>CP139507.1:314170428-314603023 GCA_021014915.2 Artemisia tridentata subsp. tridentata
GTGACACTGAGACTGTTAAGATTCAGGAGACTCCCCCAACCTTCCCACTATCACCATTGTCATTCCCTTTTTCCATTCCCACATATCGGGAATTAGATGACACTTTGTGGATAGTACCAAGATCACCGACTCAACAGGAACATCAGCAAATTCCTCAAGAATGGTTTGGGATCTATACTATCTCGGATATGATCGATGCACAACTCCAGGCCCCACATCAGAACTCATCACAACCCTATGATGCCACAACCCAGGATCCAATCAGAGGAGCACCAGGAAGCCTCTAGATCAGACTTATATCTATACTAGCTTTTACTATTATCCTGGCCACGGGATGTGTGGCATAGTTCAAAGAAACATGTAGTATTTTGGTTGTTGTACAACGAATTTACCAAGTGTTGACTCTACTATATGGATATGGTTGTGCTATACCTGATATCGGTCTATGTAGGCCGAAAATTTCATTTTATATTCATGTGTGTTATGATTATATTTATGATATTTTCGTGGTTGCATCTTGTTGTGATTTCACTTCATTTATACATGTCATGGTTGCGTATATGTGAGTGTGATGATCCTTACTGTTTATAAATTCTCATGGTCTCTTATGATTTTGAAGAGTTATGTCGAAGCAAGCCGCTCCAGCCATGACACAAGCCACTGTTGAGCAAATCATTACCAAGAGCATAGCTACAGCCCTCACCAAAAATCTTACTCACGAGGAATTTATGGATTGCGATCCCCACACCTTTAGTGGAACTGAAGGCGTGAGGGGATTTTGCAAATGGTTCAAAGAAGTAGAAACAATATTTCGAGGTGGTAACTGCCTCAAGGAAGACAAAGTTAAGTTCGCCACTTACATTTTTCGGGATCGTGCCCAGGTATGGTGGACTGAACATGTTCAGATAGTAGGGGTTGACGCTGCATACTCAATCTCTTGGGAGAAACTAAAAAGGATGATGATTTTAGAATATTGTTCAAGGAGCGAGTTATGAGCAATGGAACAGGAAATCCTTGACTTTATCATGGTAGGAGATGATGTTGCCAAATACACTGATCGTTTTTACGAATTAGCACGGCTATGCCCTGCAATGGATGAACCAGAATGCAAGAAAATTGAGAGGTATATCGGGGGACTCTCCCCTGAAATTCGTATGTTTGTCGCCTCATTAGAACCCGATACCATGCCTAAAGCTATCCGTATGGCGCTCCAGGCAGGGTGAACACATAGCTCACACCAAGGCCGTAGGAAACAATAATGACAACAAATGAAAATGGAACAACAACAACAAGCAAGGCGAAAGTGTTGCACAACAACCACCTAAAAGACCAGAGTTTGCTAAAGCCCCTGTGGCAGGCCCAGCTAAGAAGAAAGGGTACCTTGGTACTCTACCAAAATATAACAAATGTAAAAGGCACCATAACCCTGGTCATTGCCCTACTCCATGTGGTAACTGTAAGAAGAATGGTCACCTGACTAAATATTGCAGGACTCCTACACTTGTCGAAAATCATAAACCTTCAATAATATGTTTTGGCTGTGGAAAGAAGGGACACTTCAGGAAGGACTGCCCAGAGCTGAAGAACAAGAAAACCGAAGTCTAAATCCTCTAAGGTTGTATTTTCCTATTGTACTTCACCTTAGGAAGTTAGCATAACCTAGTTGTAACCAGTACCTTTTTATCTAGTGTAATCTCTATTTTTTATTATATCCACGATACTCACAACCTTCGTCTATTACATTTTCTATTCCATTTATCTTATTCCTAACCATTTCGCAACAACATACCGCTATCCTATTAGGGGTTAGGCAAATTTCATCTTTTACTATAGACTATTACCATTCCGTAAGATTCTCCCACACATCCTATAACCCATTCAACAAATTTTATCACAAGATACTTTACTACCACTTTATAGAACTGTTTCACATAATTTTATTACAAGATATTTTATGGAAAACTATAAGGGAGTTGAATAGTTTTTACCGCTTTTTAAAAATATTCGCTTTGAGACTTAACGTGATTTCAAGTTAATGCACACAAACAATCAATATAAGTAATGCAAGTAAGGAAAAGAACAATCAAACCACAACGTGAAGATTTATAGTGGTTCGGCTACAAGGACTCTCTTCCTTGCCCTACTCCACTCCTCGAGCCTCTAACTCGAGAGTTTTTCTTCACTAAGAAACAAGCTCCCTTCTCGGCGGAGAAAACCTTTACACACGTCGCTTACACCTTTTTCCGGTACAAAGCTAAATACCGGGTTCTAGTCCAAGGAAAAGAACAATCAAACCACAACACAAAAATATATTGTAAAGTCAACTAAGCTATCTAAATGATGCATGCCATGATGTCATGTATATTTCTATTTTTAAGAAATAAAAATAAACATATAAATGTATATATGTATGCAATGTAATTCCTAGTGATCATGTGATATGTAAATGTGTTTTAAAAAGCTTGTTACTATAAATGTAAAAGACTTTAACTTATATTTATGATTTGCTAAAGATAAACCTTATAATTGTCATTAACAAAATAAAGCAAAGATCGTAAAATATAAATAATGTTTCTAGGACGATATTTGTAGTAACAATCTCCCCCTTTTTGTTGATGACAAAACATAAAGTTTATTTTAAAGCAATGGAATAAGTAAAGTGAAAGTCGTTTAAAAATATAGATTAAGTTAGTTTTATGCAAGTTTTGAAAACTATTTTAAGCATAAAAACATGTACTGTGATGTTAACAGTGATGTATGAACTTAATCTTATCTCCCCCTTTTTGTCGAAACAAAAAGAAGAAATGCATAGCGGAATGTGGTGAACGGTTCTTGGTTATTACTCCCCCTAAATTGGAGTACCAAGAATGATTCAATGATTTTGAGAACTTAAAGCTCCCCCTTGGATAATACTCCCCCTAATTGGAGTGTCAAGGTTATGATGCATGAAATAATCCTACAAAACAAAAGTTAGTGTATGATATGCTCCCCCTTGATTAATACTCCCCATTGCTAGGGTACCAACGTATGTGATTCAAGGATTATGAATGCTACAAAACAAAAGATTAGTACATGATATGTTCCCCCTCGATCAATAATCCCCGTTGCTAAGGTACCAACGTATTTGATTCAAGGATGAGAAAAGCTACAAAACAAAGGTTAGTTGTATATGAATCAATCCAACCAAGTAGCATAATGCAAATGTAAAGGTTCAACCAAGCAATGTAGTTTAACCCGTTTGACTAAAAAAAGTCAACTAACTAAAATTGTTCAAACCAATCCCAAAGTTCAAACAAAGTTAATACTATAACCAACCATATAATGATGCAAATGTTAGTAAACCAACAAAAATATAATGCATATGTAGTGATCACCCACAAGCATAAATATAACATCCTGCCATTAGAAAATTGTTTATGAGCAAAGTCATAAAACAAGGAGTTACAACATAAAAAATCCTAAAAGGTCCTAAAACAATCCTAAGAAATCCCATAAAAGGAAACTAATGAGAGACTAAAAGCTTCTATTGAGGAAGACAAAGGAGAGGATCCTAGCATCTATTGTGGAGGGTTGGTTTGATTTTGTGAAGACATGATGGAGGCAAGCCATATGGATTCTAAATCCTTAGCATCACGTACGTGAGAGTTCATCATGTTTGAAGAGGCGTAGAGAGGATCAAGTTCCTCATTGCCTTGAGTGTTTGGTTGGTTGAGCCACATTGATTCATCAATGTCTTGGAGTGTGGCAAATAAATCATTGGGTTGAAGTTTGGGTGAATAAATAGGTGATGATGATCTCATTACTTGAGACGGTGTGGGTGGTGGTGTGTTAGACACTGATGGTGGTGTGGTAGCCACTGTGGGTGGTGATCTTGTCACTTGAGTAGGTAATGGAGATTTTGTTGGTTGAGATGGAGCGGATGGTGGTGTGGAAGCCACGGGTGTTCTAGTAGATGGTAAAGTGGTTGGAGTTAAGTTGGGATTGATCAACCAACATGGTCTGACACTTATTATTGTTGTCCTTCTGTGTGGTTTGTGTTGTGAGAAGTTGTTTGAGTAGGACATTGTGAGGAAGAAGGTTTATGTGAATTGTGATTATCTAAGGTTTCTAATTTACAGGCTCTAAGTGTCATGAATTAGTGTGTTTGGATGTTCATTCATAAAGATATGTTGATTTCCAATGACTTGGAACAAGAACAAGAGGTTTGTCATTTTACTAAAGTCAATCCATTGGAATTGGAGTCGAGCAATAGTGTGAAGATATGCAGTAGATGCAAGGTTTAGTGGGATTCTAGTGATTTTATTGATCCACGGATTACAAGGAACCAAATTGAAGGCTCCTTGTTTGTTACAGAAAAGTAACTTGGAAGAAAATTTGAATTTTCAAATTTTGGTGGGAAAAGGATTTCTTATGGTTCTAAGTGTTCCTAAATCATCCTAATGTGCCTACTGATCAGTATAGTGATCCTAAGAATCAATAATGTAAGGAGCGGGATTAGACGGGAAATTTGGAAAAGTTACTGTTGGAATGCGGATCTAAACGATAACAAGTGCGGACCCAATATTTTGGTTCCGCAGGATCCGCAAGGTAAAAGTTGGCAGAGCCAAAGAATACAACAGACGGAACCCAGAAATTGGTTCCGCCATATCTGCCAATCAGAATTTCTTAATAGAGGGCTTACGAAACTACCCGAAACCTGTTGAAATCTCAAAAAATTTCCTAAATCCTATGTAGTTAATTAGTTATGATTGATTAAGCACAAAAACACAGGTTCTAACACATGTAAATATAGAAATCAATCCGATGGTATTGAACTTACCATAAAAGAGAGTTAAGCCAAACGATGGCTTAAGCATGAAAATTCGATAACATCACGTGTTATCATCCTGCAAAGTTATGTTAGTTCACATAAATGTATCACATCAACATTATATTCTAAGAACACAAGAATTCAACACATCTTTGTCTTGAAATTGTCTTATACCAAACATTCCCTAACTGATGAAGCGAAAAGTGTACCGCTTTTAGGGGGTCATTTAAGCCCTAAATTGTATTTATTTGATCAAATATTGCCCTAAATCGTTCCTTTTGTCATTTTAGGTACTTTGGAGAAGAAATCTGGAAAAGGAAGCATTTTGGACGTTTTTGGAGCATAAAAGTGAAGAAAACGACAAAGTCTCAAAAATATGCTGGAAAGTACATGTGACGGCGTCAAGCTCTATTGTGACGCCGTCAGCCCTTGATAAGCCAGAGAAATTTTGGAAGATTAAAGGGGGACGGCGTCAAGAAGGTCGTCAAGCCTTGATAAGCCAGGGATGATTTTGGAGGATTAAAGAGGGACGGCGTCAGGAAGACCATCCGGGAACCCTAGCCACGGCGAGGTGACGGCGTCAAGATCTATAACGTGACGCCGTCAGCTACTAAGTTCTATATATAGTTTTGCAATTTTTTGTCATTGGTGTGCAACTTTGTGAGGAGAAACCCTAAGACGAATTTCTGCCATTTTTAAGGGTTTTTATACCCTTGGATCTCCCATGTTTAATTAAAGATAAGTAATCATTTAATCATTCAATATGTCTATGTGTTGTTTGATTATATCTTGTTCTTGTCTTTTGATTAACATGCTAGGCTAGATTTATCTTGTGTTTGCTTAGATCTAATGAAACCTAACTATTGATTATTGGTTATTAGTGTGTTATTAATTGTATGGGATGATTGTTTATCGATGTTAGGCTTAAGAAAACTGGCTAACCTCCTATACGGTAACTTGCTTGAACGTCTTAAGAAACATGAACCAATGCGTACTAAGGTTATTATGGTTGTATTTAATGCATGAGCGAATTCTAGTGATCCCATGTTAGGAGCTTCTTAGCCGGCTCGACATAGGAGTGAAGTAGGAGCTTGTAGAGTTGGGGAAGTACGTACGCCACCCCACGATTGGTATTAAGGAATACACCCGTCATCCACGCAATTAATACACACTAATCAACCGGTAAAAGATAGTTAGGGAGTAAGGAAATCTAAGTAAACACATTTCTCTCCATATAAGTTTCACAACCTTTTCATTTTCAGTTATTTTATTTTATTTGCAATTGTAGTTATTTGGGTTAGTTGACTAGCAACTAATTCCGCCCACTCCTTCAAACCCGAGATTTTACTTGCTTTCATAAAATATAAAAAAATACAAAAAGAATCTTCCCTCACCCTTAGACCTATTAGAGTAGTTTTTCAATCCTAACGACACTATTCCCCTAGAGAACGATCAATCCCCCAGTACTTGCCACTTCACTATACTACATCGGTCAGGTACACTGCCTGGTGGGGATTGCAAGCCTCTTGAGATCCCTCGAGAGGTAAAACCTGTTGTAAGGTCGCAAAACCACGCATCAAGTTTTTGGCGCCGCTGCCGGGGAATAGTTATTGTTTAGGTTGAATTTTTATTTTATTAGGTCTACTCACTAGATTCCTTTCTAGTGAGATTTTTTATTTTATTTTTCTCGGATTTCTTGTAGTCTATCTTTTTCTTTGTGCCCTTTGTTTGTAAAACCATTTTCATTTGTCACTATGATGGATGAAATTCCATTTAGATCATTGACAATTGAGGAACAATTATATTTCACCAATAGATTTGTTTCCTATCATTCCTATGAATTTTTGTGTGATCTTTGTGATTTCCAAAAGGAGTTAGGGGTAAGGTTAGATGGGTTTAATGAATTCTATGCATGTGAGATTTCTATTAGACGAGCATTATCTGGATCAATTCCATTTAGTCAGGCCCTTTGGATGAATTTTGAGGAAAGCTTCCTAACCATGACCCATAAGTAGAACGAATTGGTGGATTCGTATGAGCAAAGAGACCTAGTTTCTAAGAACATGGACTTAGAATCAAACCAAGATTCTTAGATGGTTAGTTGCATGAGTGGGATAGATTTCACCAAAACATACGACACACATGAGGGTAGAGTTGAGCCACCTAGCTGCATGTCATGGTTAGGCCCTACCATAATACAAGATGAACACATTGGTGATCTTAATGTGATGAAGGATATAGTAGAGAACCCAAGCCCACCAAGTACCCCACAAGTCCCACCATTGTCTGAGGCATACACACCGCCCTTGACTTACCCGGAAGATGTAGAAGAGACTATAGGAACCCCAATAGAGGTAGAACCCTTGGACCAAACACAACTAGAGGATATAGGTTTGAATACTTGTAGTCATAACCTTTCTTTTAGTTATATGGAAGTTCCTAGTTTTGATGAACCGGAGCCTCAACCAAAACCGTTACCTAATCTTCGATCTTTAGATGTGAATTTAGGAATTAAAAAAGGTCCCGATCCACCCATCAAACCATGTAGTCCGGGTAATGTTAAGATTAAGGTAGTAGACTCTAGGCCATGTGGAGTGGAAGCTAATATAGGAGTGAACCATGACCTTACATACTTACATCACCCATTCATGATTGATCACAAGAAACATTATGGGTTTAAACCGGGTTTATTAGGTCAAGATGGATTCCCAACTAGGAATCTCTCGAAGTTGATAGAAGATGATCCCTTTTTAGGAGAAAACTTTAATTCACCCATTGACCAAAGTGAACTAGGTAAGGTTATGATGATAGGATCCCGCACCTTTGAGCATATAATTCACCCGTCACTCTTTCCTCACGTGGCATATTTCCACCCTAAGGGTGTGTATCGCTACTTTCACCCGCACTTAATCCTAAGTGTAGGAAAAACCTCTCCTTTATCCGTTAAATAAGGGTAGAGTCAGGCTCGTGACTCGAACAAAAACAAGCGCTTCTTGGGAGGCAACCCAAGCTTTATTTGCTTTGTGTGTTTATTTATTTGTTTGTTTGATTTTATTTGCTTCCGTATGTATGTTTAATTTTTATTATTATTGATTCATGTTCGAAACTAAATTGTGAAAATGCTTTATCTTGTTTTTAACTTCGTCTTAACTACATATAAAGGTATTTTGCAAAAGTTAAGTGTAAGGGAAATCCAAATCGGTTTATTAAAACAAATGAACATGAATCGTAACAATAATAAATTAACATACATATTAGTAATTGTTTGAGTCAAATGCATGTATCGAGTCATAATGATGTTTTGCAGGAATTCCAGGAAGTAAGGTATAGGTTTTTCCAGAAATTTTCCAGAAACTTAACATGAGAATTCTGTCAGATCATTTCTGACGGCGTCAGGCCTTACAACCTGACGGCGTCAGGTTTTAATTTTCTGAAATTTTTGAAAGTTTTGTTTTCATAAAAAGTGTTTACTAAATCTCTAACTTATAAACTCCAGGAATCTGCAAAATTATCATTCCACAAGCATTATATCCTTATATAGAATTTATCCCGCCGATGTTATGCAGGTTTTCTTGTTGGTTTTCTCAGGTTTAACAGGTTATTTTGGACAAGGAAATGTATGTGGAATCAAGCTTTTGGCGATGCATTAGTCTTGGAGCTTCTACTTTCTCTTGGAAGAAGATCTAACCATGTTACCTCTTTATCCACCAAACGAATCAGGGGAGTATTTGATTTCATTCTTTTACCTTATTTACTTTTACATCTTGTTATTTGAACATTGGGGACAATTTTCATCTTAAGTGTAAGGGGGGGTAAAGTACGATACTTTAGAGAATGCTATTACGCTTGATTTTTGTTTGTTTAATGGTAGATGTGTAATAAAACTGAGATAAATACCTGTTAGGGTAATTTTAGTGCCAAATTTAAATTTTTTTACAACATATAGGAGTGAAACTTTGATCTTAATGAGCGTCTCATGGATAGGAGTTATATGACTAGCACAAAACCGTACCACTAAAAAATTTTCCACCCCCAAATATGTGAGGTTCGCCCCTAGAATTGGTAGGAAAAGCATTTATGCTATGATGTGTGTACCGGTAGCACTTAGATTCTAGAACTTGCGTTAGGACCATTCTGAGGCCACAAGTGAGACTACATTCGTGTAGTTAGATTTACTACATGATAAGAGGCATTAGGATTAACCCATTGTTTTACACCTGTGTTTTTGTTATAATTACTTTGGCTACATTGGTCAAGTAATTCTCCCACACCCTTTGCGTTGTACTCATTTTTAGTACACGATACCCCTAGTACACCCCTCAGAGCCTATCTTTTCGTTTCTAACTTTAAGCATTTTACTTAAAGTAAGAATTTGTTTACACCCCACTTAAATGTACACCCAAATCGCCTTAGCCTACCTTGTGTGCACTCATTTTTAGTGCATTATTGTGACAACATTTGTTTAAACCCCAAGTTAATTATCTAATTGATTACATGGTTGCTAAGTCGAGTCATATCCTTGTACATATTGTTTTGGGACGATTGGGACTCATGGGTAAAGTACTAGTGTAATGGAGTAATGGGAA
Source organism: Artemisia tridentata subsp. tridentata (assembly GCA_021014915.2). Classification (NCBI taxonomy): domain Eukaryota; kingdom Viridiplantae; phylum Streptophyta; class Magnoliopsida; order Asterales; family Asteraceae; genus Artemisia; species Artemisia tridentata. Next base: position 314,179,825 of record CP139507.1, read on the forward strand.
AGAACAACATTATTACCCCCATATGTGCTAAATATTTTAAAAGTACCCCAAGTGTTTCGATTATCTTAATTCGAGTCATTAGAATAGTTATTTGTAAAGTTATGTAAAAGTTCAAGTGTAAGGGGAATGCAACGCCCCTATGATGTATTATTTTGGATGGTAGGGCAAGAGTGTATGAAAAAAAAAAAAAAAAAAAAAAAAAAAAAAAAAATCAAGAAAAATACAAAAAAATGAGAAAAAGAAAAGTAGAAAAAACATACGGACTACCATCCCGTTTCATTTTATGTTTATTTTATGTTTTTGTTATTTTGTTTTTAGCTTAAGTCGAGTCTAGTCTTGGCTTAGCAACGCCATATTGTACATGTAATTAATCAAGATCTTTAACTCGCCACCAGTAAAATATCCCTTATCCAACAAATCCGTGTTTATCATATCCCTACACCTAACGTTATAACCCGTTTAAAAGCCCTCTTTGATAGTTTATCTTAGGTGCTTACGCCTAGTGGAGGAGGTTTTTGATCTTTTCCCAAGCCTATGGTAATCTATTTGCTATGACAGGTAGTGAGAGATATTATCTGTTTTCATTTGTGAGATATACTTTTATGACACCTGAGAGATGTGAGTATCTAAACACTACTTGTGAGGTGCTAGTTTGTAATCTCCGTGCTTATTATGATTAAAGTGGAACGACTATTTGTTGTAATTACTTTTATATTAGCATTAAATGACCCCTAACTTGTATTTTGATTAGAATAAAAGCGCATTTGCTTGAGGACAAGCAAATCTCAAGTGTAAGGGTATTTGATGAAGCGAAAAGTGTACCGCTTTTAGGGGGTCATTTAAGCCCTAAATCGTATTTATTTGATCAAATATTGCCCTAAATCGTTCCTTTTGTCATTTTAGGTACTTTGGAGAAGAAATCTGGAAAAGGAAGCATTTGATAGTAATGGCCCCTTGATAAGCCAGAGAAATTTTGGAAGATTAAAGGGGGACGGCGTCAAGAAGGTCGTCAAGCCTTGATAAGCCAGGGATGATTTTGGAGGATTAAAGAGGGACGGCGTCAGGAAGACCATCCGGGAACCCTAGCCACGGCGAGGTGACGGCGTCAAGATCTATAACGTGACGCCGTCAGCCACTAAGTTCTATATATAGTTTTGCAATTTTTTGTCATTAGTGTGCAACTTTGTGAGGAGAAACCCTAAGACGAATTTCTGCCATTTTTAAGGGTTTTTATACCCTTGGATCTCCCATGTTTAATTAAAGATAAGTAATCATTTAATCATTCAATATGTCTATGTGTTGTTTGATTATATCTTGTTCTTGTCTTTTGATTAACATGCTAGGCTAGATTTATCTTGTGTTTGCTTAGATCTAATGAAACCTAACTATTGATTATTGGTTATTAGTGTGTTATTAATTGTATGGGATGATTGTTTATCGATGTTAGGCTTAAGAAAACTGGCTAACCTCCTATACGGTAACTTGCTTGAACGTCTTAAGAAACATGAACCAATGCGTACTAAGGTTATTATGGTTGTATTTAATGCATGAGCGAATTCTAGTGATCCCATGTTAGGAGCTTCTTAGCCGGCTCGACATAGGAGTGAAGTAGGAGCTTGTAGATTTGGGGAAGTACGTACGCCACCCCACGATTGGTATTAAGGAATACACCCGTCATCCACGCAATTAATACACACTAATCAACCGGTAAAAGATAGTTAGGGAGTAAAAAAATCTAAGTAAACACATTTCTCTCCATATAAGTTTCACAACCTTTTCATTTTCAGTTATTTTATTTTATTTGCAATTGTAGTTATTTGGGTTAGTTGACTAGCAACTAATTCCGCCCACTCCTTCAAACCTAAGATTTTACTTGCTTTCATAAAATATAAAAAAATACAAAAAGAATCTTCCCTCACCCTTAGACCTATTAGAGTAGTTTTTCAATCCTAACGACACTATTCCCCTAGAGAACGATCAATCCCCCGGTACTTGCCACTTCACTATACTACATCGGTCAGGTACACTGCCTGGTGGGGATTGCAAGCCTCTTGAGATCCCTCGAGAGGTAAAACCTGTTGTAAGGTCGCAAAACCACGCATCACTAACCCTCACTTCTTGTTTAGCTTTTTGTTGAGCTTCATGATCCATCGTCCAAGATTCTTCATAATTCCTCGTGTTTGACGAAACTCCTCAGATTGGTTGTCGATGGGAGGAAGTTGACTCATATACTCGGGTGGAGGAATCCTAGAATTTGGCAAACCATCATCCTCGCTAACCGATGATGATGATGATGATGATGATGATGAGGTGGGAGGATGAGCTCGTTTTTCTCTTGCTACGGCTACCCTATGATCACTAAGTGGTACAAAGGTGTGTTCAATCTTGGTGTAGTCGGGGACAAAACCTCTAGCGTTTCAAGGAATGGGTGCAAAAGCTCTATAAAGACGGGTGAGAAGCATCCCGTAGGGCATTGCGGTGGTTCCTAAAACTGGAATATCGGCCATTCTTTTGGCGATATAATAGGCGAGGTTGAATGGTTGGTGGTTTGACACACAATAGAGCATGTAGCAAAGGCTTGCGTTGACATGGTCCCTATTTCCTATGGTGCTAATGACGTTGGCCCTAAGAACTTCTTCTAGCTTCTTGAATTGGGGCCTAAGTTCGTTTAGCTCCATGCCAAACGGATCTCGATCTACCTCTTTACCTCGACTAGTCCTAGTGTGAGAGGTTCTAGCTACAAAAAGATGCTCACGAATGGTTTGTTTTGGAGTTAGGGATGTGTCATATGGTGGTGTACGATCAAGGTTGGAATCGAGGATGGACAATGACCATTTGTCCAAATAAAAGCAAGTTCCTTGACTTGGAACACCTAAGACTTCTCCAAATTGGTTTAGAGGGATGTTGAATTGAGTTTGGTTTACTTTGAAATGGATGTTCATGTAACCATAATCATTTGTGCTAAGACCTACACTCGCATAGAATTCTAGTATGAATCTAGGGATTATGGGTTCATCGATATCTAGGAGACAATCGAATTGGATTGCGGCAAGTTGTTCTCTAAGAATGGTTCCTTCTAGGAATGAGGGGTCTACGGTTCTACCCTCATGTACATAGCATTTTTCTAAGGCTTTAAAGAATTTAACTTGGTCCTCAGTGAGTCCTTTGGTTTTATGGTGTGGAGGTAGGTATTTGACGGTTTCTTTGTGATCATAATAAGTCGAGGGAGGCATGATTATCCTAGACACGAAAATTATATAGTTTAGTTAAAACTATCGAAAATACGTATATAGATTTCTAGTGTGTGCCTATATGGGGACAATGTGGAGGTGCGGTTATCTCGACTCCTTTTGATGCATGAAAATTTTGTTAATGCAAGTTTTATAATAAAATTTGAGATAACCCAAAAGCTCCAACTTCAATGTATCTACGATTGAATGTACCCGAAAATACATATTAGTTATGTATTCTCTTTAGCATTCAAGAGACATTATGCAAGTGGTGTTTAAAACATAACATTTTTGTATTTGTATGAACAATGTTCAAAAACCGTTTTTCCTAGTCGTGAGAAGATTTTGATAAAAATTTATCATGGGGTTTTTGATGAATTATGATAATGCCTTATGATATGCAATTCCTAACTAAGGAAAACATGATTTGTTATGCAATTTAGTAAATATGCTTCATGATTTTACTAAAAATATGCATAAACCCCAAGTTTTGATTTTGTGCATGAAATAGAAATCTTAGACTCAGATCAGGAATGTAGATGTGATTAGGATACTTACAGAGATGATTAGAGCACAAATTGGTGGAAGAAGATAACCTAAATTGTGAGTTTGGTTGATTTTGAGTCGAGTTCAAGTAGTTGGTATGTTTTTGGGAGTTGTGATACACAGTACAGGGGGTTTGTTTAATAAACAAAAAAACTGACTCAGGGGGCCGCGGATCTGGCGGAACCAAAACAAGGGGTCCGTCCTTGTTGTCGGTTGGTTCCGTGGGATCCGGCTCAGGTTTTTGGTTTTTGGTTTTTGGTTAATCTAAGGTTCAAGCTAAGGTTTTATCTACTCACTAGGTTCCATTAGTCCTAAACCAAGTCTAAGAAAGTTAAAGGGTGCTCTCTTAAGAGGTTTAGTGAGAATGTCGGCAATGTTATCCTCTAAGGATACTTTCTCGATTGAGATGTTTCCCTTCTGAACATTGTCGCGTAGGAAATGGTAACGTATTTCTATGTGTTTGGTTCTAGCGTGTTGGACTGGATTTTTGCTAAGGTCGATAGCTCCTTTGTTGTCGCAAAGAATGGGAATGTCGTTGAGTTCGATTCCATAGTCGACGAGAGCTTGTTTCATCCACAGTGCTTGTTGACACGGCTTTCATGCAGACACGTACTCGGCTTCAGTTGTTGATATAGCTAGGGCCGTTTGTTTCTTGGCAAACCATGAGGTGAGACAATGCCCGAAAAAAGTACAAATAACACTTGTACTTTTTCTATCGACATAGTCACCGGCATGGTCTGAGTCGGCATACACTATGGTTTCTACTCCCGTTCCTTTGGGATACCATAATCCTAAATGTGTAGTACCTTTAATATACCTAAAGATCCGTTTAACGGCTTCAAGATGGGATGTTTTGGGATCTTCTTGAAAGCGTGCACATAGACAAACACTAAACATAATGTCCGGTCTACTAGCCGTGAGGTAGAGTAAACTACCAATCATTCCTCTATATTTAGTGCTATCTACGAATTCACCTTCGTCATCCTTTGTGAGTTTGGTTTCGGAAGACATGGGTGTTTTCATGGGTTTGGAATCTTCAAGACCAAAAACCTGAGCATACTCATTTCAAACTCATCATGCATGATATTTGGGAAATCGTCGCATAACTCTTGACAAGTTGAACCGAATATAATGTCATCCACATATATCTGGACTATGATAATATGTGATCCCTTTTTCTTGGTGAAAAGAGTGTTGTCTACTAGGCCCATGGTATACTTATGGTCAACTAGGAAAGTCTTAAGTCGATCATACCAAGCTTTTGGTGCTTGCTTAAGTCCATATAAAGCTTTCTTAAGTTTGTAGACATAATTTGGTTTTTCAAAATCGGCAAAGCCGGGAGGTTGTGCAACATACACTTCCTCATTTATAAAACCATTTAGAAATGCACTTTTAACATCCATTTGGAATAGTTTAAAGTCGTGTGCACATGCATATGCAAGTAGTATTCTAATTGACTCAAGCCTAGCGACGGGTGCAAAAGTCTCGTCGTAATCTATACCTTCTTGTTGATTATAGCCTTGTGCTACTAGCCTAGCTTTGTTTCTAGACACTACTCCATTTTCATCCATTTTATTCCTAAAAACCCATTTTGTACCGATTATGGCTTGATTTTTAGGTTGAGGAACCAATGTCCAAACGTCATTTCTAACAAACTGATTTAATTCTTCTTGCATCGCTATGACCCAAGATTCATCTTTTATGGCCTCATTTATATTTTTAGGCTCAATGGTTGAAATAAAACAAAAGAAATTACTTTGGTTTTGTACTTTTGACCTTAATGTTCTTTCGTTAATTTTTCCTATGACGTTGTCTAATGGATGACTTCTAGATTTCTTGATGTTGACTATTTCCCTATCCACTGGTTCATCTTCATTTTCATTTTCTACATTTTCTTGGTTTTCTACCATTTGACTTTCAACTAAGTCATCATCTACCAAAGGTGATGTCTTAGAGGGAGGTGGACTTTTGTCGAATGTTACGTTCAACGATTCCTCGACTCTTGAGGTTTCTTTGTTCAAGAAAATGTATGTTTTACTATTCTGTGAATATCCTAGGAATACACCTTCATAAGACTTTGAGTCAAACTTGGTGAGGTAATCCTTAGTGTTTAAAATGAAGCACTTGCTTCCAAAAACTCTAAAATATCCTAATGTAGGCTTTTTGCCTCTATAAAGCTCATATGGTATTTTATTCAAGGATGGTCTAATTAAGACTCTATTTAGGATGTATGTGGATGTGTCAACGGCATTACACCAAAACTTTTGGGGTATATTTTGCTCATTTAACATTGTTCGACTCATTTCTTCAAGTGCTCTATTCTTACGTTCTACTACACCATTAGATTGAGGAGTTCGAGGAGCCGAGAAATTATGTGTTATGCCATTAGCATCACAAAAAGCTCCGAATTGGGTTTCGTTATCAAATTCACGACCATGGTCGGTTCTAATTGACACAATGTTATTTCCTATTTGATTTTAAATTTTCTTGCTTAGAATTTCAAATTTATCAAATGCCTCATTTTTAGTTTTCAAAAACTTAATCCAAGTATACCTAGAGTAATCATCGACTATTACCAAAGTATAGAAGTTTCCTCCATAACTTTGTATAGCGGATGGACCAAACAAATCCATATGTAATAATTCTAGACACCTAGATGTGGACACCATGTTTTTAGCTTATGGCTATTATGAACTTGTTTCCCAATTTTGCAAGCATCACAAAAGTGTTGGTCATATTTCAACTTGGGTAGGTTCCTAACGAGTTCCTTAGATGATAAGGATTGGATTAGCCTCATATTGGCGTGACCAAAGCGTTTATGCCATAGAGTTGAGTTTTCGTCCATAGAAGTGAGACAAAGTTTGTCTTTAGGTGTTTTGTCTAATTTCATAACGTAAACATTGTTCTTCAAAACACCTTTTCCTACGGTTATGCCATCTTTAAGTATTTTACTTCCATTTTCACTAAAAAGGACGTTATACTTTTTACGGCATAATTGACTAATACTTAGCAAGTTAAATCCTAAGTTATCTACATGAGTAACATCATCAATAGTGAGAGAGTCATGAGAGATTGTACATTTTCCGATGATTTTACTTTTAAGCTTGCTACCGAATGTGACATTACCTCCGTCGTACACTTGGTAGGTTGAGAAAAGGCCTTTATTTCCTGTCATGTGTCTTGAACACCCACTATCTTTAATCCACTCGTCCGGTTCTAACCCGACTTTCAAGCACACCTAAGTTAAAGAGAAACTCAAGCGTTTGGTCCCCAATATCTCATGGGTCCATTTGGGTTAAACATTACATTATCATGGTTCATGTATGGAAATGGTGGATAAGTGTTCCATGGCATGTAGTTAGGACCTTGATAGTTTCTAGACATGTTTTGGTTCCTACTATTTTGATGATGATCTTATGAGTTAAAGTTACTCTTTAGAAAGGGGTGTTTGGGAAAACTAGTTTTAGGTCTCTGTTGAACCGTTTTAGTCCTAAACTCATTTTTAACTTGACCTTTTCCTATAGTAACTGCTGGTTTTTGTTTGTTAATAGTTGTACTAGTGCTAGGTTTTCTAGTGACCTTAACGAAATCAGTACGGTCCGAAGTACAAACCTTCTGTTCATCAACAGTACCCGTGGACCCTTTGGCCATAACTGGCGGAACCAAATTTTTGGATCCGCCAGATCCGTGGGTGTCTGACTTTGTTGGAACAGTTTCTTGTACTTTCACTGTTTGTTTCTGAAAGTCACTTAAGTTTTCTAGTTTCATAAAACCTAGTCCGGTTTTATCATGAGGTAATTTTTGAATCCTCATTATCTCATCTGCACAACTTATATTTTTATCAAACCTTTTAAACTTAGAGTTTTGTTTGATAAGCTCTTCCTGTGTGGTTTTAAGTGTTTCTAATTCTAGTTTAAGTTCCTGACATGAGACACATGTTTCTTTAACATCTTTACCCTTTTCTAATCGTATCTCTTTTTCTTTTAACCAATAGACTTCGTTTTCTAAAAGTGTCGTTTTGGTTTTTAAGAACTTATTTTTGTTTATGATTTTTAGAGTAATATCACACAGTTTGTTATATTCTACTTCTAAGGTTTCATCATCAATAGAGGAGTATGACGAGTCGGAATGTACCTCTTCTGAGTCATGAGCAATGAGAGCAACTTCGTCGTTCTTAGGCTCGTCGTCATCACCTTCACTGTCACTCCAAGCTCCACTAACAAATGCTCTTTGAGACTTGTTCTTTGGAGGCTTTGGACATTCTCCTATTAGATGACCGGAATCCCCGCACCTAAAACACTTCCTATCTACTTTTCCTTTCCTATCCTCACGGTCTTTCCGGAAGGATTTCTTTTCTTCACGAGGTTGTCTTACAAACTTTCCTCGTCTCCTAAAGAACTTCTTGAAATCTCTAACGGCCATGGCATACTCTTCGTCTTCGCTACTCGAACTAGACTCTTCATCGTCACTTGACTCTACTCTAGCTTTTAAGGCAATGGACTTCATCTTCTCCTTTTTGCCTTTAACTATTTCTGAGTCTTTTTCCATCACCATCTCGTGAACTTTGAGATTTCCGATGAGCTCGTCAAGTGTCATGCTTGAAAGATCATTGGATTCTTCAATAGCCGTCACCTTTGCTCTCCACTTCGGATGAAGTGCTCTAAGAAATTTCCTAACAAAGTTCTTACTAGAAAAAGATTCGTCAAGTGCTTTAAGAGAAGTAATTATAGTATTAAACCTAGCAAAAGCACTATCAATGGTCTCATCTTCAGAGATAACAAATTGTTCATATTTTTTAACAAGAAGATCAATTTTGTTATCTTTGACTTGTGAGTTCCCTTGATGAGTGATAATCAATGATTGTCAAATATCCTTAGCCGTTTTACACATAAAAACTCTTTGATATTCTTTCTTAGGTAAGACATTATAAAGCATCATTTTGGCTTCATTATTTTTGGCAATCAACTTCTTTTGCTCATCACTATGACGAGTAAGAGAAGTACCTTCATCCCGACCACTTGATGTATTTGATATAGGTTTATTATCACCTTCTACAATAATATACCACAAATCTATATCCTTTGACTTCACATAAGTTTCAAAGCGATTTTTCCAATATATAAAACTATTTGGTTCAAATAGTGGTGGTCTTTGCATAGATTGCCCTTCTTTGAAGTTTTCAAAATCCATTGATCGTTTCAAGTTTTAAAATACAATATATTTTAAAAATCTTGAGTAACGTAGGTCTGATGCCAATTGTGAAAAACTAGAAGGGGGGTTGAATAATTTTTACCGCTTTTTAAATTTATTCGCTTTGAGACTTAACGTAATTTCAACTTAATGAACACAAACAATCAATATAAGTAATGCAAGTAAGGAAAAGAACAATCAAACCACAACACGAACATTTATAGTGGTTTGGATACAAGGACTCTCTTCCTTGCCCTACTCCACTCCTCGAGCCTCTAACTCGAGAGTTTTTCTTCACTAAGAAACAAGCTCCCTTCTCGGCGGAGAAAACCTTTACACACGTCACTTACACCTTTTTCTGGTACAAAGCTAAATACCGGGTTCTAGTTCAAGGTAGAACCAACCTGACGTCGCCTATACAATTTCCGACACTAAGCTAGATGTCGAGTTCTTTACAAGGGTTCAACCACTCCCGACACTCTATGTGTTTTGAGGACTAAAACACTAACCGATCACTACTGAATGAATGGTATGACAATGATGTGTGAAATACTAACTAATCACACAAAACCTAAACTATCAAGACTTGCAACAGTGTGTTGAAGCTTGTTGATGCTTGATCTCTTTGCTACAAAAGAAAGATCACTAAGAATGAAATGAATGAATGAATGGGTTAGTAATGTACAAATGAATGAATATGTAATTTATGCTATATGAGTGATGAGAGTGCTTGAATGATCAGCTTGCTATTTATAGGCAAAACTGACCAGACAAGCGGCGGATCCGGCGGACCCAATTTATGGGTTCCGCCCATACACTGGTTTGGTTCCGCCGGGACATGCCAGCTAAGAACTTCACAAATCTTTCCATCTTTTGTCAAGTCTTGTCAAGATCTTACAAAGTCAACTATATTGCTTCAAAATCTTTCCAAAATATATTGTAAAATCAACTAAGCTATCTAAATGATGCATGCCATGATGTCATGTATATTTCTATTTTTAAGAAATAAAAATAAACATATAAATGTATATATGTATGCAATGTAATTCCTAGTGATCATGTGATATGTAAATGTGTTTTAAAAAGCTTGTTACTATAAATGTAAAAGACTTTAACTTATATTTACGCTTTGCTAAAGATAAACCTTATAATTGTCATTAACAAAATAAAGCAAAGATCGTAAAATATAAATAACGTTTTTTGGACGATATTTGTATTAACATATTTTACTACCACTTTATAAGACTGTTTCACATAATTTTACTCAAAGCTATTTTACTACCACCTTAGGAAATTATTTCATAAGATTTTAAAACGCGTTATATTACCATCACCTCATAAATTGATTTTCTAGCATTCTACCAACTATTTACTTCTATACGAACCGATTTTTCTTGTAAAAAAAATAAAAATAAAAAAAATTTAGGCTACCATTTTACCAAACAACACGTTGAACACCATCTAAAACTTTTGAAAAACATAATACTATTTCGACTAAACCGAGCATCTCATCATCAGTCCTCAATTATACATAGCCTGATCACCTATGTCTAATTCAGGAAGGATTATGCCATGAAGGAAACAATCATCTTTTCAAAAATTCTTAATAACAATCTTCATTCAAAGCTTTGTAACCAAATAAATTTTTCATAAACATCCCTTTTGACAAACCCTCTCTAGATACCTACACCACTTGTCACTCACTCAGCCGTTAAGTTGGATCTTTACCATTGACCTTTCTAGGAAAGACTTTCCATTTACGAGGAGAATTCCATGACATAAGAAAACAATGAAAGGATTACGGAACTACAAACAAGGACTAGAAATATACAGTAAGTTGATTCATAACGCAACGGAAAACTTAAGATCTCACGAGGCAATCCAAACCACTATCTCCGGCATAGTCACCCAATCCTATCATTTCAGAAGTACTAGTTAGAACAAGTAAGACAACAAACCTAAGTCATGATCCATTTTAGAAATAACCAAGTAAGTTGAATGCTCATACCTGTAAGACTTACCTAATATTAACCAATATGCATTATCCGACACCAGAAACAAGACGTTAGACATCTAAGCATTCATGCAGACATACCTACCCGACTATTTCATCCTTTTTAATTCTTTCAATTCAAACGAATTTTCTTTAAAGTGCGTTTATACAAATCATATACCTTGTAGGAAAATATTTTTCTAAAAGTACCTATTTTGACGAGTAAATCCCTTTTGGTTAACCTTTAACAAAACCATTGTACGTTAAGAAAAGTATAACACCAATCTTTGCTAAACAGTTCTATTCGCATCATGTTGAAAGCCCGTCTATAAAGCCTTGGGTCATATTTGAAAACAGTCCAATCTTGCATAACTACTAAATAAATTCAAACTTGTAAATTCATTTATTCAGAGAAAGATTTCAAACAAAACACTCCATATCGAGAGAAAGATTTCATTTATTCAAACTTGTAAATTCATTTATTCAAACTTGTAAATTCATTTATTCAGAGAAAGATTTCAAACAAAACACTCCATATCAAGAGAAAGATTTTATTTATTCAAACTTGTAAATTCATTTATTCAAATTTGTAAATTCATTTATTCAGAGAAAGATTTCAAACAAAACACTCCATATCGAGTCAAATTTTGAAAATCAACCACCGTATTAAAACACTTAATACATTTAGGATCTTGGAAAGGCGTGATACGGTTTGGAAAACGCGGGAAGTTAAACCCGAGATACAAGGGATCATTTAAGATTCTAACTAGAATCGGCCGAGTAGCTTATAGACTTGAACTTCCACCAGAGCTCAGTAGTGTGCACAATACATTCCATGTTCCCAACCTTAAGAAGTGTTTATCCGACGAATCCCTTATCATTCCGTTAGGAGAAATTCAACTCGATGACAAACTTAACTTTATCGAAGGGCCGGTAGAAATTATGAATCGTAATATCAAGCAATTAAAACATGGTAGAATTCCTATCGTCAAGGTTCGCTGGAATTCTCAACATGGTCCCGAGTTTACTTGGGAACGAGAAGACCAGATCCGTTAAAAGTATTCACACCTTCTCAATGACAACACACCAACAACCAACACTGACCGAATCTCGCGGACGAGATTCATTTTATGGGTGGTAGACTATGACAACCCGCTATTTTACAGGTCAATACTGTTTAATAAACTCAAATTTCTTATATTGACAATTATTTGAGAACAATTTACATATAACTTTTTACTTGACGCAACGTGAAATTTAGAATATCTTTCAAGTACACAAGAACTTAGGCTATATTTAGTCCACAACGTCCTAGTACCTTGCTCCTACTCTGGTTCAAAATTTTAATTCCTGAAACAAATTCCTTTTTTTTATTTACTTACGACTGTTAATTTAACAAACACATTTCGCTATTTAAATAAACACCCAATATACCCAATACTCCTAACAGTTATTTTTAACACATTTTTATACTTCCTAAATTATTACCAAAGTTTCAAAAAATATTTACTTAAGCCTAATGTAAATTCTTTATTTCTTACGTTTAATTACGTATAACTTACGTTAATCACCAAACCGATAACCAATACCTATTTTTAATACCCAATACATACAATATATACATTTTTGTACCAAAACAACACTTCTACTCCAAAATATACCCATGTGCCGCCCCCCCCCCCCCCCTGTCCTATAAATATTTACTAGACAAATGATGTTTACCATTAATTACCCAACATCAAACCACAAAACATGGAGTTGTAATTTTGAAATGGTGGCTTGACTACAAATTGTCCCCCGAGACCCACAATTGGCCCAACCTCAACAACCTAGCCAAATGATAATTTTGACTAACTATTCTAAGTTGGAAAATCCCCTAGTATATATATGTATCCTTGCACAACATTAGTAACTAGTTAGAAGAAGAAAAAATATATATCACCTCTCACTAACACAAACAATTCGACACACACTTAGAGCAAGAAGGAAAGAAGAGATCTTGATTTGGAAAATTCAAGTATCATTAGGATACTCTAGTAAGGGTTTTGGAACACAACTCTTGGGTTAATCAAGTATATTACATTCTCAACACATTAGTCCCCCTAAGTAAGTAATCTTGATCTTGATAAATTTTATACTCTCTATGTCATGTTGTTGTTCAAGTTGCATATACTTAGTTTATCACTTTGTACATGTTAATAAAGCTTTATATCCACAATAATCTCTAAACTAATGGCTATGTTTTAACCAAATTTTTATCATAAGTAAACTAGTTGGTATATATTTCAACAAGAAAGTAAAGATAAAAACACCATATATACACAAACTAGTGAACTTGTAATCTTAACTATTCTTGATGATCATTTACATTCATGAAAAATACAACTCTTTAATATTGCTAAGTTTAGTGTTAGATCATTATTGACATGTTGAGAAATTGGTGGAAGAGTTAGGATTAGCTTTGCAGTTGTTGTTAAGTGGTTTTGATAACTAGAAGGCTAGGAAAAATATTTTGACACTTTTAGAAAGTAATCTGTCTCATTCGACCTTCCACAGAAAACTCAGTAGCTTGGTGACAAGTTAGGCTAGAAATATAGAAAATAGATTCAATAACGAAAACGTAGCCACTTGAATGAGTTAAAACAGACTTATAACGAAGAAGATACGTTAGTTTTAAGTTGTGCGACGAAAACTAAATTTTCTGAAAATTTTATATGCTGTTGGGAACTTTTGAGTGGTAAAAACTTATGTTAAAAGTTAACTTGACTAGCCGGGACACTAAAAACATATTAGTATACTTAAACACGAACCCGGGGATATATAAAACTTAAGAAACGGAGCTACGACGAGAAAGTTATGGCCTAAAGAAGTTACGACGACAAATAAGTTTTGACAGCTTATTATTTGGTTATTAGAAAAGCTGTTAGAAATATATAAAATGGATTTTTGGACACTTTAGAGTGTATTTTGGCTAAAATGACGTAAACGAAAATGGTAGAACATTATGTATACTTATTAGGCGCGTTAGAGGTTTTCAAAATACCTATTAACAAGACGACTATAGTTTGATCACGAGATTAACAAGTTACGTTTTTTAAAAGGGATGATTTTCTAAATAAAAGATCACATTGACGCAACTACATTTTTGACGATAAATATTACAACAAACATGTACAAGTGATAAAGTAGCGTATGAACTTGCGTGCATGACCTTGTTTTCGAACCTAAGACATATGAATTATCTAGGTTGCGGTTAGATTATCAGACTTTATTTACCGTTTACCAATTTACCAATCGGGATTTGCTTTATTGAGGTGAGTTTCGTAGCCCCGATTTTTACATTATTTATACATGATTTCTAAACCCTCGGGGTGGGAATACATTGCTTATTTTTCGGACACAAGTATTATAACCATTACTTTGCCTAATTTACCGCATTGTCATTAAAGTCCCCTTGAATCATGAACCGTTAATTACTTGCGAGTGAGCGTGGATGTTATGAATAGATCTATTTGGGTTGACACCCCCGTCCGAGTTGGTCGCGCTAACCTGTCAAACGGACGCATATGATTCGGATTATTTCCGAGTGTCTGGCAAACACTTATTTGGGGCATTTATTATTATGCTTGATTGCATACCATTTCGTCGAGCTTCGGGGTCATGAGCTTAGAGCATTATATATTATTTTTGGCTATGACGTTATATTTATTGTGATTGTCATGCTATTGAAATCTTGTGGTCCATACTTTACTTGTTTACTTAAACCTATGAACTCACCAACAATTATGTTAACCCTTTTAGCGTGTATTCTCAGGTAACTAGACATTAATAATCATCTATGTATGGAGCACTCTAAAGTCACATTTTGGAAGCACATCATGATGAAGATTTTCTTGCATTATTTAGCGTTTGGTTATGTATTAAAATCTTACATTTGGTGGTGAACTCTGATATTTATGTTTTGTAAAACGTTATGTTTAAATCAAACGCTTGTTTTAAAATGACTCACTTAGAGGTCATTCTTTATTACCTTGTACTTTGTTATCCATGAACATCACGCCCCCGGAATTCCATTCCGCTGCAATCCAGATTTTGGGGGTTTGACATAAACAGCCGTAGTTATCAAGAATTATGTATAGCCCAGCTTCAGACAAAAGTAAGAATGCCTCAATCTTCAGTTTGTATTGTGCCGGTTCGTTATTTCCACTTGATATCGACACACCTGCAATAAGTCACTGTAATGATTAGAGAAAAAGATATAGGCGACAAAATGTACTACTATAAAAAAAAATTAAAAAAAAATCACACTTCTTGAAAGCGCCGTCGTTTCAACGGAAGAATGACAGACATAGTAAAACTACAACTTATGTCTTCCTAATTTCTATGCATACCAAACTGCTGAGATAATTGGAAAAATCAAGGACTTCGGTATTTTGTTAGCAAGCACCTACGGATATCCAGCAAAAACAAAGATTTTAAGCACTACTAACCACTATAATAGCATAATAGCAAGAATACTAAACTAAAAAAAATGAAGCCATTAGCTCTTACCCCCTGTAGTCTTCTGGTTCAATGCATTACTAATATGATAA
This sequence comes from Artemisia tridentata subsp. tridentata, assembly GCA_021014915.2. Taxonomy (NCBI): domain Eukaryota; kingdom Viridiplantae; phylum Streptophyta; class Magnoliopsida; order Asterales; family Asteraceae; genus Artemisia; species Artemisia tridentata. The sequence continues at coordinate 314,195,376 of CP139507.1, forward strand.
CCATATGTTTCCAATCTTGTTTTCTACCCACGTATCTCATACCTAAAAAACTTAGTGTCTTCCTAATTTCTATGCATACCAAACTGCTGAGATCATTATAAAAATTCTATCATTATATATGAGAAGCCACAACATCATCATAATCAGCAAGACACAACTGCTAATGAAGGTTTATAATCACATGTTAGATGATCACAAAGATTGATTCTTAAGAAGCTCACTCAGTGATCTAAAATTTAGTCTTCAGACTATACTTTATAGAGACTTTTCAAATGAAAGCCCAACTACATACCTCGAAGTATATTGCTGTATTGCAATATCAAAACTCAAAGCATACGCAAAGTAAGAACGATTAAGTTTCAGATAAGAAGTACAATTAGTCCACTTCTATCAGCACGGAATATCATCATGTTCATAATATTATAATAATCCAATTTAAAACTACAATTATTTTTCTTTCTCATTAGCTAATCCCATTCTGACCCGTTTACACACTTTTGTATGTGATTTAAAAGCAAATATCATTACTACGAAATACAACATGAGAAGATGAAGAATGACAAAGCAAGTTATAGTTAGTCTTACTCGAGATTTCTTAGGCAATATACCCTGGAGTTTCTTTAATATCATCACATCTTCATTTGCAAGTTTAAAGATATGAGTGTTAATATGGCTCTAATTAAGTAATGTAAACCCAAACTTGACCCAACCCATGACACATAGGCTCATAAATACATACATGAATAAATAGCATTTTATTTTTTCTTGAAAGGTTGAATACCATATTATTATAAATTCTGAATACATTATAGTTTGTCTAATAATAAAAAAATAAAGTTTTCTTTCCCTTCTTGGTACTCATTTACTTCGGTGGTGATTTTATGGGAGGTCAACACAGTATGTAAGTCCTTAATTTGACATTTTATTTTGACATAAAATGCCTATAAGAGACCTTTATCTAATTGGATAGATTGACATAATATTAAAGACAAACATAATCATGCAGATTTATTCTTCACAATAATTTAAAGGCAAACATATTTGATTGTCATTAGTCACGCGGTTTCATGTATGATTTCATCTTCAGTATTGGACCTTATTGTTCGACATAAGTTGTTGTGCAGATTAGCAACAGGAAATCAATTAACAACAGGAAATCAAAGTCGTAAGAAAAGGCTAAATAAATCAACAAATATATTAAACTGAATCAAAACAACAACAAAACACATCAAAAAACATGTACTATGTGATTTAAATCGAAACTCATAATATATTCAATTGAATCGTATATAGGAAGTCATCATTATTTGTCGAATTAACCAAATCATACATATCAAATTAAATATATTCAATTGAATCGGAACAAAATTAAAGTGACAACATATAAAAAAACACATTATCAATTTAATTAAACCACGATTAAAACGACGCCGTTTTAACTATTCATTTTTCCCGCCAAAAGCCCGTTCGATGAGTTAGCCCATTTTCTGTGTCCAGCCCATGGTGGTCCATTTAAGAAGCAGGCCTTTTACGTTTATATATACATGTTTTAACGCATTTTATACGGCATTTTATGCAAAAGTATACGGTATACGAATGCAAATACAATGTGTAAATTTTTCAAAGTGCAGGCGTGTCATTCATCCATGGCCTTATCTCTTTGGTTAGGTGATGATCGTACAGGAATTTTGCATAAAATAATTTAGTACCATGCTTTTCTCAGATACATGCCATGCTTCATTTAATGAAAAAAAAAGACGCTCTAAACATTCTATACCCTCATACTTTGCATGCCTAAACTCTCACTTCATTCTTCCAGCCAAATCTGCACCTGAAAAAAAACAAAAAGCACAAAAAAACACACGGATTTCAGTTGCAATAAGAACACTACAAGTTTTCTACCAGGTCTGCCTAGGTTTTTTGTTTGTTTGCCATGCGTATTACAAGTTTTTTTTTTTACTTTTGTCTTGCTTGCTTTGCATGTTTACATTGGTGCAACTTTTTTCCTGTTTTTATTTTCTTTTTTTTGCCTTTTGCTGATTGTTTACAGATCTGATCTATACAATATGATAGTTAGATTGTGATGTGTGTATATATGAAGCTACCATATATGTGCCTGTGCCTTTCTTTAGTGCTTTTCCATGCCTTTCTTTGCTTATATGTGTCCAAAATCCATTAGGGTTAGCTTTGCAAAATATGAAGACAAAAAAAAGGCCATACGTAGAGTACCAACTAATGATATAGATCTAGGGAAGAATAGCCTGCTACCTAATGTAGATGCTGTAGAAGTGCAATTAGATTCGTTTGGTGGTGAGTCTACTGGTACTCAGAGTGCTACCATTCATCTTTGCACTGATGGTGGGTATACAAAACATAGTACGTCGCAAAAACAAAAAGAATGCCATACCTTGCCTGTAAATTATGCCTGTGGTGAAGGAAGTGGCATGTTGTTGCATGAAGCTTTCGAACCTATGCTGAGTCACACAGATACAGAACGGTTTACGCAAATGCATGATGCGCCTGCAGAGATACCAGGTATGTGTCATGCATCTAGCTATTACTGCCGTGTCTTTTAGTACTAATATCTGCTTTAGGTTGGTTAACATTTATAAATAAGTTCCGTTACTGTCTTACAGAAAAATGTGCCATGGAAGTTCCACAAACCAACACCACAGCCACTTTAGATATGCACCCTCCATGTCATACAAGGCCTGCATCTTCCATGGATAAAGGGAAACGAAAAGTATATGACGTTTATAATCAACAACAATTGCTATGTAATTTGCCAGTGCTTTTACTCATTCTACATTTTCTACATTATTCTATAAATTCATAACGTCAGTACCTTTCTTTCTTACAGGTTCAGAAGATTTGTTTATGATAGATGCCGACTGTCCAACAGTTACAGCTGAACACCATTCACGTGATGCACAATCCTTGCCTTTGTTACCGTGTTTAGATGATAATGCAAAATCGGTGCACCTATAATGCTGCTAAGGAACCTAAACCTAGGTGGTGGCCTATGTAACGGAACACGTATGATTGTTACGCAGATATATAGCAGGCTTATTCAAGCAAAGATTATAACTGGTACAAGAATGTCCGAGAAAGTTTACCTACCGCGGATTTTGCTTATAAATAAGGATGAAACCCTTCCATTTGTTTTTAAAAGAAAACAATTCCCGGTAAAACTCTGCTATGCAATGACAATCAATAAAAGTCAAGGGCAGTCATTGAATAAAATTGGCGTATACCTACCTGAACCTGTCTTTGGCCATGGTCAACTGTATGTTGCACTGTCAAGAGCAACATCTCCTAAAGGTTTGAAAATGCTGATCAAACAGCAACTAGGCAAGGATAAAAACATGACTAAAAATGTTGTGTACAAAGATTTTTTAGCAATGGTTTCATCTGCATAGGTTCCACATGCTCATGTTTACATTTTCAATATACCTTCCCCAAACTGCGAAATAGCTTATACAAATACCCTTTAACCTGTTACGACAAATGTCTCATTATTATTCCTATCCTATATTAGATAATGTTCCACCAGTTGTATGTTTGCTTATCTTTCCGATTTAGAATAACCATACTTGCATTGTAAACATTTTGTATACATTAATATACATCTAACCTTACTTTTATTATTTTGACATACAGCCAAATGGAACAGACCTCTAGCATTGTACCATCATCCAGTTCTAAAGGCAAAGAAATTGTTGCCCAATTAGAAGAGATTAGCCTAGCTGATCTAAAAGAAACAGATCATGGTAAAGTTATAAATGCAAAGGTCTACCGAAAATGGGTACCAACAAACAAACAAGGGAAACCGGTCGTGTTTTGTGTACTGCTAATTGATAAGCAGGTACAGAATACTATTCCATGATTGATCTAAACAATTAACCTTTCTTATATTCTTAAAAAAAAGGGAAGAAAAAAAAAAAGAGAAAAAAAAAACATATTAAATTTATAAGTTCCTATTTCACTTACAGGGAGGGGCTATACAGGCGAATATCAACTTACGAGAAAAGAGCAAATTCAACGCCCTCTTTCAGCTCAATAAAACTTAAAAGATATCCGGATTTGGATTCCAGCCTGCAAAACCATGGATGCAAGTTGTCCCCCACCCACTTTGGTTGGCATTTGGAACATGCACACAAATTCAGGACATACCTGATACAGGTTTCCCAAGCCACTATTTCAAGTTTGCCACCCATCGAGAACTGTATTCAAAAATAGATGATAAAGATGGCTTACTAACAGGTATATAATACATGCATATATAAAACAGCCACAAATAATATACACAGACCTTACTTATCGTATTTGCAGATTACATTGGCCGTGTCCAGTATGTAACTGAAATACAAAAATCAGTTAAAGCAACAACAAACTCAACTGTTTGGAGAGACATTGGTGTGCAGAACTTAGAGTAAGCATCAAACATTTATCTGTAAAACCTAATTTTAATATCTGCTCTCATAAATATTCCGTAATTCCGACAGTGGCCAAACGGTACGCTTCACTCTATGAAATCAAGATGCTCACAATTTCAGGAAACAAGAATATGAAAAAGCAAAAAAGCCAACAATCATTGCAGTGAGTTCGTGCTTGGTGAAAGACTATGGAGGTAAATTTAATACTTTATAATAATGGTTCGAACTATTAACTTTATCTTTTAACATATATTTATACCAATACAGGACTTCAGCTTTCAGCGACAAATGCAACAGAATACTACTTCAACCCAGACATACCGGAATACCATGAAATTTGCAGCGTGTAAGTTAACAAACTCAAAATACAGAAATACAATCTAAAATTAGAAAGCCACTAAAACCATATACGTTAACTATGCAGGTATGACGAATTCTTTGATCCACCCGCAATACTGAATGTCCAGTACGAAAGATGTGCAGACCCACACCAAGAAAAATTCAGAAACCGCGTCACTCTGGCAGATTTAGCAAAAGAAAATCCACAAAACCAACAGGTAATGAACAACTTAAGTGCAACACTTACCAAATAGAAACCTACTTAACACTTACAGTTCTAATGAACCAGAATGTCCGGTTTACTGTCGACGCAACAATTGACAAAATCATTACAAAAAGGCCATGGTTTTTCAAGAAATGCTCAGACTGTAAGCTAAAAATTTCTGAACGCTGGTCGCATACCCATATCACTATATACACGCCAACTTTTATACCAATGTATCTATGGTAAACAACAGTTTCTATGTTTTTTATACAGCTATTGCTTCAGAGTCGAATTATCTGATGGCACTGCCAATGTGACAATGATATGTTTCAGTAATGAAGCGAATTCAATGGTAAAAGATTGTAAGGAACTGCTGCGAACAATGCCAAAGCAAGACTCCTATGATTACCCACCAGACCTACTTTCTCTGCAAGGAAAGAAAAAAATCTTTCAGCTGCACTTTCATCCAGACAGCACAAAAGAACGTCAGCTTTTCATTCTCGACACATGCTGGGATGACACGCCCTTATTGCCATCAGCCAATCCTATCACCACTGAAAGTACCATGGAGTCTTCCGCAACAAATGCAAGCCAAAGTGGAACACTTGAAAGCACAGAATCTCCAACGAAAATGGACACAAAAGCAAACATTACCATCTCAGAAGCCGAGACAGCTGGATCACTTGACATAAAACAATCTGACATGACCCCAGCAACCGAACAACCAAAACCAATAACTGTACCAGCAGAAACAAAAACACCCGGACCGCTTGACCTAAAAGAAATTCAGGGCACAACACCAATACACACACCGGCAAAAACACCAACAGAACAACACTCTTTGTCCGAAACATCAAAACCCATGAAACAACCAGCTAGAAAAAGTGCCAGGAAAGCCCTTTTCACAGGCGACGATGATGGGAGCGCAGCATCAGGGTTGAAAAAATCAAAAAAAGAAGAATGATCAGACCTAACTTGCAGATGCCAGGTGGAAAAAGAAAATCCCAAACTATCTATGTATTAAACTGTTCCTTCAAGACACTTACTTCTATAAGTATTTGTAGCAACTACTTAGCACCAAACATGTAAGCAACACCCTATTGTCAGGTAGTCACATCGACCTGTATTTTGTAGATGGCCTCTACAGGCATAACTTTAACGCTAATTAACTACTGCCTTTGCTTTTTGGTGCAACTACTAGGTATCTTATCAATTATATGTTTATTATAGCATAAATTACAACGATACAAACGCTAATGCATATGACAAAAAAAATGCAATCATTTTGCAACACGAAAGGAGATATTAACAAGCATACCCTTAATATTATATTCGCAGCCATTAAACTTCATACATTGTACTTAGCATCCCAAAAAAAACAACATCTATAATACGATATCCATACATAAACTGACATCACCATATTCAGTCCTAACCAGCATACATACTTCTAATAAAAACACAAAAGACAACCAAAATATACCACAAAAAGTGGCCAACCCATCATCCGAACCAGAAAAGATTGATCTTCTTCTCTTCTCTTCCTTTACGCGCCAAATCCATCGCCTTGGTCAATCCAGCAAGCACCTTCCTCTCTCTCTTCAGAGTCTCCTTCAAACGGTCCAAACCAATGTCACCCTTCTCATGTAACGGTAAGAAACCTCCCCCTTCTTCCACCAAATCCTCTAACCACTTGACCTTTGCAGCTAACTGATCGCCCTGCTCACCAAGCACCATTAACAGCTGATCATTTTCAGTGTAATCCTGGCTAAACGCTGCATGCAAACAGTCATCAACTTCATTGGAACCAGCAGCAAACTTTAGCCTTTGGAAATTAGGGGTACGGGCAAGGGCATAGGCAGATGTTCTTGGTGGTGTAGCCATTATGGAAGCAAAGAATTAGGCAGATGTAAAAGAAACTGATTAGGGTTTTCGTTAAAGTGAAAAGGGGAAAAAGCACCCCTTTATTAGGCAAAAAAAAAATAAAAAAATAGAAGAAGTGCATGCCACATGTTCACAGCAAAAACGTGCCAACAAAAAAAATAAAAAAAACAAATGTAACACATTAAAATTTTTTATTAAACTTAAATATTTACTAAAATTATTTACACATTTAAAAAAAAAAATTGTATGGACAAAAGAAAGTAAACAGATAAATATAAAGTGCATTATAAAACCGTACGTAACTAAAATAATTCTACAAAAACGGCACAGATTTAGCTAAAACTAAACAAATATCTGGTCCGCAGCAATGCGTCATAATTAAGTAAAAAAAATTACGGTTTATGCACAAAGAAAAATATTAAATAATAAAAATAAAAGTATCATCAAAGCATCAACAAACTTAAAGATACTGCTTTTTTAACCGCCAAAATACTGTGCTTTTAAACGCGCTCGCCCGCATCGCGGCGACCAGCGCCAGTCTCGTACAAATTATGCAGAGTATGTGATTCGATCTTGGTTTTTCATACTCGGCGGCATCAAATTCCTGAATTACTGGGTTTACATCATAAACATAAAAAAATCATCAATAATACAAACCAAATCGATTCAATACATTTTAAACTTACCGAATTATTGAGTTGTTAGGGTCGATGAATCCTTGAATCAAAGATATATAGACCAATTTGTAGGTTATTTTTGGATTTTTTTTGAATGCATTGAATTTAATTGGTGAATTGAAACTGAAAATTAAATACCGATTTACATCGAGGAGCGTATAAAGGAAGATTTTGAATTGGTGACAATTTGTTGAATGATAATAATTACTTTACTAAAATATGGCTTCATAAGAGCGGACATGAGTTTGACTTTGGCCCTCTGCGTTTGAAAGAAATAATGCTTTGGGTTGTTTGTAATTATGGAATTTGTATCATACATTTAATGAATTTTTTTAATGCTCGTGCTTCAGAGAACTTGTGCAAAACATTATTTTATTAGTTAAAATAGATACTCAACATTATACACCATAACTAATCTGGGCCGGCCCAATACTTTATGCATCATGGGCCTTTGTAAATAGTACTAGTAATGAATTAGGTTTTCATCAGTCGCTATATAAACACAATCTTCAACAATCATCTCCTCCTCATTCCCTTGTTCCGTTTATTTGGTATGCGCCGCTTATGTAAGTTGCATCTATCATTTTTTTCTTTTTTTTATTTACTAAATGTTCTTTAATTGTATAGGCTATGATGACCAAAACAAACATACCATCAAACTCTGAAAGCTTATAGCTAATTTGATGAGTTTTCACATTTTCCTGAGTCTATTATTTTATTTTCTCAAATACCCTTTTATTGAAATAGTTATGGCAACTTTTTTAGAGTCGCTAATACGCTTATTTGATAGTGATGTTAGTGCTATTTGTTGCCTAGATGAATTTGAAGTAGACTGGTTCTGTGTTGCAAGTTATATTATTAGCTTGTGCTACCTATAGACTTCTACATTTGTTTATATTTTTATTTTACATTTAGTTAAACATTTTAGTAGACTTGTTTTGATTTAAGAAACAATTTCGATTGCAACATATGATTCAAGGTTCTTTTAGGAGTACGGCAGCCGGTGGAGTTTGATCTCGTTATCAAACACGACTTAGCTTGCGACATAGACGATATTGGAGTTGATTCAAGGTTCAACTGACGCCCCAAAGCGTCGGTATCCATTTCATCAAGTTGTCGTAAGCTATAAGATGTTAAGCCAAAACTGAACTGTTATGTGCCTGTGGGCTGCATCAGAAACCTATTACCAGAACCTAAACCAGGTGGTGGCGGCTGGTGGAGTTTGATATGGTGCTTGTGTTATCAAACATGACTTAGCTTGCGACATAGACGATATCGCATGTGATTCAAGGTTCAACTGACGCCCAAAAGCTTCAGTAACCATTTCATCAAGTATGTCGTCTATGTCGTAAGCTAAGTTGTGTAAGATATTAAGCCAAAACTGAACAGAAAGCACAACTTGTATCTAAGGTGTTTTTCCATTTGTTTGAGGTAAGGTGTTTTCATTTGTAATCCATTGATTAATAAATGTAAGAAGCTTCCACCATCGCGGTTTTCTGACATGTTTACAGATGTGACGTGGGAAGATTTTCATCACGGGTTTGGTTTCTGTGAATTAAGGAATGATTATAAGGTTGTTAGACTTGCTTACTTTCCAAACAACAGTATTTTTGATAATGTGGATGTTGTTCCTTTGGTTCAGGTTTATGGTTTGGAAATGTAGTTATGGAACTATGGTGTTGGTGCATTACGGATGAATAAAGAGATGTTGCTGAGATTGTTGTTTTACCGGCCGGTTTTGGCGGTCCAACCGGTTGAACCGGTTCAGCCAAACCGGCGGTTCGTCGGTTTCCCTGCACATTTTTTGCACATTCAGATCCATGCAGCAGCCTTTTGTTTGCCTTCTTTTCCAAAGAAATTGATCGAAGCCAAAGCAGCAAAGTGATGGACTGGTGGTAGAAGACAAGAATGGGTACTGCTGTACTGGTACAATTTTAGTGTCTTTTTAACCTTGTTACAACATAATAAGTCGAGGGCTTTGTTTTGGTGGATATAAGCTTATGTGACTGTGTTAGCAAGTTTTATATCTTGTAGTATTCGGTGAACTTCTGGATTCATGAGTTATATGGCATAACAGGCTCGGTTTACTAATTGAAGTTGAAACTTGAAAGAGAGATTAGGAAAGTAAGTAAGTAACAATTGTGAAAAAGGCATATATATATATACAAGATCTTGTGTTTTGGTGACGTGGACAACCAAAGGCCATTCAAATGGTCAATGATAAACAAAGATAAGAAATACTGTTTGATATATATTTTTCACATTTTCTTCCTTTATTTTTTTACCTCTTGTAATGACATATTTTTCTTTTCCTTTTCATGAGTGTTGACTGGTCAAATGGTCGAACCGGCCGGTTGAACCGGTTCGACCGGTGGTGGTGGAAAATCCGGTTCGTCGAAAATTCCAGTTTTTAAAACATTGATTAATACAGTATATTTCACCCTTTGCGCCAAACAAAAGTTGTTTTGTTTGATCTTGAAAGCCTAAAAACTGAATATCATGATATTGGGTCCCTTTTAGTCACTTTGCAGTCAAAGTTAATTATTTAGAAAGCCTACTATTGTGACACTGATGCATGCTTCCCGAGGTTATGTAAGCTGCTAGTTCCTGACCGACCTTTGATTTACATCTTATGTGATTTCCTTTAGTTGGTGCAGCTAAGTCATGTTGGTTATTATACTTCGATAATCATGTAAGCGCTGCTTTCTATGATGTATAAAATTCAAAATGGATACTTATGGTTGCATTTAATTTTCCATAATGCGATTTTTTGAATTGTGATTCTTTGAAGTACCGTTAGGCTTCCACATGCACAATCAAGCTAAATGCTTGATCATTATTTTTGAGTTTGGGATGAAGAATCTATGATTTGTATCATTGAATATGAGCCATTATCTGTTTGAGGTTTGTTTTTTTTTTTTTTTTTGTTTTTTTTTATATATATATATGTTTTTTTTTTTTTTTTTGCTGGATCAACATTTAGGAAAATGTCAAACATGCACGACTGTAACTGTTTGTAGAAGGGAGGTGATTATACAACATATAACATATAAAGAATAATTGTACAACATATAACATGTAATCATGTGTAGAGGTTTTTTTTTTGCTCGTGCAAATGGTGTTTCTTTGTAGAAGGTGATGGTGTATTAGAAACCACTAAGGTAATGAAAATGTAACAAAAGAACCACCAAATCGTGGGCCGTCCTCACCATTTTCATAAGGGTCACTATGTCCAGAGGGGTCACCATTCCTGCGACTGTCGCCACTGGATCCAAATCTAGAGTTGAGGGATGAGAAGCCATTGGCAGCAGACTCGATAGCGGATCTCCGGTAACTTCCTGAGTATCTTGGACAGTTTATTTATGTAACCGTTATAAAAATTTATACATAGTGAGTTGCTATGGAAATTTTAAGCCATTCCCAACCGAACTTACCCATTTTGACCCGTACTTAAAATTGACCTGTTTCAAGTTCAACCCCAGCCCACTTGACACGCCCATCCTGCACCTCTAATCTCTGCTAATAAGTTAGAAGATAAGGAGGGTCAGATATAGCAGCTAACCTTGCAGAACTGTAGAGTTTATTCAGTATATCTTCTTTACCTAATTCTACATGGCAAAGAACAACCGAGAACTGCCTGCATATCCCAGAACAAAGACAACAATAATCATCAGGACAGCTGAAAGAAAAAAGGGCATAGACAACTCTGAGAGGATACACACCTTCATAACATTTGCTGCAAGACTGTTAAGAACCGTTTCCCGGGCTCCACATACCTCCATGCGTGACCTGTAGAACATGGTAAGTCACTAGCCCTCTACCATTTATGGATAATAAGGCTAGGCGCCAAGGAGTTGGATACTTGCATATTACGGGATATAAATGGAGAGAAGAGCTATTACTGTAGCGAACCGGCCGGTTTTTCCGGTTCGACCGGTCCGGTTCAACCGGTTTTGACTTTTTTTTTTTATTTTTTTTGTTGGGCGGTTCGACCGGTGACGGAAGCATGACCGGTTCGACTAAAAAACCGGTTTTTAAAACATTGCAACTATAAGAACTAACATAACTACAATTGCATCAATGACGATACTTCTTTACCTGTCCACTTCAATGACCATTTGATTGCATCATCCCTTTTATAGACCATAGCGTTTTCTTTTCTTCTTTTTTTTGCTACATTTGTTTAAAATTGTACTCCCCCAATTAAAAAAAAAGAAAAAAAGAAAAAAAAGAAAAAGAAAAAAAAGAAGTACGTAAGTACTTCAGAGAGTCAACCAATGATACAACCATCCCTTCTCCATCACCCACCCTTCATCCCGAACTCAAAATAATGACAGAAATTGTAGAAACCCTAATGTATGAAAACAAAAGTATCCATTATGTATTAACTCTAAATGGACAAAAAAGCTTACAGGACTATGAAACAATAATAACTAATATGACTACAGCAAACAAATAAAAGATTTTACACAAGTGAATCAATTACAGAGATAAGCAACTTGAGTTCCTTCAAACAGCATGACCCTAATGATCAAATAATAGGATCAATGTTTTAAAAACCGGATTTTTCATCGAACCGGTCAGTCAGCCGGAGACCGGTCGAACCGGACCGACCAAACCGGACCCAAAAAAAAAAAAAAAAATCAAAACCGGTTGAACCGGACCGGTCGAACCGGAAAAACCGGCCAAAACCGTCCGGTTCTAAACAGTGAACGGGACTTATAAAAACCGGGGTTTTTTAAACCGGCCGACCAGCCGGACACCGGTCGAACCGGCCGGTCCGGTCCGGTTTTTAAAACACTGAATAGGAGGCTTTCCATATAATTGACATAGATTGCAAACCCATTAAAAGGGATCTCAACATCATGAAATTCTGTTTTAAGGCTTTCAAGATCAAACGAAACGAGCCTCTCCTCCAAAGTAGCATATAGAAACTTGTTACTTCGTGTAAACCCGATTGTCCACCCCACACCTCTATCACACTCAACCATGTATCCCTTCGTCCAACCCCTTCCGTTTTCACCCATCTTCCATAACTCCAGAATGCCACTATGTCCACCATACGACTTTGAGTATACAACAAATAACGAATCAGATGATCCCTTCACTGCTAAAAGAGAACATGGGGAATCTAACAAAGGTTGTTCAATCTCACTAAACATCTCATCATCAAGATTAAATGACATTATACAAGGTCGAATACCCTTAAAACCCCTCCAATAAAAAACACCCTTATGAAATGCCACTACATTTTGACTCACCAGAAGGGGAACATCATTACGAACAATCTTCCATGAATCACTTCTCAAACTATAAACCTCAACCAACGGTGCCACATCCTCAGAACCTAAGTAACCATTTTTTATAAAGTAGTTAAGTCTAACAACCTTATAGTCATTTATCGGTTCATGAAAACCAAACCATAGTCGAAAAAGCATCAACTTCTCATCCAGAAACATATCCGAATACCGCGATATTGGAAGCTTCTTATATTTATTGGGTTAATCCCAATCTGCTAGAAACAAAGTTAGTTATAGGTAGTTATAAAGGTAGTTATATGGCAGTTATCGTGAAAGGACACAACCCTTGATTTAATCAAACCATCACAACCTTTCACTCATGCCTTTTCATTATGTACAAATAGATAGAACATGTAAACAATCAGATTTGATGACAGATTAATAAAACACTTGTATTTCATAGTTGCAATTCATAAACCTGTTTCTTGGTATATTGTGACTAAGTTAGATCATAGATCCGTGAGAAAGGCCAACAATTGGTATCAAGAGCTTGGTTTGGTTGTTAACCAAATCATCATATACCAGAAATACAAAATCTTTTCATTCCTGTTTTGAATCAAAACCGTATCGTTTTTTTGGGGCCAAGTCAAACCGAGAAAAACCCCAAAAACCAAACTCAAAACAGAAAATCCATATTCAATCGGACAACATAAGTCATCATCAAGGGGCAACAAATCGATTCAATATAAACAAGGAACAAACACACCTGTTTTTTGAAGAATCAAGACTCGCACCCTTAATTGAATCATCAATTGATTCAAGTTGTCCATAGAGGCCTAGATAACATTCGGTATTAAGCAAATCCCCAAATTGCGAAACCCTAATTTCGCACAAAATCAGAAGGGATTACTTTGGTTCAAGAAGAACCCACCAACCGAAGAGAAGAGAAGGTTGTACCAGCCATATAATCGGCGGTTAACCACCACAAGAAGTGAAGAAGACGGATTAAGTCTCAAGAAGAGACGCATTTTTTATCTCCAAAAGAAGAAGAGAGGCGCATCGCTTTAGGGCATCACCAGGAACCAACAAAAAAGGGCTACGGGTATATTAACCCACCAGGTTCCAAAAATACAAAACACACCCTCCGCCTTTTATTTTTTATATAGTATATATTAGTATTCTTGATACATATTGTAGAGTAAATTGCAGAAATGGTCCCTGTGGTTTGCCCAAATTGCAGATTTCGTCCTTGAGTTTTCGAAAGTGCAGGCGACCTCCCTGTGGGGAAACTTTGGTTCCGTTTTGGTCCCTGTCACTAACGACCGTTAGTCTATCTCAGTTAGTTGATACATAAATGGTCCATGTCCCTACGCTAAATTGCGTCCAACGTCTCTATTTTTTTTTAATTTTTTTTCGAACTTTTTTCTTTCGAAATTTTTTTTCCGAAATTTTTTTCGGAATTATTTTTTTTCGGAAATTAATTTTTTTAGAATTTTTTTTCCAAAAAAAATTTTTCTAAATTTTTTTCTGAAATTAATTTTTTTAGAATTTTGTTTTTTCGTGAAATCATTAAAAAATTAACTTTTTTTTTTCAAAAATATTTTTTTTAGAAATGTTTTTTTGAAATGAAATTGCATGAGATGAGACTAAGAACTTTTAATGTTAAAATGAAATTGCATAAAAGTGAGTAACTGACATTACGACTTTATATCCTCCGATTGAGCGTGAAATGGTGACTGTAACGATGTATAATCATGTGGTTAAAATATTTGAAGATGAATGCGTGACTGAAAAAGTGGCCACACATAGTACTTTTATTCAGCCAAGATTGCATGTATAATTGTAAAATACTCTTGTTTATATAAATGATCTCTAGGATAATCTCATCATTATAAAGTGGAGTATTTGATAGTTGAACTTTGATTGGGGATGAAAAAAAGGATAGAATGGTCACATTTTGAAGTTTTTAAAATAAAGTAAATCCTATGAGCAAATACTTCCTTTAATTTTAAGTTAGTACTTTTCGAGGTTTTTAGAAAATATAATAACCTAGTGATTAGTTATATTAAATGGATAATTTAAGGAGTAATTAACCTTAGGTTATTCAACTTAGAATATCAAATCTCCAAGGATAGTTTTTTTGTGAAAAAAAACTAGTCCCCATAAGTTATAGTTAGCCTGTAAGGCACAAAACAAAGGAGCTCGCAAGAAAAGAAATTTCGAGACACTTAGTGTTAGATATTTCATTTGGAGATTTATTCAATATCTTAGAGATATGACGAAAGGTAGTGGAGAAAGTGCAAAGAAAAAAGTAAGTACTACTAGTACACCTCAATTCCAATGTCCGATGCTAAAACCCTCGAATTACTCATTATGGGCAATTCGAATGCAAATCATTCTCGAAGCGAATGGTTTATGGGAAATGATAGAGCCGTTAGAAACGACTCAAACCGACAACAAGAAAGATAAGACTGCTATCGCATTCCTTTACCAATCTTTACCCGAAGAACAATTGCTTCAAATAACAAAGCACAAAACCGCGAAAGCCATATGGGATGCTTTGCCTGACTAGACACATTGGTGAACCAAGAGTTCAACAAGCAAGATTACAAACACTAAAATCCGAATTTGAGATGTTACATATGAAGGAAGACGAGACAATCGACACCTTCACCGGAAAAATAACAACAATAGTAAACAAAGATGCTAGTCTAGGGCACACAATTGAAGATCAAACAATAGTACGAAAACTATTAAATGCTGTACTCGATAGGTATCTGCAAATAGTTTCATCAATAGAGCAATATTCTGATCTAAGTGAAATGACAATGGAAGAAGCAATTGGAAGACTCAAGACATATAAGGAAAGAATTAAGTACAAGAAAGGTAAACAAGTGGACAATCAAGAGAGACTGATGTTCACACGACATGAAAATAAAGGAAAATATGTTAGAGGACGTGGACGTGGACGTGGAAAGAATAGATTTTCACAAGGAACGAACCACGAGAAATTTAAGGAAGAGAGGAAAGATGGAGAAACCTCTTATAGAAACCTCAACGGAAGCAACTTCAAGAAATCAAGCTATAATACTAGCAAATTACAATGTTTCAAATGTAAGAAGATAGGGCATATTGCACCTAACTGTCCTCAAAGGACAAAGGCAAATGAGCAATCTAACCTTGTTGAAGAAGACTTAGAACCAACCCTATTAATGGCAATATTAGAAGACTCAGATGAAGGGAAACAAGTAAAAGAAGTTGAAGATCAAAAGGTCTCACTACATGAAGAAGATATAGGATATAAAGAGACAAATATGGATAGTTTATGGTATTTAGACAATGGAGCTAGCAACCATATGACTGGAGTGAGAGAACACTTCAAGGAGTTAGATGAGAAGGTCAGTGGAAAAGTAAGATTCGAAGATGGTTCACACATAGAAATCAAAGGAAAATGTTCAATTTTAATAGAATGTGATGACAAGAAGCAAAGAATTATATCACACGTATATTACATTCCTAGCTTGAAAAACAACTTATTGAGCCTTGGACAATTTACTGAAATTGGTTGTAAGGTAGTAATGGAAGAAGACGAATTACGACTTTATGACATGGATAACAAAATCTTCATGAAAGTTACGCAACAAAGAAATCGACTATATAAAGCAAGTCTAAGGATAGGCACACATGTCTGCCTACTAGCAAATTTAAAGGATAATACATGGTTATGGCACGCAAGACTAGGACATCTCAATTTTGAGTCACTAAAATCAATGGATCAAATGGATTTAGTTCATGGAATACCTGCCATTAAACATACAACACAAATCTGTGATGTTTGTTTAATTGGTAAACATAGTAGAGCGCCATTTCCAAAAAGAGCAAAAGCTATATCTACTTCACCTTTAGATTTAGTATATGGAGATTTATGTGGACCAATAACACCACCGACACCTTCTGGAAAGAAATACATATTCTTGTTAGTAGATGACTACTCAAGATATATGTGGGTGTATTTCTTAAAAACGAAAGATCAGGCATTTGATACTTTCAAGGAATACAAGAAGACGATAGAAAATGAGTTAAGGAAAACATTAAAGATGTTGAGAACTGATCGTGGAGGAGAATTCACATCAAATGAATTCACACAATATTGTAAAGAAAATGGCATAACACGACAACTTACCGCACCTTACTCACCGCAACAAAATGGAGTAGTTGAAAGAAGAAATAGGACAATTATGTCTACAACAAGATGTATGATGAAAGCAACGAACATGCCACAAAATTTTTGGGCTGAAGCTGTTAGACACGCCATATACATCTTAAATAGCGTTCCTACAAAAGCATTAGAAGACATTACTCCATATGAAGCAATTAAGCGAAGAAAGCCAAACTTAGAGAATCTAAGAGTTTTCGGCTGCATAGCATATGCAAAGGTACCATCACAACATTTGACGAAGTTAGATGATAGAAGCAGTAGAATGGTATACTTAGGAAACGAACAAGGATCAAAAGCCTACCGACTATTTAATCCAACAACACAAAAGATATGTGTTAGTAGAGACGTGAAGTTTAAGGAGAATGAAACATGGGATTGGAAGGAATACATGAGTGAGCACATTAACGACGAACCCGAATGGACTGACTTCAAAATAGAAAATCTTGAAGCCACAAATGAACATCATGATCAAGGAACTCAACCAGATGACAATGAATTCCCTAACAATGATGATGATGGATATACAACATCAACAACAAGCTCTCCCTCACATTCTCAAACACTTCACACACCATTAATAAGTTCATCACAAGTAAATTCTCAAATTACACCTAGTACCTCAACACAATCAATCTATCAAAGTGATAGTGGTTCAATCTCAACCACAAATTCACATTCACACTTTGATCATACACCGTTGAGAGGTTATAGAACTTTAAATGACTTATACGAGAACACCGAGGAATTATTATTGGCTGAAGATGAACCCAAGAATTACAAGGAAGCATCAAGCGATCAAAAATAGATTGAAGCAATGAAGGTCGAGTTAGATTCCATCAATAGGAACAACACATGGGAATTAACCACACTACCCAAAGGACATAAAGCAATTGGTTTACAATGGGTATTCAAGACCAAGAGAGATGCTAATGGAATTATAGTCAAGCATAAAGCAAGATTAGTAGCAAAAGGCTACATACAAGAGCATGGCATAGACTTTGAAGAAGTATTCACACCTGTAGCAAGGATGGAAACTATACGTTTACTACTCACCATAGCTGCTAACAATAAATGGGAAGTACATCACCTCGACATAAAGTCTGCTTTTCTACATGGAGAATTAAAAGAAGAAGTGTATGTTACACAACCCGAAGGATTTATACAGAGAGAGCATAATGGGAAAGTTTATAGACTTATAAAAGCTCTATACTGACTAAGACAAGCACCACGTGCATGGAACATAAAGTTAGACAACACCTTAAAGTCATTAGATTTCAAGAAATGCGTACTAGAACAAGCTATCTACACGAAGGCATCAAAAGACTCAATACTACTAGTAGGAGTTTATGTAGATGATCTAATCATCACTGGTACACCAAAGAAGGAGATTGACAAGTTTAAAGCTCAAATGGAAGAAAATTTTGAAATGAGCGATCTTGGATTATTAGCTTACTATCTAGGAATAGAAGTCACACAAACTGGGGGTGACATATCAATAAAACAATCAGCCTATGCAAGCAAAATTTTGAAGGACGCTGGAATGCTAGACTGCAACGAGACGCTAATACCAATGGATCCAGGAACAAGGCTGACAAAGGACACTGAAGGAACATTGGTCAACTCAACTGAATATCGAAGTTTAATTGGATGTTTAAGATACCTGCTTCACACAAGATCCGACTTAAGTTATCCTATTGGATTACTTAGTCGTTTCATGCAAGAACCAAAGGAGCAACATATAAAGGCTATAAGGCAAGTACTACGCTATGTAAAAGGAACAAAGGATTATGGTATCACCTACAAACATAATGGAGGAAACAAGATACAAGGATTCAGCGACAGTAGTTATGGAGTCAACACTCAAGAAGGAAAAGGAACTACTGGAATAATATTCTACTATGGAGAATCACCAGTTAGCTGGAGCACACAAAAACAAGCCACTGTAGCACTATCATCATGCGAATCTAAATTTATTGCAGCAACAGCAGCATCAACACAAGCATTATGGTTAAAAAGACTACTAAGCAGGCTTACACACTTGAAGGAAGAAAAGGTTATAATAATGGTTGATAACAAATCTGCTATAGAACTGAGGAAGAACCCCGTATTTCATGGAAGAAGTAAACATATTGATACAAAGTACCACTTCATAAGAGAATGTGTTGAAAGAGAAGACTTACAAGTTGAATTCATAAGTGGAGAATATCAAAAGGCTGACATACTCACGAAAGCACTACCGAAGATCAAGTTTCTAACAATGAGACAACTTATTGGAGTTAAAGATCTACGACAAAGCGATTGTGATTAAGGGGGTGAATATTGGGTTAATCCCAATCTGCTAGAAACAAAGTTAGTTATAGGTAGTTATAAAGGTAGTTATATGGCAGTTATCATGAAAGGACACAACCCTTGGTTTAATCGAACCATCACAACCTTTCACTCATGCCTTTTCATTATGTACAAATAGATAGAACATGTAAACAATCAGATTTGATGACAGATTAATAAAACACTTGTATTTCATAGTTGCAATTCATAAACCTGTTTCTTGGTATATTGTGACTAAGTTAGATCATAGATCCGTGATAAAGGCCAACAATATTTTCTAATAATTGGATTCCAAATATAAACATCTTTCCCAAAATTATGCTCCAAACAAGGTGCTAAACAAAGCAATCCATTACACGAACCAACGAAATTTAACGAAAACTTAGGATCAGGGCTAACAGGAAATGGGGTTTGAATAGTATGCATTAATTTAAAAGATGTACTAGTATCACATATTGTATAGCAGAATTTAGAGTAGCCAAAAAGAAGAGATAATTCTCCAAAGGGAGAAAAAATTGACTTTTTTCGATAAAATGTACAAAAATAACATCCATTCCCTAAATGGTCATGTGCGAACGTGCGAATGTGCGACTCCATTATTTTTTTACACGTGTTCAGACAAAAAGTACAATCCCAATCATTTGCAAGTACAATCACTATCAATTGTACCTCACGTGTTGTTTGACTTTTATAAACAAATGTGCGAACGACGGATGTGCGAATGTGAGAATGGCGGCTACCGCATATGCTTCTTTATTCTTTCTCAATAAAGTAGCACATGGGGTAGCCGCCATTCGCATATTTTTTTATAAAAGTCAAACAACACGTGGGGTACAATTGATAGTGACTGTACTTGCAAATGATTGAGATTGTATTTCTTGTCTGGACACGTGTCAAAAAAATAATGGAGTCGCACGTTCGCACATGACCATTTAGGGAATGGGTGTTATTTTTGTACCTTTTTTTGAAAAAAGTCAATTTTTTCTCCCTTTTAGAGAATTTTATCCAAAAAGAATATAGCCATGATGATTAGTATTTGAACTTAAGCTGATATGAGAAGTGATGAAAGTGGGATTTTTGATAAGAGAATATTATGGTTTTGATTTATGATCTTAAAATAATGTTGAATATGATGATCTCTGTTGGTAATTGGTTTCTCTGTTCAGCAATGATGATTGATCTTGATTTGGATCAATATGTTAAAATGCACAGCATGGAGTCATCTTTACTACATTATACTACATTTTGGACATTTCTTTAAATGGCAAGGCTTAAAATTCAGACTTTTTAACTTGCTTATTTTAGAAATATTTGCACTCAATACATACACATATGTTACAACTGAAATATAAGTTACATTATATTGTGCAAATTAAGTCTCTTAAATTCTATGACTTGTAACAGCCTCTATTGTAACAGCTCATTACAACCAGTATTGATAATAAGATAGCGAACCAATTGAAAAGGGACAAAACTTTAAAAAGTCTAAAAAGCAACCTGGTAATGCCACGTGCCCTCCCCTCTTTTTTTCTCCAAGGACAGTTATGTAATTTCAGTTTCTCCTCCTATATACTCCTCCTTTCCTCTTTTTCTTTCTCTTCTCAGTTATTTCAATTGATCCCGTTATGCATTTTTTTTTCTTTCCTCTTCTCAGTTATCAAATGATTAGGTTTTTTTTCTCTCTGTTCATATTCGTTTTTCAAATCGTGTTCATTTTTCATATTGATTACAAATTAGGGTTTATAACCATACAATCGGTTAATTGAGAAAAAAATTAGGGTTTATAACCGTACAATCGGTTAATTGGGAAAAAATTAGGGTTTATAACCGTACAATTGGTTAATGAAAAGAATTAGGTTAATTTGATAAAATTTGGGGATGTTTCACGTCAATTAGTTTATCAATGGCCAATGTTGATATCAATATTTTAATCAAGGTAATTTGGTATTTAATTATTAATTTGATGAATAATTTGTTAGATATTCGTCAGTTAGTGCATTTTTTGTTATCTGCATATTTTTATCAGAGGTTCATCAGTTAGTGCATTTTTTGTTATCTGCTTGTTTTTATCAGAGGTTCATGAGTTAGTGCATTTTTTGTTATCTGCTTATTTTTATCAGAGTTCATCATTTAGTGCATTTTTTGTTATCAGCTTATTTTTGTCAGTTATGTGCTTATTTTTATTAGAGTTCATCAGTTAGTGCATTTTTTATCTGCTTATTTTTACAGAGTCTCAGTTAGTGATTTTTTTTTGGTATTTGCTTACTATTATTATAGGTTCATCAGTTAATGCATTTTTTGTTATATGCTTATTTTTATCAGAAGTTCATCAGTTAGTGCTTTATTTATTATATTTTTTTAGTTGATGAACATATTATTACCTGATAACACTCAAATTGTGCATGTTTTTAGTAGTGTTATTCGTGTTTTTATATATGTTATTTAGTTATATTTATATGCTTTTGTTACTAAATCGTACCAAAGCATGTTTGCAAGGTATATGTAACCAAAAACAGGAAAAAGGAAGAAAAAGATGCAAAAATGAGGAAGAAAGAATTATTTATGAATAGTGCAAAGATTTTCTTGTCAAGATTCAAAGAATGAAGATTCAAGTATTCAAGTTGACAAGCTCCAAGACAATAAAAAGATCAAGTTTGGATGAAGAACCAAGGACCAAAAAGGAAGGAACAAGACAAACAACAAAAGTTCACAAAAAGAGAAAACATCAGTGCTCCATCCGATCGGAGGCTGCCCGCAACCAATTCGGATGGAGGCTAATTCTAAAGACCAACCGATCGGTTGGCCATAATACCGATCGGTTAGATGTTGTCTGATTTCCCAAAACTTCATCATTAAGGTTCCTATCCTTATGTGCACGATTCCAAAGTCTTCTATTGAGCATTCTAGACTATTCTATCTGCTTGGGGGCCAAGTTGAATCATTACTAACCCTAGGCTTGAGAATAGTATAAATAGAACCATTTGTGAAGAGTTTTAGACACACCTTTTCAATAATCCTCTTACCAACTCTCATACAATCATCAAGATACTCTCTCAAAAGTCCTAACTCGTCCTTAGAGTTCAGGAAGCTTTGAAGGTTCAAGAAGTTAACATTTGGAGGTCAAAACATCAAGAAATCAACACCAATACTTTGGGTATCATTACTTTATCATTTGTAATCTATTTCCAATCATTGTAAGACTTTCAATTATGGTTTTTAATGTTCAAAGTTTTGAGTTTATGTTCATGTTTGCTATGAGTGGCTAGTGCCTTTGTGCACTTGCTTAGATGATGTATATTACTTATTGATTTGCGTATGATTGTGATAACATGTTTTAATTCAATTTCAAGTTGATTCTAAGATCCAATTGTGATTAAGTTTCATAGTGACATTTGTTGATCAAGTTTAACTAGTTGCTAATAATCTTAAGGGTCGAAAGAACTATTGTTATTCAACTAGTTATAATCATTTGTCTATAAATGATTGTTTTTACCCATTATTCTTGATTAAACAAAGAAAGTTAATTGTGCTTGTAATGAGAATGCTTTTGTCTATCAAAATAGGATTGATTGTAAACCATTTCAAGGGTCGAAAGATTAATAGTTTACTATCAATTGTGACCTTTTGTCTATGATCGGTTACCTTTTGTATTGACCATTTCCTAAGCTTATTTGATAAAATAAAAGACTATTTTTGTGTTTAAGGTACACCAACTTATGAACCTTGAATTGATCTTGAATTGATTGGTTAAACTTAATGCTTGTTTTTATAAACTAAAATCTTGACGAAGGTTTAATTTGTAGAAACAATAGATTAGTTCACCAAACTAATTATCATAACCAACATGTTATCCAAAGTTATCACAATCATGCTTATCAAGGGTAGTATATTAATCTAAGCAAGTGTAGTTTTTAATCATTTGAATTATCATATTTACATCATTGCTTGTTTAAGAGATTTACTTCTAGTAGCTTACAATTCGATTCACTACACAAATCCCTGCGAACGATCCCGAATTACCATCATAATCTTGCTACAACGGACGAGTTCACTTGCTTGTATGTGTTGTTTCTAGATTCGGTAATTCGACCTTTATAAATTTAAAACTTGTACTCGCACGACACATCAAGTTTTTGGCGCCGCTGCCGGGGATTTTGATCGTGTTTCTGTAGGTTTTAGAAGTCCATTTCTCAATTAGTTCGTTTTCATTTAAAAAAAAAAAAAAAAAAAAAAAAAAAAAAAAAAAAAAAAAAAAAAAGGTTTTCCGAGCTGACCATCCGATCGGTTGCTCAATTTCCAATTTTACTGAGAGCACCATCCGATCGGTAGCGCATTTCAACCAATCGGTTCCCAAAATAAAAATTTTACCGAGAGTTCCATCCGATCGGTATCACATTCCATCCGATCGGATCTTCAACCCTGATTTTTCGAATTGTTTACATTCTTCTCTCGTGTGTTTAGACATTGCCTCGATTCTCTTGGGAATTGTATGAACACTCGATCAACTGGAATAGAACCAATTTCACCTTTTTCAGATCCCGAACGTTTAGTCCGAAAGCCAAGAAGAAAAGAAAACCATTTGTTCCATTAGCCAATCGTGTACCAAGAGTACGAAACCTACCGTTTGATAATCTTTTCGAAGCCAAAGTAGTTTATAACCCATTCACTGATCAACCTTTTCCCATGGCTGACGATAGACCCATGTGGGAAGTCAACCGAACCGTAGCACCCACTCCTGGAGCTGCTATTGTTGCTGTCAACCTAGGTGACAATTTCACCGTGAAAGGTCACCATGTTTCTATGATCAAAGACCGTCAATTCGATGGCCGTTCGAGGGCCGATCCTCACAAACACATCGCCGAATTCATCGAAATTTGTGGCATGTTCCGATATGGCGACACCAATGTGGATGCCATTAAACTCAAACTTTTTCCATCATCACTTGCTAGAGATGCAAAAGTGTGGTATAACGAATTAACGCCAGGAATTATCAATACTTGGGAGGAGATGAGGCAAGCTTTTGTAAGCCGATTCTTTCCACCTGCCATGTTTGATCGACTCATGGGGGAAATTCGTGCTTTCACACAAAACCCTAACGAATCACTCGTCGAGGCCTGGCTTCGTATGAAACATTTGCTTCGTAGTTGTCATGGACATGGTTTAGGACGAGGAACCATTATCCAAATCTTCTACCATGGACTTGATGAAGTATCTCAAGGAATTCTTGATGCTGGAGGAATTTTTCTTTATAAGACTCCAAACCAGGCATATCAATTGCTCAAAAACTGAGTTCTTCTCAAACTCGATTGGTCAAAAGATGCCAAAACCCAACCCTTACGAAAAACCGTTGCTTTTGCTGAAGGTTCCGATACCTCTAAACTCATGGAGAAAATGGAAACCTTGGTTTCAAAAATTGACTCGCAATACAAAGATCTTAAAGGAGAAATGAAAGAAATGCGAGACGGTTGTAACAACTGTGGAGGTAATCACCCATCATCAGAGTGTGACGATCAACCAATGGACCAACCCAAAGAAGGAGAAGCCAATTATATCCAAGGAGGATACCGTGGAGGCGGTTATTGTGGAAATTATTACGGACGAAATTCTGTAAATTGGCAAGATCGCCAACAAAGGGATAACAACCGTGATTCTCAACCACGAGCAGAAAATCAAACTCCACAAAACTCTGATAAAAAACCGGAAGAATCCGATTTTGAAAAAATGATGAGAGAATTCGTAACTACTCAAAAATCCACCAATGAGTTCGTAAAGAACCAATTTTTCAATCTCAAAACCAAAGTTGAGCAAGGTCAGAAAAATCATCAAGCATCTATTCAGGATCTTGAAAACAAATTTGGTAGACTTTCTGATCAAATTTCTTACCGACCATCAGGTTCATTACCAAGTAATACCCAAACCAACCCAAAACCAACATCATCTGGATCAAACGATAAAGCGTACCGTCCACCACAGACTCGAAATGAACATATCAATGCTGTATTCACAAGAAGTGGTCTTTCTTATGATCCACCACCCAATCCAAATGATACCACGATCATCGATGATGATAGTGAGGATGAAGTTGAAGTAGCCGAGAAGGAAAATACCACAAAAACACCACCCAAACCCACCCCACCAGTTAAGGCATACACACCAAAAATTCCATATCCTCAGAGCCTTAAGAAAGAAAAGATGGAAGAACGTTATAAGAAGTTGAAATAATCAAAGAGGTTAGACTCAATGTACCCCTCGTTGATGTTTTAGCTGGAATGCCTAATTATGGGAAATTTTTGAAGGAACTTCTTAATAACAAAAACAAGTTAGAGCAAATATCCGCTACCTTTCTCAATGAAGAATGTTCAGCCATTGTTCAAAACAAAATTCCACCAAAACTGGGAGATCCCGGAAGTTTTCTGATTCCATGCACGTTAGGAAACAACATCACATGCGATGCTTTAGCCGATCTAGGTGCAAGTATCAATTTGATGCCCTATTCGTTGTATTCTAAACTTTCCATCACTACTTTGAAACCTACAAGGATGAGTATTCGATTAGCAAATCATTCTTACCAATATCCTGTTGGAATTGCTGAGAATATGCTTGTCCAAGTTGGTAAATTCATTTTTCCCGTGGATTTTGTGATTTTAGAAATGGAGGAAGATAGTAGAGTACCCCTTATCTTAGGAAGACCTTTCCTAAACACAGCCGATGCAATCATCAAAGTAAAAGGAAAAGAACTCAATCTCGGAGTTGGAGAAGATAGAATTACCTTTTTAATCGATAAAGCAATGCAATATCCACATTCCAGTGATGACACTTGTTTTAACATTGATGTAATCGATGAAGTCACTGATGAAGAATTGGATGCACTACTTGACGATTTAGATCCATTCATGACTACTTCAGAAAAAATTAGTGAAACAAACTTTGATAAAGATTTCGCTGATTTTATGGAAGTAAAGTTTGAAGAAGATGAAGAAGGAGAAATAATAGAAGAAGATTTTGAGGAAATCACTTTTAATGATCAATTGAGAATCAAAACATCTCTTCAAGAACCCCCAACTGATCTTGAGCTGAAACCACTTCCCGAAAATCTTGAATATGCTTACTTGGAAGATAATTCACTTCTTCCAGTAGTCATATCTTCATTGCTCAAAGATAAGGAAAAAGAATGTCTCATTTCTGTTCTCAAGAGGCATAAAAGAGCTTTTACGTGGAAAACATCTGATATCCCAGGAATTAGTCCTGATTTTTGTAAACACAAAATCAATTTCGAAGAAGATGATAAACCCGTTGTAGAAAGACAACGTCGACTCAATCCCAACATGAAAGAAGTTGTTAAAAAAGAAATCATCAAACTTCTTGATGCCGGTATCATTTACCCCATCGAGGATAGTCCTTGGGTGAGTCCAGTTCACTGTGTTCCAAAAAAAGGAGGAATGACTGTTGTGACTAACGAACGGAATGAATTAGTTCCTACTAGAACTGTCACTGGATGGCGAGTATGTATTGATTACAGGAAATTAAACAAAGCCACCAGAAAAGATCATTTTCCTTTACCTTTCATGGATCAAATGCTTGAGAGATTAGCAGGGAACGAGTACTTTTGTTTCCTTGATGGTTTTTCAGGATATTTCCAAATTCCCATTGATCCTGTTGATCAAGAAAAGACTACATTCACATGTCCCTTTGGAACTTACGCTTATCAGCGTATGCCTTTTGGTCTGTGCAATGCACCTGCGACTTTTCAAAGATGTATGATTGCTATATTCCAAGACATGCTTGAAACATCTATGGAAGTTTTCATGGATGACTTTTCAGTTTTTGGAAGCTCATTTGAAGCTTAACTTTCTAATCTCGATAAAATGCTCGAAAGATGCGAAGCTGCACATCTTGTTCTCAATTGGGAAAAATGCCATTTTATGGTGACTAAAGGAATTGTGCTAGGACACAAAATTTCCAGTGCAGGAATGGAGGTTAACAAAGCGAAAATCAATGTTATCACCAAATTACTACCTCTAACAAACGTTAAAGCCGTTAGAAGTTTTCTAGGACATGCCGATTTCTACCGTCGTTTCATTAAGGATTTTTCCAAAATATCTCGTCCAATGACGAAACTTCTTGAAAAAGATTTTGTTTTTGACTTCAATGCAGATTGCATGAAGGCATTCGAAACATTGAAAACCCAACTGACTAGTGCACCCATTATGGTTTCACCTAATTGGTCACTACCATTCGAGCTCATGTGCGATGCAAGCGATTTTGCTGTTGGAGCAGTATTAGGACAATGTGAAGGAAAACATTTCCGTCCTATATACTTCGCTAGCAAAACACTAAACAATGCTCAACAAAATTACACGGTTACAGAAAAAGAATTGTTAGCCGTTGTTTTTGCTTTCGACAAATTCATATCTTATCTTGTGCTTTCAAAAACGATTGTGTTTACTGATCACACAGCGCTCAAATATCTGTTTACCAAACAAGATGCAAAACCGCGTCTTATTCGATGGATTTTGCTACTCCAAGAATTTGACATCGAAATCAAAGATAAGAAAGGAGTAGAAAATCTAGCTGCTGATCATTTGTCTCGTCTTGAAAATCCAAATTTGGAAAAGTTAAAGGAAGATGAAATTGACGATTATTTTCCTAATGAAACTCTCATGATTATTGACACAATTGATGAAAAAGAAATTTCATGGTTTGCAGATTATGCAAATTATCTCGTTGGAGGAATTCTAAAAAAAGGTTTAACTCATGCCCAACGAAGTAAATTCTTTTCAGAACTAAAACACTATTATTGGGAAGAGCCCCATCTTTTCAAGATGTGTCCCGATGGGATGATTAGAAGATATGTTTCTGGTTCTGAAACAAGAAGAATTCTTGATGAATGCCATCATGGCCCGACTGGGGGACACTATGGTCCTTCCACCACCGCTAAAAAAGTTTTTGATGCTGGATTCTATTGGCCGACCATTTTCAAAGAAGCTCATACTCTTGTTCAAAACTGCGATGCTTGCTAAAAATCCGGTAGTCTTTCTCGTAGAGATGAAATGCCTCAAAAGAGCATTCAAGTCTGCGAAATATTCGATATTTGGGGAATTGATTTTATGAGATCATTTCCTAAATCGCACAAATACGAATACATTCTTGTTGCTATTGATTACGTTTCCAAATGGGCTGAGGCCGAAGCTCTACCCACAAATGATGCACGAGTTGTTGTCAATTTTCTCAAAAAGCTTTTCGCTCGTTATGGAATTCCTAAAGCTTTAATAAGTGATCGAGGAACCCATTTCTGTAACAAACAAATGGAGAAAATTATGAAATGATACGGAGTTCATCATCGTTTTACCACAACTTATCACCCACAGACCAGTGGTTAAGTCAAAAATACCAACAGAGCCTTAAAGAGGATACTTGAAAAAATGGTCAAAGACAATCCTGTCGTTTGGTCGAGAAAACTAGATGATGCTCTGTGGGCCTTTCGTACGGCTTATAAAACACCAATTGGTACAACCCCATACAGACTCTTGTATGGGAAAACTTGTCATTTGTCGTTCGAAATCGAACATCGCGCTTACTGGGCACTCAGAGCTGTTACCCTAATCTCAAAGTAGCTGGAGAGAAGAGATTTTTGCAATTGCATGAACTCGATGAACTAAGACTCCAAGCTTACGAGAATTCCAAGCTGTACAAAGCTAGAACCAAAGCGTATCATGACAGAAAGCTTAGAATCCGAAAAGAATTCAAAGCTGGAGACAAAGTTCTGCTTTTTAATATGAAATACAAGTTCAAAGCACCTAAGCTAAAACCAAAATGGTTCGGTCCGTATATAGTGAAACATGGATTTCCATCTGGGTATGTTGAATTACATGACAAACAAGGTGGAAGTTTCATTGTTAATGGTCACCGAATTAAATTGTACTATGATAAGGAGCAAATGAACGAGATTTCTATCAAAGAGATTCCACCTGATTCAGACTATGAAGCAATAACATTCATGGCACCCTTTCCGGCCGATTATAAGAAAAACACTCCTTGGGCCGAAGAATCTGGTTATATCTATGATGTTCTTCCTAGACCTTGGGAAAGAATAAAATTGGAGAACATAGATGAAACTGGAGAAGGAATAGTGATAGGAAACGTGGTGTATGTTCCAAAATTCTCAAAGAAGAAACCAAAATTTACACCAACGTAGCAAGAAGGAAGTTTTGAGTCCGGCTGATGACTCGTTAATAAAACAAGCTCTTCTCGGGAGGCAACCCGTGTGTTTGCTGTTTTATTTATTTATTTATTTTCATTTTCAAGTGATTAAATCCCAAAGTTTATCTAATTCCTTAGTTGAACTTAAGTGTGGGGGTGTATCACAAACTTTTAAATAAAACGTAGAAATATTTCGTGTGTTTCTTTTGTTTAAGATTACTGCAGGTAATGATTACAAAGTATGAACACTTGAATCAAAGAATCATCTGGAGCAGGAAAAACGGAGCGAAAACGGGCATTTTTTGATCGACTCGACAACAATTGTGCATTTGATCAAGTGAAGACAAAAGTCAAAGTCAACCTCCAAAATTACCAAAATGACACAAATGATCCTTGGAAATTATTTTCAGTTTTGGCAACCTTGGTCCTTGGGATTTTCAGATTTTACAACAATAGTCCTTAAACCTTAAACCTAATCCAATTCCTATCCTAAACTTAAGCTACCAAATCCTAATAACTAACCCAATCTCTTAACCCACCAAAGCCCAACAAAGTTCAAAGCCCATAAAATAAAACCCAAACCCGGTCTCTTTTTAGCTAAACACAAAGTCAAGAAAGTCAAACCTTTCCTTTCCCTCCTTCCCGTAAACACAGTACACCATCACCATCATCCCACACTTTCCCATGGCCTTCACCAGTTCCCCACAATTTTCTCCCCTTCCCAACACTGCTCAAAGGCACCTTCTTGTACCCTATTTCCCCCTCCAAGGTCAACATTCCCAGCTGGAATCCCACTCACAAAATTTTGGCGCCGCTGCCGGGGAGGTTGTGTTGCGACAATATCGTTAAAGGTTTTAACGATTAGTGACTTGAGATCCTTCGTCGAGAAGTTATCACTGTCATAAAAATATAAAAAAAACAAAAATATTTTTCTTTTTCTTTGTATATATATATCATATAAAAAAAATTCTAAAAACATTTTCCGTTTTGTTGTGTTAAATAAAAGATAAAAGCAATCTCAATATAATACTCATTAACTTTGAGTATTATCATAATAAGTTCCCAAATAAAAGATTAAAACTTGCCTTTGCATCACTTGCAAATATCGGCTCACATTTGATTGATAAATAAACTATAAGAGGGGTATATGGAGAGGCGATCCAACGAACTTCGCCTCGAAAAGAGATCCATTCTTCTCTTCCGCTCCTTTGTGCGTTTATCTTTTGAAGAGCTATCGTACGCTTGTTGATTATTGGTTTAAGTTCACTTGTGTTTTTGCTTCGGTTTTGTTTTAATTGAATTGTTTTTAGTGCATGCGCACTCGTTCTTCTCCGTCGACAAGTCCTTTACGTGAACTCATACATACTTCGAGAAGACGTAATCGGAGACGTAATCGTAGGCATTCCACCCAAATATCCGAACCCGAGATTCGTGCTATTCCCGTTCCTCCCATTGTCACAATGGCGGATGAACGCACTATGTCTGAGCTTCTCCAAGCACCCACCGAGGGTTACAGAGACGCTATCGTTGTTCTGGAAATCGTTGCCGATAGCTTTGAGCTTAAAACGGGGTTGCTATCCTTAGTTACTTCAAGTCAATATTTCGGATTTGAGAGGGACGATCCTCATTCCCACATTCGATGGTTTAACAAGATCACCTCTACCATCAAATACCGAAATGTTCCTCAAGAAGCAATCAAACTTCTTCTTTTTCCTTTTTCTCTCGAGGGGGCAGCCCGAATTTGGCTCGAAAAACAACCCCCTCGTTCTATTGAAACATGGAAGATTTAGTGTCGAAATTTATGAACGAATTCTTTCCCCCGTCCAAAACCACAAGCCTTAAAAATGAAATCACCAAATTCACTCAAAAATTTGATGAATCCTTTAGTGAAGCGTGGGATCGTTTTAAAGAATTACTTCGCAAATGTCCACATCACGGTTTCTCTGAGTTACATCAACTCGATACCTTCTATAATGGTTTGAACCAAACGGACCAAGATTCTCTTAATGCCGCCGCCGGTGGCAATATCTTGAATCGGACTCCGAAGGACGCCTTAGCCATCATTAAGAATAAGTCCAAGGTCCGCACTACACGAAGCAAGCCGGTTGTTTCCCAAGTTAGTGCCTCCACTTCTTCTTCATCTCACGTGAGTACTTCTAGCACCGATGCTAAGATTGAAAAACTCACGGATGCTATTCAAGCTTTGGTTCTTTTCAAGCAAAAGAAACTTTCTTCCCCGCAAACTTCTTCACCCACTCAAGTCAAAGCGGTGGAAGAAACTTGTGTCACTTGTGGTGGTCCTCATGCATACTACAATTGTACTGCCACCGATGGTAGTCGATTTGAAGTTAATGCGGTAGCCGGGGCTTTCAACCAAGGAGGTAACCAATACCGTCCTCAAGTTGACCCGAATTATCGTGCTAGTAATCAAAGTGGACCACCCGGATTTTCTTAACCCAACAATCCAAATAGATTTAACCAAAACCAACCGAGAGGGCAAGATGTTTGAAACCAATTTCAAGCCCTGGTCAATCAATACCCAACCCAAGGGGTAATTTCAATCAAGGCTTTCAAGCTTCTAATTACCAAGCCCCCGTTGGTCCCTCAAATGAACTTGCTAATTACATCAAGTCAAATGAGGCCAACATGAGGTCAATGCAAAATCAAATCACCACTTTGAAAAATGATTTTCAAACCTCAATAACAAAACAAGGTCATGAGCTCAAAAACGAACTTAGAACAACAAATCATAAAATTGAGCAATCTCAAAGATAAATTGAGAACATGTTTGCTAGCCTCATGAACCAAATGAATCAAGCTTCAACTTCGGGAGGTCTTCCGGGAAATACCATTCCCAACCCAAAGGGTGAGTTGAAAGCTATTACCACTCGAAGTGGTAAAGCATATGATGGACCCTCGATTCCTACTTCTTCTCCTGTGAAGGAAGTGGGACGAGAAACCAAGGAGACAAAGGACAAAGTGCAAAATACAAGCTCACAAAGTACCGCACCCGTCCAACCTTCGGTCGTCCAATCTCCAATTCTGGAACCCGATGTTCCGAAGACCAATCCTAAGCCTTCAATTCCATATCCTTCGAGGCTTAATGATCAAAAGCTCCGTGACAAAACTAATAGTCAAATGAAGAAGTTTCTTGAAATCTTTCAAAAGTTACACTTCGATATTAGTTTTGCGGATGCTCTTCTCTACATGCCAAAGTTTGCTTCTACATTCAAGAGTCTCCTTAGCAATAAGGAAAAATTGTTGGAATTGGCAAAGACTTCATTGAATGAGAATTGTTCGGCGGTGATCCTTAAAAAGTTGCTCGAAAAACTAGGAGACCCCGGCAAATTTCTCATCCCTTGTGATTTCCAAAAGCTAGATTAATGCTTAGCCTTGGCCGATCTCGGCGCAAGCATCAATCTAATGCCTCTTTCAGTTTGGAAAAATCTTTCTCTTCCGAAGCTTACTACTACACGTATGACTCTCGAGCTTGCAAACCGATCGGTTACTATTCCGGAAGGTATTGCCGAAGATGTCTTTGTGAAGGTGGGCAAGTTCCATTTTCCTGTTGACTTCGTAGTGGTCGATTTTGATGCCGATCCTCGTGTCCCCCTTATCTTGGGAAGACCATTCTTGAATACGGCTCGTGCATTAATCGACGTCTACAAAGGTGAAATGACTCTTAGAGTCGGTGATGAAAAGTTGGTCATAAATATTGAGAGTACTTCAAAATATCCTCTCAAGCATGATAGCGAGTCAATTAACCAAATTGATATCATTGATGCTACATGCGAGGAATATTTTCATGAAGTACTAAGTGGCAATCCCACTTCTTTAGACCATACCATTGCTCTCTATTCCCCTTCTCTCACTCCGTTTGAAGGAGGTGACTTCATTTTGGAAGAGATTGAAGCTTGTTTGTCGTGTGATTCGATTCCATCGGGAATTGATGATGGTGTATTTGACCCGGAGTGAGATATTCTTCTCATTGAGAAGTTGCTTAATGATGATCCATCATCTCTCCCTCCAAAAGAACTTCATAATGAGGAAATCAAACCTAGTAAAAATTCTAATGATCCTCCGGAGGTCGAACTTAAGGACTTACCACCTCATCTCGGATATGCATTTTTGGAGGGTACCGATAAATTACCCATCATAATTGCTAAAGATTTAAATGATGAGGAGAAAGCCACTCTCATAAAGGTTCTAAAGTCACACAAGCGAGCCATTGCTTGGAAACTTTCCGACATTAAGGGTGTTAACCCGGAATTTTGTACACACAAAATTTTAATGGAGGATGACTTTAAACCGGCGGTTCAACATCAAAGAAGGGTTAATCCTAAAATCCACGAGGTTATCAAAAAGGAAGTTCTTAAACTCCTTGATGCCGACTTGATTTACCCTATCTCGGATAGTCCTTGGGTGAGCCCCGTGCATTGTGTGCCTAAAAAAGGTGGCATTACCGTTGTTACAAATGATGAAAACGAGTTGATTCCTACTCGATTGGTGACGAGATGGCGTGTATGCATTGACTACCGAAAGTTAAATGACGCCACCCGTAAAGACCACTTCCCTCTTCCATTCATGGATCAAATGCTCAAAAGACTAGCGGGAAACGAATACTATTGTTTTCTCGACGGTTTCTTGGGTTACTTCTAAATTCCCATTGATCCTCAAGATCAAGAAAAGACCACTTTCACGTGCCCTTATGGAACGTTTGCCTACCGACGCATGCCTTTTGGCTTATGTAATGCTCCGGGCACGTTCCAAAGGTGTATGATGGCCATTTTTCACGACATGATCGAGAAAACTATGGAGGTCTTTATGGATGACTTCTCGGTCTTTGGGGATTCCTTCACAACATGTCTCTCCCATTTGGACAATATGCTTAAACGATGCGAAGACACTAATCTTTGTCTAAATTGGGAGAAAAGTCATTTCATGGTCAAAGAGGGCATTTTCCTCGGCCATAAGATTTCAAAGAACGGGATTGAGGTGGATAGAGCTAAAGTTGATGTTATTGCTAAGCTTCCTCATCCCACAATCGTCAAAGGCATACGGAGTTTTCTTGGTCACGCCGGGTTCTATCGTAGATTCATTCAAGATTTTTCAAAAATCGCCTGGCCGATGACTCGTCTCCTTGAAAAGGAAACTCCGTTCATTTTTTCCAAAGAGTGCATTGAAGCTTTTCAAACTCTTAAGAAAAAGCTTACCGAAGCACCAATCTTAGTTGCCCCCGATTGGGACCTACCTTTTGAGCTTATGTGTGATGCTAGTAATTTTGCCATAGGTGCGGTCTTAGGGCAACGTAAAACAAAACATTTTCAGCCTATACACTATGCTAGCAAAACTATGACCGAAGCTCAAGCTCATTAAACCACGACGGAAAAAGAATTATTAGCCATGGTATATGCTTTCAAAAAGTTTCGGCCATGCTTAATCTTGTCAAAAAGCATAGTGTATACGGATCACTCGGCTCTCAAATATCTCTTTGCAAAACAAGATGCAAAGCCGAGATTGCTCCGATGGGTTCTCCTCCTTCAAGAATTTGATATCATTATTCGTGATAAAAAAGGAGCCGAGAACCTCGCAGCTGACCATCTGTCCCGATTAGAGAATCCTCATCAAAGTGTGCTCGAGAAAAAGGAAATAAATGAAACATTTCCTCTCGAGACACTTAACGTGGTATCTTTTCGTGGTGATTCTAGTACCCCATGGTTTGCCGATTTTGCAAATTACCATGCGGGTAACTTTGTTGTTAAAGGGATGTCGTCCCAAAAAAAGAACAAATTCTTCAAAGATGTGAAGCATTACTTTTGGGACGACCCCTATTTGTTTAAAGTGTGTGCGGATCAAGTCATCCGGCGGTGTGTTCACGACCAAGAAGCCGTTGAAATTCTTAAGGCTTGCCACAACGGACCCACGGGGGGACATCATGGTGCCAACTACACCGCCAAGAAGGTGTTTGATTCCGGTTTCTATTGGCCCACAATCTACTGTGACGCCCATGACTTAGTCAAATCTTGTGACTCTTGTCAACGTCATGGGAAGATTTCGCAAAAAGATGAAATGCCACAAAACGTCGTTCAAGTTTGTGAAATCTTTGACGTTTGGGGCATTGACTTTATGGGGCCGTTCCCGTCTTCACGAGGGAACAAGTATATACTCTTGGCTGTCGATTATTTGTCTAAATGGGCCAAAGCGAAAGCACTCCCCACCAACGACGCCCGAGTAGTGTGTAAATTTTTGAAATCGCTCTTTTCTCGGTTTGTAACTCCCCGTGCTATCATTAGTGATCGCGGTACGCACTTTTGCAATGACCAATTTGCAAAGGTCATGCTTACACTCTGTTCTCAAGTATGTTTTTAGAGGGAAATGAAAGTAAATGAAATGGAAGTAAAGAAAATGATGTGAGTGGAAGTAAATGTAGTGAAAATAATTGTGTTCTTAAGTTTGGAGTGAGAGGAAGTAAAGTAAAGTAAATGAAAGTAGGTGTCCCATTTTATACTTTTTATATTTGTGAAATTACTATTATAACCTTGCTCTATAATAAATATACATTAAAGACAAAGGGTATTTTTGACATTAAACTCTTTTCAGTTTTGTCTTATTCATTTACTTCCTTTTCATCCCATAAATGGGATGAAAGTGTGGACCCAAAAAAAACAAAGAGACTTTCCTTCCTTTCATGTCTTTTACTTCCCTTTACTTCCTTCCAAAAACTTGAGAACATGCTTTTTTTTCATTTACTTGCATTTACTTCCATTTAGAAACTTGAGAACATAGTGTTAAGTACGGTATTACTCACCGTCTTTCTACCGCGTATCACCCACAAACTAGTGGACAAGTGGAAGTTTCAAACCGTGGTTTAAAAAGAATCTTGGAAAGGACCGTAGGTGAAAACCGTGCATCTTGGTCGAATAAATTAGATGATGCACTTTGGGCCTTTCGTACAGCTTACAAAACACCCATCGGGTGTACTCCTTACAAGCTTTTATACGGAAAGGCGTGCCATCTACCGATCGAACTCGAGCACAAAGCCTATTGGGCCTTAAAGCATGCCAACTTTGATCTTAAGTCCGCATGTGATCATCGTAAAGTTCAACTCAATGAATTAAATGAACTTCGTGATCAAGCCTACGAGAACTCTTTAATCTACAAAGAGAAAACAAAGAAGATCCATGACTCCAAAATCAAGAACCGTGTTTTCAATGTTGGTGACCGAGT
The DNA here is from genome assembly GCA_021014915.2 of Artemisia tridentata subsp. tridentata. Taxonomy (NCBI): domain Eukaryota; kingdom Viridiplantae; phylum Streptophyta; class Magnoliopsida; order Asterales; family Asteraceae; genus Artemisia; species Artemisia tridentata. The sequence continues at coordinate 314,232,131 of CP139507.1, forward strand.
CCTTCTTTTCAATTCTCGATTAAAGATATTCTCAAGAAAGCTTAAAACCCGTTGGACTGGACCATTCACCGTTGCCAAAGTTTTTCCTTATGGTACCGTCGAGTTATCTCAAACCGACGGATCAAACTTCAAGGTGAACGGTCATAGATTGAAGCATTACTTTGGAGGGGACATACCACCCATGGTTGTCCCGGATCTCCAAACTTTCCCCATGGACCAATGAATTCGGGGTCGAGTCAAGTTAGTGACTCGGTTAACAAAAACATTAGCATTTCATGGGTGACAACCCATGTTTCTGACTTCTTTCTATTTTCTGACACTAAGTGTGGGGGGATTCCTCTACTGTGCTTTGCTTGAGTGTTATTTGCTCTTATTTTCAGGTTTCCCTTAGATCGAGATGATTGATGCGCCTGTTTTCAATCCAGCCGCCCAATGTCTGATCTTTTTGCTAACATTTATCTAGGGATATCTTATTAATCCTGTTTGTGGAAAAGAGAGATTTCTATTCCACACTTGGCTATTAGTATTACCTTTTTACGTTCTAAGTGTCGGCATAATAGCCGGTACTTTGAATATTGAGGGCAATATTCAATTCTAAGTGTGGAGGGGAATTCTCTCGAATTTTGTCACATGTGTACCTTCTAGTGCCCTAGTACCCCCGTTTTGGCCAAAATTTTTAAAATTTTGTCGTTTTTAAATAAGAAATTGCATGAAAAAGAAGTGCTTTGCACCAAAAAAGAAGAAATAATAAAAGTGTTTAGTCTTGATTAGGTTAGAACAAAGGGAAGCCCGACTCTGCCAGAGTGTTGATCTGGCTGCTTCCTTAATGATTAGGCTAAGGTTTTACGATATGTGCAAATGAAAATGCTAAGCGTAGAATAGTTGGTTTTCTTTAGAGCTTATATAAGTAATCTATGGCTTTTCCTCCCAGGAGATAACTAATCTGACTTAATAAGTGCTTATTTTCAAACATTTGAACACACAAAATCATTTTTTTATACGATTTTGAAAAATACTAGTTCAAAGCTTTATTTAAACTTTGGAACAAGCATATGTCATAGTAATGCAAAATGAAAGTGAGACGTTGCTTGAAAGTTGCAAAAGTTAAGTAATAAATGTATGTGCTAAAAATGCTACGGTTCAAGATCGGCCCTTGGATCCTTATTTCCGGAAGGCGTTTAGGTCTTGGCTACCCTCTTACACCGGCCCTTGGACCTCTAATTCAGGAATGTGTGAGGTCTTGGTCTAACACCCTTGGATCCTCATTTCAGGAATGTTTAGAGTCTTGGAACTCTCCGTTGTAACGGCCCTTGGATCCTTTATTCCGAAAGGTGTAAGGTATTGGTTCCCGTGAAACTCCGTTAGTTTATGTTGCACAAGTAAAAAAATTAAAAAATAATAAAAAAAAAATGATGAAAAAAAAATAAAATAAAAAAATGTATGTGTTGAATAAAGTTTTGAAACTTGCTTGTTGTAAATTTTAAATCTATCTTTCAACTAGTATTAGTCAAAATCTTATAAAAACGTCGATTTTTGTGATCAAAATTTTGAAAATCAAGCACATTCATGTAACTTGAATAAATATGGGAGTGAAAAGTTAAGTCTCGGCTTACATAGATTATTAGTATAAGTAGTGTTAGCATTTTACAGAAACATTTGCACAATGAGTTTAAGCTTAGTTGGGAGTATAAAAAGAGGATGATGATTACAATTCCCTGGAGACACCCATTTTGTGTGAATCCCGTTCCATGATACCATTTTTGAAAATAAAGCATCTTATCTATTTTTGTTCTAGTTTAAATTTCTCGCATCAAATAAAAAGTCAAAACGGGGTATACTTGGTATTCTTTTGATCCTTTCATTACTTTATATGATCGGATTGCTAGGGACTAGCAATTGATAGTGTGGGGGGATGATGAGTGCCTATTTACTCATCATTTTATGCCGATATAATACGTAAAAAATGCTAAAAACGGCCAAATATACCAATTTATACTGCAAATATCCTTGGTTTGTGTTTTTATGCATTTCAGGTACAAAGGATTGAAAACGGAGCGAAAACGGGCATTTTTGGATCGACTCGACAACAATTGTGCATTTGATCAAGTGACAAAAGTCAAAGTCAACCTCCAAAATTACCAAAATGACACAAATGATCCTTGGAAATTATTTTCAGTTTTGGCAGCCTTGGTCCTTGGGATTTTCAGATTTTACAACAATAGTCCTTAAACCTTAAACCTAATCCAATTCCTATCCTAAACTTAAACTACCAAATCCTAATACCTAACCCAATCCCTTAACCCACCAAATCCCAACAAAGTTCAAAGCCCATAAAATAAAACCCAAACTCGGTCTCTTTTTAGCTAAACACAAAGTCAAGAAAGTCAAACCTTTCCTTTCCCTCCTTCCCGTAAACACAGTACACCATCACCATCATCCTACACTTTCCCATGGCCTTCACCAGTTCCCCACAATTTTCTCCCCTTCCCAACACTGCTCAAAGCCACCTTCTTGTACCCTATTTCCCCCTCCAAGGTCAACATTCCCAGCTGGAATCCCACTCACAAGATTTTGGCGCCAAAAACCTATTTGAAGGGCTGAGATCACTTCAAGCCAATCCAAGGGTCCAAAAGTGTTCAGAGAAGCACAAGAGGAAGATCCCACCTCAGTTTTAGTATAAATAGGTGCTATGTAAGCCTCATAAGGCATGTAGATTTTAGTTTAAAATCGTAATTTTAGTTAAGTGTTTAATTATTAGAAATTTAAGTTTTCCAGTTCACTTTAAGTTTGTTAAAGTTCATTTGTAGTTAATTTAATCAGCATTGTACTCATTTTCTCAATTAATGAATTTTCAAGGTTTTTTTTTTTTTTTTTTTTTTTTTTTTTTTTTTTTTTTTTTTTTTTTTTTTTTTTTTTCATATTCACTGTTAAATTGAATTAAGTCATTGGGTGTTTGTAAAAGCTTGTTCTCTATTTCTAAAAGCTTATATAAGCTCAATAGAGCTTTTCATAAGTTTATAGTAGTTTAAAACAGTCTTAATCTATAAATTCCAAAAAAGTCAAAAAAAAATATAAAAAAAAAAAAAATCAAAAATAATCATACCTTAGCATGAGACTGTGGAAAGCATTGGAAGTGGTCGAATTGGATTGGCTAGAGGAACTTTACCTAGCTTGTTGTGAAACAAGCTAGGAGCTTGTAGCTGCCATTTATTTGGTGCTCTTGTTTAGCTAGAGCCCAAGGTTATATCTCTTTCATTTCTGCTTGATTACTGTTCATCTGCTTATTTCCTTTGATTTCAGTGCTTATTTGAGTAGTTGTAGCTTATTTGATCATATTTAAGCTTATATGTTAGATGTTAAGTGGTAAATCTCATTTTGCTTCTAAAAACTAAAAATTATCCAAAACAGTCAAATAAGGAATAGCTCATTTAGGTGCTTATTTATATTTGGAAATTGTTCATTAGGGGTTAAATAAGTTAGGTAATCAGAGTTAAGGCAGTATCATAGCTTATTTTGGTCAGTTCTAGTTTTTAAACCAAAACAGTCCCTTAATAAGGACTGTTTGGCATAAGGACTAAAATGGGTCAAATTGGTTAATCACTATTCATGTGCACCTTTGGGAATTTTAATCTAGCTTAAATTAACTTATATAAGCTGTTTGTTAAAGGTTTTGGGCTTATTTGAAGTTTTTTACATAATTAAGTTGGATATTCTAGGTTTGAGTGTGCAGTCTGTTTGATTTCTGCTTATTGAGAGATAAGCAGTTGTGAATCTTGTTTTTGCAACTTTTATGCCCATTCTTGAGTGCCAAATTGATTTCTAAAGTTTTGGTACATTGCCATTTGGATTTTATTAGTTTTGGCCTCAACTTTCCAAGTCTGCACATCAGATTCTATATGCAGTCTGCATCAGATTTTTGGGACTGTTCAAATGCTTATTTGTGTTTTTAAAGGCTTAATTTTTTGAGTTCTTAGTAGGTTGCTTATTGTTCTGTGTTATTCCTCATTTTCAGACCTTATCTAAGCTTATTGGAGCTTTGAAATAAGCTCAAAAGTCACCTACTCAAGACAAGCATACACTGAGCAATCAGTGTACACTTGTCTAGAATAGCCACTTTCCCAACTTATTTTTAAGCAATAAATAAGTTTCAAATGGTCTGATTTTTGGTCCTATGTGATCCTTGGTATGTGAACTTTAAGTGTTATCAGCTTTTGTGGTCTTTAGTTGTAATATTAGTGCTTAAAAATAAGCTCAAACTTGCCTAGGTGGACTGAAATTGCCCTGCACCACAGACCTTAGGAGCTTATTGATTTTTCTGAGCTTAATTCCTTATCTTGTGGCTTATTCTGCTTACCCTATTTCATTCTCAGCTTATTGTTAGTCCTTAGATTATTTTCTTGTTTCTATTTAGCTTAACTATAGCTTATCAGTTTTTGCTTTAGCCTTAGCTTATTCCATTTTCTTTTTAAGCCACTGATCTGAATCCTTCTCCTCAATCTGAGCTTATTGTTAGTTTTAAAATAAGTTGTAGTTTTAAAAGTTGTTACTTAACTAGTGCTTATTCATTTCCAAAAAGAAAAAAAGAAAAAAGAAAAAAAAGAGAGATTAGCAAAAAGGAGGCCAAGGGATTCAAACCCTGGACCTCCCACACACCCAAGCCTCAACACGCCACACACATACCATCCGCCCTTGGGTCTTTTTCAGTTAGAAGTTGCACTATTTTATTCTTAACTGACTTTTCCATTTAAAGCTATCCGAGCTTTTTAGCTTATTCCTAGCTTATTGGGATAAGCTGGGACCATTGTAGTATTTTTCCTAGGATTTTTTTAGCATTAAGTAATTTCACAGAAATTTTCAGAATTTTCAGAATAGTTTTAGTATTTTTAATTAATTTTTCTTTTAAATTTAGTTTTTAATTCATAATAAAAAAATTAAAAGTCAAAAAAATATAATTCTTTTTTCTAAAATTTTCTTTTATCAATTAGGACTTAGGAAAAATGAATTTGCACTTGTAGGATTAGTTTTTAAATATTTTTGTTGTAGGCTCGTTTTTTATAATTCCCGACTTGCGTTTTTAGTATAAATTGATTTGTGCTTAATTTTTCTTTGTGAATTTGTTTTTCATATCTTAATTAGAACTAAAAAACACAAAAATCCAAAATCCAATCTTCAAGCACTTTAATTCCAAACCGAAAACGAAATCCTCGATTCACACCTCGCTGGGACACGACCCGGGTAATCACTTGCCCGGTATCTCATACCGTATTCACGGGTTTTGCACGTTAACCTTTTTCCTAAAGGGTTGGCTTGTTGATCCCACGTATCACGGGTATCCGATATTTTTATATATATATATATATATATATATATATATATATATATATATATATATATATATATATATATATATATATATATATATATATATATATACACTACACACGGATCATTTCCCTATTTTCATTCCTTTCGTTTATCACATTGAAGATAATGCTTAACTTAAGTGTGTGTGTGTGTGGGGGGGGGGGGGGTGAATAGGAAAATAAGAATAGATTGTAAATTTCGAGCTAAATTTTAAATTTTGTTTGCCCTTGTGATCTAGATAGTTGTCATTTTAAGGTTTATATAACTGGATCTAGATGTGTCCCGATTAATATTGCAATCCATTCTGGGATCGATAACATTAGCTAGCACATATTATAGCCCTTTTCACTATAATGTGAGGATTTAAGCCTGTTTCGTATCTAGCATACATCTTTTATGCTTTGAATCCTTTTGCTATGAGTGTGCCGGTGATTTTATTTATTCTAGAACTTGTGCTTGTAAATCATTACGAGACCGTTGTGAGATCACTTTTCATTTGTGATATAAGTATATATGCGTGATAAGAGACAATCTTAGGATTTAACCCAAATAAGCCTTCCGTATTGATATTTAGCTAGTTACACTGACTAGTTAACCACCAGTATAAACCCTTTTGTTAGCGTTTATCTTTAACGCTAGATACCCCTAGTTACACCCTCTGAGCCTATCTTTTTCTTTTGATAAAATCCAGAAAAATACAAAAAGATTTTACACTTTTAGCCTAGCCTTACCCTTAGTCAAGTATTGGTTGGTTGCTAGCTATTTGGCAAGATGGATGTTATGTGGGAAATCATGAAAGCACGAAGAAAGTTCCAAACTCCAAAAGTAGTTATTCCAGTGAAGTCATCGCAACTATAAGATGATAAGTTCACAAAAAAAAAAAAAAAAAAAAAAAAAAAAAAAAAAAAGAGAAAATAAGTCATCGCAACTATAAGGTGACACGAATAGCCAATGAGCTATGTAATAATGTATAGTGCAATCAAGTATGGAGTTTTTCAAGAATGCATTATAGCGGTTCGAAATAGCTAGTAACATCTGGGCATTAGACTTTGACTACCTTTGTATATTCATTATTACCAACCCTTTCTAAAACATATCCCATGTCTTATCCTACCCTTTTGGCTTTGTGAAATTATCAAGTGTATGGACATGTAGTGACCATCTGATTTTTTGAAGAATTAGGTAACGTTGCTAGCGATCTAGTGTGTATTTTGGTGACCATCCGTTATGATAATAGCGCGCTAGCGATCCAAGATATGCCCTAGTGACCATCCGTTATTTGGTAATGCGAGAATTCGTTGTTAGCGATCTATTATGTTTTGCATAAGATAATTGCACATAAGTCTAATTCAACCTTTGAAGCCTTTAATCCCGAATAAAAGCCCTCTTTGATATCTATACTTGGTGCTCACGCCATTTCGGTGTAGTTTTGTTTCTTGTACAAGCTTATGGTAATATTTAAATCATGACTGAGCAAATGAGTGTGATTCTTATTATATACTCCACCAACCATACAAATGAGTGCTTTGAGTGAATTATATTTCATTTCCTTTTCGTGAGGTGTTTAGTAATGTTTATCAAGCAAGAAAATCATTTGGGTATTGTCAAACATCTCGATGACTTCAACCATAAAAGCTTAAATTGATGAATCTAACTTGTACTTGTACTTGATAGATTTGCATCACATTTTTCTAATCATACTTGTGTACCATGTGGATAATTGTTTTTATTTCTAGATTTGCTTGAGGGCAAGCAAAGTTTAAGTGTGGGGGAATATGATAACACTCAAATTGTGCATGTTTTTAGTAGTGTTATTCGTGTTTTTATATATGTTATTTGGTTATATTTATATGTTTTTGTTACTAAATCGTACCAAATCGTGTTTGCAAGGTATATGTAACCAAAAACAGGAAAAAGGAAGAAAAAGATGCAAAAATGAGGAAGAAGGAATTATTTATGAATAGTTCAAAGATTTTCTTGTCAAGATTCAAAGAATGAAGATTCAAGTATTCAAGTTGACAAGCTCCAAGACAATAAAAAGATCAAGTTTGGATGAAGAACTAAGGACCAAAAAGGAAGGAACAAGACAAACAACAAAAGTTCACAAAAAGAGAAAACAACAGTGCTCCATCCAATCGGAGGCTGCCCGCAACCGATTCGGATGGAGGCTAATTCTGAAGACCAACCGATCGGTTGGCCATAATACCGATCGGTTGGATGTTGTCTGATTTCCCAAAACTTCATCATTAAGGTTCCTATCCTTATGTGCACGATTCCAAAGTCTTCTATTGAGCATTCTAGACTATTCTATCTGCTTGGGGGCCAAGTTGAATCATTAATAACCTTAGGCTTGAGAATAGTATAAATAGAACCATTTGTGAAGAGTTTTAGACACACCTTTTCAATAATCCTCATACCAACTCTCATACAATCATCAATATACTCTCTCAAAAGTCCTAACTCGTCCTTAGAGTTCAGGAAGTTTTGAAGGTTCAAGAAGTTAACATTTGGAGGTCAAAACATCAAGAAATCAACACCAATACTTTGGGTATCATTACTTTATCATTTGTAATCTATTTCCAATCATTGTAATACTTTCAATTATGGTTTTTAATATTCAAAGTTCTGAGTTTATGTTCATGTTTGCTATGAGTGGCTAGTGCCTTTATGCACTTGCTTAGATAATGTGTATTACTTATTGATTTGCGTATGATTGTGATAACATGTTTTAATTCAATTTCAAGTTGATTCTAAGATCCAATTGTGATTAAGTTTCATAGTGACATTTGTTGATCAAGTTTAACTAGTTACTAATAATCTTAAGGGTCGAAAGAACTATTGTTATTCAACTAGTTATAATCATTTGTCTATAAATGATTGTTTTTACCCATTATTCTTGATTAAACAAAGAAAGTTAATTGTGCTTGTAATGAGAATGCTTTTGTCTATCAAAATAGGATTGATTGTAAACCATTTCAAGGGTCGAAAATTAATAGTTTACTATCAATTGTGACCTTTTGTCTATGATCGGTTACCTTTTGTATTGACCATTTCCTAAGCTTATTTGATAAAACAAAAGACTATTTTTGTGTTTAAGGTACACCAACTTATGAACCTTGAATTGATCTTGAATTGATTGGTTAAACTTAATGCTTGTTTTTATAAACTAAAATCTTGACGAAGGTTTAATTTGTAGAAACAATAGATTAGTTCACCAAACTAATTATCATAACCAACATGTTATCCAAAGTTATCACAATCATGCTTATCAAGGGTAGTATATTAATCTAAGCAAGTGTAGTTTTTAATCATTTGAATTATCATATTTACATCATTGCTTGTTTAAGAGATTTACTTCTAGTAGCTTACAATTCGATTCACTACACAAATCCCTGCGAACGATCCCGACTTACCATCATAATCTTGCTACAACGGACGAGTTCACTTGCTCGTATGTGTTGTTTCTAGATTCGGTAATTCGACCTTTATAAATTTAAAACTTGTACTCGCATGACACATCATTACCTAACTATCTATTGTCTATGATTTTTTTTTTGTGTTTATTTTAACTATTATGTTATAAGAGTTTCATCAGTTAGTGGATTTTTTGTTACCTGCTTACTTTTATCCGAGGTTCATCAGTTTATGCTTTTTTGTTATATTTTTTTAGTAGATGAACATATTAACTATCAGTTGTCTATGATTTTTGTGTGTGTGTTCATTTTAGCTATTATGTTATCAGATGTTCACCAGTTCATTTTTTGTTATCTGCTTATTTTTATCCGAGGTTCATCAATTTATGCTTTTTTGTTATATATTTTTAGTTGATGAACATATTAAGTATTTGTTGTCTATGGTATGATGTATCTCTCTGTTGAGGGTCATAATCACAGCCTAGATTGTGAAGAGGATAGCATCTTTTTGGTTCCTTCTCGTGAAATTACTTATACTCAGCAAGTTTTCTTTATCAAGTGTCAATGGAGACCGTTTTTCCATTATTTCGTCACAGACTATGCATGTGGCATATCATGCAAAAGTTGACTTCAAAGGTATGTTTCATCAATTATTTTTTGTTTTTAATTTATTTCTGTTCATCAATTTTTTTTTGTTCATCAATGAGTTCTGTTCATCATTTAATTTTTTATTTGATTTATAGGTTGGTCTATTTTAGCTAAAGATCCTACCTTCAAAAGAAGAGTAGTGTGAAGCGTTCAGTTAATCCTAGTGGAAAACATAGGAAGAACTGTAGATACTGCAAATGTAGCATGAAAGATCATGATCAAGCGAAGTGCAACGCTATTAGAGGTGAAATTGCTGCTAAGAAGGCTAGTGGTAAGGCTGCTATAAGTGAGAGTAAGCAGAAGGCGAAGTTGGCTGCTAAGAAGGCGAAGTTATCTCACAAGAATGCTTAAGTTGTTACTTAGTTACTCGTTCACTCTTTTTTACTGTTAGATAAATAAAGGCTTAGTTACTGATATATTTTTTAATTTTAATATTGATCAAAGGGAATTTGATTGAGATATTACTATATGATGATGACTTTTATCATTTCTTTAATGATCAATTTTATTGTTTGTTCATGAGTTTATTTTAAGAAATGTTCATAAAAAATGATGGAAATTTTTTTTGTAACTTGTTCATCAATTTTATTGATTAACAACTCTTTTTTAGCTGAACTGATGAGCTTAACACAAATTGTTTTTGTTCATCAATTTTTTGTAACTTGTTTCATCAATTTGTATGTTTATCAATTTTATTTATGATATGTTCATCAGTTTATTTAAAAGTTTTTCATTAAAAAAAAAAAAAAAAAAAAAAAAAAAAAAAAAAAAAAAAAAAAACCGGATGAACATTATGTTTTTAAATGCATCAGTTCATGAATTCCATCACAATACGATAAACAAGCAACTACATTAGTATTTAAACCAAAGAATTCATCAACTACATCATATTGTTCTAGAAAATTAAAAGCACTTAAGCATACCAACCAACCAACCAAATATATGAACAAAAGAGCATATAAGATAACTGATGGAAATATAATTACATCATATTCTTCTCCAACATCATGTATTTCTTCTTATTCAGCATCCTGCTTTTCTTCTTCTGCAACATCCTATTTTTCTTCTTCTCCAACATCTTGTTCTTCTTCTTTTTCTTCTTCAACATCGTCTTTCTTCACAAAATGTTTTTTGTCTTTTCCAAACATCTTTTCATCCAATTCAACTATCAAATCCGTTTTCCAGTATTTAAAAGTTGAATTTTTTGGTTTGCCAGTTTTCCTTCGTGTTTTGAAGTAGTAGCAGTTGCAGTTTGAGCAATCTTAGAAGTTTCAGTTATTTTTTTTGTAAATGCATCCTTAACAAAATCATCGTCACTGGGTGAATATGATTTTACAGGAATAGCTTTCTTTGCCTTTTTTTTTTTGCTTCTTTACCTATCCAACAAAACAAAAAAACTAATGAATATTTTTTTTAAGCATATTATACTGAGGAAAAATACTGATGAACATAACAAAAATATTGATGAACAATTTTTGTAAATTTGATCTGCTTTTAATATACTAATGAACATGATGAACAACAACTTATACTAACTGATGAAAAACAATGGTTGATGAATTACAATTAGATGATCAAAAAGATGATAAACATCAACTGATGAACAAAACAAAAACTATTGAACAATAAAACATAACACATTACAATAACTGATGAACCAAAACATGATGAACAAAACAATAAGTGTTGATTAAATGAACAAAAATACTAATAAACATTTTTTTTAAATATAATACTATATTGAGCAAAAATACTGATGAACATAACAAAAATACTGATGAACAATTTTTCTAAATGTGGTCTGCTTTTAATATACTAATGAACACGATGAACAACACCTTATACTAACTGATGAAAAAATAATGTTTGATGATCAAAAAGATGATGAACAACAACTGATGAACAGAACAAAAACAGCTGAAGAATAAAACATAACACATGACAATAATTGATGAACCAAAATATGATGAACAATAACTGATGAACAAAACAATAACTGTTGATTAAATGAACAAAATACTGATGAACATTTTTTTAACCATGTTATACTGAGCAAAAATACCGATGAACATATCAAAAATATTGATGAACAATTTTTCTAAATTTGAAATGCTTTTTAAAATACTGAACAAGATCAACAACAACTTATACTAACTGATGATTAAATGAAACAAAAACATGATGAACAATAATCGACACTAACTGATGAACAACATGGTTTATACTTTTAAAACACGGACGATCTTCAAATCTTTTCGATCTTCTTTCTGAAAGCGCATTTTTTTTACTGTCTAAAAATGTAAATAAAATATATTTAGAATCAGATTATACAAAAATAAACTAAGAAATAAACTGATTTTTTCAGCTAACTGTTTAACTTGCGCAATGAAAAAACTAAAATTAAAAAAAAATCAGATTTTTTTAATAATTTGTTTAATCATTTTGTTTTGTTTAACTTTTTAGTCTATTATTTCGTCTAGATTCTAATATAATCAGATTTTTTTCGTTAGTTAAGTACATATATGCACGAACAAAAAACAAAATTAAAACATAAATGCTGAACTTACCTGTTGGATTCAATTTCTTCTTCAGGTTCATCATTACTTTGTCTTATAGGTTTGCAAAGTGAAATTAATCTGTTACTTTGTCTTGTAGGTTCTAAAAAATCATTTTTTTTTTGTTAAACTCAGATTTTTCTTGAATAAAGTAAGTGTAAATTGAGTAATTGACGAATAATCGAAGAACTTATGATTAGGATTCATCTTTTCGTGTGGATTATCAGAGATTTTGATCAGAAATTAGGATTATCGGTGATTTTGATCGAAACCCTAAATTTCCCCCCAATTTTTAGTGATAGAATTGAGAGAGAATGAGTTTTTTCAGGAGTGAATAATGTAGAGAGAGAAACCAGAGATTGTGTGTGAGTGGGAGGGAAGGTGACTAGACCGGTTTTGTTTGTTGAATAACAATTTTACCCCTTTTTATTCATAGATATGCGTCTTTTTTTTCTATTTTAATCCCGACCGTAGGATTCTATTTGGTAGTTGATAGTTATGATCGGACGGTGTGATTTACTTTTTAGACTTTGTAGATTGGTGCCCCTTTGCATAGGATCTCAACTCTTGATAATAAAAAGCAGCAAACACATGCACAAAAACAAGCACACCACCCTTTTCTTTCTTCTCTCTTCATTTTTTTCTCTAACATAAAACACACCACATCTCTCTCACTAAACAAGCATCAGCCGCCGCCATCATAACTTAATCATCGCCACCATCTACCGAAATTGCCACCATCTTTCGGTGGTTTGAGGTAGTCGGGATGGGTTTTTGGTTGTTGTTGGTGGTTTCGGCTGTCCATAACCACCATCTCCTTGGACAATACATTTCTCATCTCACAGATGCACCACCATCAGACCCTAGCCAACCACAACATAAGCCGACTATTGGGTGTGGTGAGCCCAGAACAGGGTAAAGATAATCAATGACTTAACTACGTACCAATTGAATGGTTACCGGATATCACTTGGAATCGTGTTATCACTTTCCAAACTAAACTATTCGACCCAATTGCCTGGGTATCACGAATATCTACTTGGGATAAGACCAAATGTTTGTTATTGAATTAGACACAAATCAATAACCCTTGCGCATCCAAGTGTTTATGTTTTCTGTTATGTATTCTCATGCATGATTGATTTCCCAATTTATAGGAAAACACTCATAGCTAGTCAAATGGAATTATGAGGATTAATCGGCCCATTAATCGCCTCATAATTATCCCCATTATAGCCAATAGTGGCTACATGACCAATTAAACGTGGTCATAAATGCAGCTTTAACTGCCACTTGAATAGGTCAGAGTAGTTACATACTCATTCCAGCAGTACTAACTTATGCCAACAGTAGTAACTTGCTCCAGCAGTACTAACTTAGTACTAGCAGTAGTAACTCTGCTCCACCAGTACTAACTTAGTACTAGCAGTAGTAATTCTGCTCCAGCGGTACTAACTTAGTACTAGAAGTAGTAACTCTCTGAAGGATTGAACCTTCTGATGAGTTACTCCCAACCACTATTAGAGTTAGGGTAATCAGGGATTTAATGGGTGTAGACTCCGTACCTCCAAACCCATTTTCAAGTATGATCATATCCCTCAATTGAACTAAATTTCCAACAATCCTCCCCAATTTAGTACAATTCCTTTTGCATGAAAATTAAACATGAAACAAAACAAGTGCATAAACGAAAATATCCTGAGGATTGAATTTCCATCTTAGTATATTACACGTTCAAATATTCGAGAATCAGGGTGTTATAAGAACTGAACCCTTCAACCCATTTGAATATCTGAAGATAAAATACACACAAGTTTTCAAACACTTAAACGCTCCTAAAACTAAATAAGCCATGTGTCCATATCCAATTCACAAATGTTGTAAGAGCCAAAGTCGAAAGCTCCCTGAAGCGGCAAAACTTCAACATTCACATAGGTGGTTCCTCTTTATACATGCTCTTGCTTAGCAATTTTTCAAAGAAATTAACCATTAAGAAGTAAAGACTTCATCCTCCTTTCCAGCAGGTTTCGATCACAACTTTGGGATGATTGTAAAACATGTGCTCCAGTCAACTGAACGTTCAGTTTTTCACATTGAACTCAGCTCCCAAGTTTCCTCAGGAGGGAGTTGGGTGTCTTAGCATTCAGTGACTAAGTTGGACCTTAAACCCATCCCTTTAGCAAACTTTATAACCAAGTCTCTAGCCAATCCCTTCGTCAAGTGATCAGCTAAGTTTTGTTGAGATCTAACAAACTCTATAGATACCACCCCATTCATGATAAGCTCACGAATCATGCTATGTCTGACACCTAAGTGTCTAAACTTCCCATTGTACATCTGGCTATAAGCCTTTACCAATGTAGCTGCACTATCACAACGGATTGAAATAGGTGCTATAAGTTTAGGCCACAATGGAATCTCAAGAAGCAAGTTTTTCAACCATTCAGCTTCTTTACCAGCAGCTGCTAAAGCCACAAATTCAGATTCCATTGTTGAACTGGTGATGCAAGTTTGATTCTTGGATGCCCAAGAGATTGCACCTCCACCAAGTAGGAATACCCATCCACTGGTAGACGAACTCTCTTCAGTGTTACTGATCCAACTTGCATCAGTGTATCCTTCTAATACTGAAGGATAACCAGTATACGAGAGACTATAATCCATAGTCTTCTTTAGATACTTCAATACCCTTTGAACTGCTTGCCAATGATGAGCACTAGGATTACTAGTATACCTGCTCAGTTTACCTATTGCAAATGCAATATCAGGCCTGGTACAAGTCATGACATACATCATGCAGCCAATCACCCTAGAATACTCAAGTTGAGATTCAACTTTGCCAGTATTAGGCATCAGCTTCTCAGTTGTATCCATAGGAGTACTCACTGGAGTACAATCAAAGTAATTAAATTTCTTTAGTACCTTCTCAATATAATGAGACTGAGTGATAGAAATTCGCTTACTCTCATGTTTGATCCTTATACCAAGGATAACATCAGCCTCCCCCATGTCCTTCATGGAGAACCTTGATGACAAAAATTCATTTGTCAGGTCAACCTGATTTTGGTCAGTGCCAAAGATCAGCATGTCATAAACATATAGAAAAATGATGACTCCTTTACCAGATTCATCAAATTTACTATACACACATTTGTCAGACTGGTTAAGTAAATAACCACTAGACAAAACCACTTCATCAAATTTTTGATGCCATTGCTTAGGTGCCTGCTTCAGTCCATAGAGGGACTTAATCAGTTTACACACCTTGTTTTCATTGCCAGGTAAGATGAAGCCCTGAGGTTGGTTCCTATAAACCTCCTCATCCAATTCACCATTCAAGAAAGCTGTCTTCACATCCATCCGATGAATAATCAGATTGTGAATAGATGCCAAAGCAATCAACAATCTTATGGTACTGATACGAGCCACAAGGGCATAAGTATCATAGTAGTCAATCCCTGACTTTTGTTTAAAACCCTAAATGACTAGTCTGGCCTTGAACTTTTCAATAGTTCCATCTACATTCATTTTCTTTTTGAAAATTAATTTGCAACCTAGAGGTTTGCGACCTGGTGGTAGATCAGCCAACACCCAAGTGTTGTTGCCCATTATGGAATCCATCTCATCATTTATTGCTTCTTTCCAGAAAGCAACATCCTGGGACTTCATTGCTTCATCAAATGTTTTCGGGTCATCCTCAACATTAAAGCAATCGGAGTGTTGGTCAGAGACCTCATCCCTTGTTCCTTCAATTAAGTATAATTGAAACTCAGGTACAAATGACTTTGGAGTCCTGATCCTTTTGCTCTTTTTGAGCTCAGGCTGTTGAACCACAACCTCATCAGTGACCTCTGATAGCACTTCATTAGGGACCTCTGATGTACCAATATCATTAGTTCCATTTGGAATCCTCTGACTTGGTCTAGGGGCTGATGAGAATCTATTCTCATCAAAGAGACCATCATTTGATTCAATTATTGAGTTAATTGAAACATATTCATTAGGTTCAATAACATAGATCCTAAAAGCTTTAGAATGCTCAACATATTCAACAAATATGCACTCAATGCCTCTTTCACCCAAAGTTTTCAGCTTTGGATCATGGAGTCTTACAACTGCCCTACAACCCCAGACCCTGAGATAGTTCAGGTTGGGTTTCTTTTTAGTCCAGAGTTCATAAGGGGTAACCTTGTTCCTTTTATTGGGAACCCTATTTAATAAATAGCAAGCTGTTAACAAAGCTTCACCCCAGAACCCTTGACTCAGCCCTGAATAGGACAACATGGAATTAACCATCTCCTTCAACACTCTGTTTTTCCTTTCAGAGATATCATTTTGCTGAGGAGTATAGGGAGCAGTCATTTCATGGATTATACCAACAGACTGAAAATACAGAGTATCCATGTACTCACCTCCCCTATCAGTCATTAATCTTTTGATCAGGGACCCAAGTTGTAATTCAACTTCAGTTTTAAATACTTTGAATTTATCTAATGCTTCATCCTTAGTATGTAACAGATAGACATAACAAAACCTAGAAGCATCATCAATAAATGTCACAAAGTACTTCTTATTCCCCAAAGAGGGAGTGGCATGCAAATCAAACAGGTCACTGTGTATTAGCTCCAAGAGCTCAGTCTCACGTTTTACACCCTGAAAAGGTTTCTTAGTTATTTTGGTCATCATGCAAGTTTTACACTTTTCAGTGTCCGTGTCAAATGCTGGGATTAACCCATCCTTAGACATATCATGCATCCTTTTAAAATGTACATGGCTAAGTCTAGCATGCCACATAGTAGAGTCGTTCAGTTTAGAGGTTGACATAAAGGCTGAATTAACAATATCAGTGACAATATTAAGCCTGAACAAAAGACTGAAATAGCCTCATCTATGTTCATTTTATGTTGTGTAAACCTTGCAAGTATACTAAGAAGTTCATTGTATTGTTCCATAACTGGTCTTGAATCAGTCATTTTGTAATTTGTGAAATTACTTACAAGAAATTTCTTATGTGATGCATCCTCAGCCATATATTTGGCATCCAAGGAATCTCATAGTTCTTTGGAAGATTCAACATTCTGATAAATATCAAAGAGAGAATCAGACATACCATTGAGGATTAAACCTCTGCAAATGTAATCATCATTCTCCCATTTGCTCTTCTTCCTCATTTGTTCCACAGTAGCATCATCCCCATCATCAGGAATAGGTGTGCTCAGAACATACACCACACTTATGCTTGAAAGCAAGAAATGCATCTTCTTCTGTCATCTCCTGAAGTCCACCCCTTCAAACTTATCAAGCTTGCCAAAGTTTGAAGCCATGTGTTTAATAGCCGCAACAGCCATTGATTATCACAAATAGCTTACTTTGATTGTTGGGTGTGGTGAGCCCAGAACATGGCGAAGATAATCAATGACCTAATTACGTAGCAATTGAATGGTTACCGGATATCACTTGGAATCGTGTTATCACATTCCAAAGTAAACTATTCCGAATATCTACTTGGGATAAGACAAAATGTTTGTTATTTTATTAGGCACAAATCAATAACCCTTGCGCATCTAAGTGTTTATGTTTTCTGTTATGTATTCTCATGCATGATTGATTTCCCAATTTATTGGAAAATACTCATAGCTTTCCAAATGTAATTATGAGGATTAATCCGCCTATTAATCGACTCATAATTATCCCCATTATAGCCAATAGTGGTTACATGACCAATTAAACGTGGTCATCAATGCAGTTTTAACTGCCACTTGAATATGTCAGAGTAGTTACATACTAATTCCAGCAGTACTAACTTATGCCAACAGTAGTAACTTGCTCCAGCAGTACTAACTTAGTACTAGCAGTAGTAACTCTGCTCCAGCATTACTAACTTAGTACTAGCAGTAGTAACTCTCTGAAGGAATGAACCTTTTGATGAGTTACTCCCAACCACTATTAGAGTCAGTGTAATCAGGGAATTAATGAGTGTACACTTCGTACCTCCAAACCCATTTCCATGTATAATAATATCCTGCAATTGAACTAAATTTCCATCACCGACACCGTCACTTGTGATGAAATCTGTTATTGACTCCGCAACTACATAAAAAAGAGAGTAAGGATATAATTGCTACAAAAAATGGCTTTTTTTTTCCTCTTTGAAATGGTTTTGAACTTGAAGAATATAAATAGACTAAGAATGTTGCCATCGAATTTGTTACAAAAACATCCGTAGGTTGATTGTAACAATTTTCTGGCTTTTTTTCTCTTTGAAATGGTTTTGGACTTGATGAAGAGATGAGATGTATGTTATGTATGACGGCTGTGCATTAGGGGTGTTCATTGGTTCGGTTCTCGGTTAATCGGTTTATTCAGTTCGGGTTGTTCGGTTAAAAAAAATTTTTGAGTCATAACCGAAAACCGAACCGAACCGAACCGAGAACCGAACCGAAGTTCGGTTCGGTTATGGGTCAAAACCGAAAACCGAAATTTTGTACTTGAATATTGAACAACATTTATATTTGCTCTAATATTGAACCATAACAGTCTTGCATACACATATTGATATGTATGTCAAATGATTAAACCTAGATAATAGAACATACATCATCCAGATACATAAACTTTCCTAAGAAATAACTAATCATAGCACATGACCCCATGACGATATGCCAAAATATATGCAAAACGACATACCTAGACAAGTTTTAACATCTATTGAACACAAAATACCCTAACATCATAGGACCTAGGGTTAGTCAAGTTATATTTTTTTAATTAATATATAAAAAATGTAAAATATTAATTATAATTCGGTTTTCGGTTCGGTTCGGTTGTCAATATGCTAAACCCATAACCGAACCATAAACCGATTAAAATGTTCGGTTCGGTTCGGTTTTTACCAATTCGGTTCGGTTAAGAATTCGGTTCGGTTATTTTCGGTTCGGTTCGGTTTCGGTTTTCGGTTACTGCGGATATTACCCGATCCATGAACACCCCTACTGTGCATAGGTCTTTTTTATATATCTGTGGTGGCTTTGACATTTACAATATGCCCTATTGGGCTTTTATCACCCAACTATGTTAGCCCATTTTCTATCTTCTTACTACTCCGGTCCATTTAGATACCAAACATAACCATTTCCATTTTCTCACATATAACTACTAACATCATAATTCACGTATGTATAAAACATAATAATTCACGTATGTATAAAACTGACACAAAACTGACACGTATGTATAGATTTTTATAACGTATCTATATGTAACGAGATTACATTGTATTTTACCTACTCTCGACATACTTTGTCTTCGTATCTCAATAGTATTACCGACCACCATTTTTGCATTGCTGCAACATTGTGCGAGTACTTGTACAATTTATATATGAATTAGTTCGATATTTTTTAAAGTTACTCAAACATAAAATTATTATTATCCATAAAGATATTGTAATGAAAAATATAAAATTAAACAATTATTTTCGCCGTAATTTGTATTGCAGGGTATCCGCTACCGCAACGCGTTGGTACCATGCTATATTAGAGTTCCTATAAAAAAATGTTTTAATTTTTTTAAGCAACACATTTTTTTTCAAATGTATTATAACTGCAAAACTTGTAACCGTCATATATATATATTAATGATCACTTATTAAACTTGTAACCACCCATTTTTATTTGATTTTATAATACCTTTCACTTAATTAAAATTATTAATTTAAGAAAAAATTACACGTTTGGTCCCCGTGGTTTGCTCAGATTTCATGTTTAGTCCCTAAGTCGTTTTAATTACACCAGAGATACCTATTTTTGAAACCTTGCACTCAGTTAGTCCCTATTTTGGATGGGCTGTTAGTTTGACCGTTAAGTGTTTAAATATTATTTGCCCGTTAGAGCCTCAGTTGATATTTTTTGCACCGTTAGTCATCATTTTTTAAAATGAATTAAAAAAGACATCATAGGCTCGAACTTGGGTCTTGTTGCCCAAAAACCAATGCCTCAACCACTGGACTAAGCGTCCAGTGATGTAATTATATATATATATATATATATATAATATATATATATATATATATATATATATATATATAAATAATATTATATTTAACCTTTTATTGGCTCAAATTCGTTTTTATCCATTTTCGTCTGTATTTATATGTTTTCATCCATTTTTTTACGTTTTCGTCTTTTTTTTTACTTTTGTCTATTTTTACGTTTTTGTCCGTGTTTTTACGTTTTCAATTTGTTTTTAACGTTTTTGTCCTTTTTTACGTTCTCGTCCGTTTTTTTACGTTTTTGTCCCTTTTTTTTCGTTTTCGTACGTTTTTATACGTTTTCATACGTGTTTATTTGTTTTCGTCCGTTTTTTAGGTTTTCTTCCGTTTTTATACGTTTTCGTCAGTTTTTTAACGTTTTCGTCCATTTTTATACGTTTTCAACCATTTTTATATGTTCATGTTCGTTTTTACGTTTTTATCCGTTTTTTGCGTTTTTGTCTGTTTTTATACGTTTTCATCTGTTTTTTACGTTTTCGTTTGTTTTATATGTTTTTGTATGTTTTTTTACGTTTTCTCCCTTTTTATACGTTTTCGTCTGTTTTTTTTTTAGTTTTTGATCGAAAATGTATAACAACGAACGAAACCGTATAAAAAAACAGAAGAAAACGTATAAAAACGAACGAAAATGTATAACAACGAATAAAAACGTAAAAAGAACAGACGAAAACGTTTAAAATAGCCAAAAACGTATAAAAACGGATGAAAACCAAAAAAACAGACAAAAACGTATAAAAATAGAGGAAAACGTAAAAAAAGGACAAAAACGTAAAAACCGAGACATAAACGTAAAAAATGGACAAAACGTAAAAAAACGGACGAAAACGTAAAAAAAAAAGACAAAAATTTAATAAAACGGACGCAAACGTATAAAAACGGAGGAAAACGTAAAAAAAATGACAAAAACAAATAAAAACAGAGAAAAACGTAAAAAATGGACAAAAACGTAAAAAAATGAACGAGAACGTAAGAAATGGACAAAAACGTAAAAATATAGACGAAAACGTAAAAACACGGACAAAAACATAAAAAAACGGACGAAAACGTATAAAAACGTAAAAAAAAAGGATGAAAACGTATAAAAACAGATGAAAACGGATAAAAACGAGTTTGAGCAAAAAAAAAGGTTAAATATAATTTATTTTGATATAATTACACCACTGGGCGCTTAGTCCAGTGGTTGGGGCGTTGGTTTTTGGGCAACAAGACCCGATTTCGAGTCATGCTGACCTTTTTAATTCATTTTAGAAAATGAGGACTAATGGTGCAAAAAATATTAACGGAGGGACTAACGGGCAAATATTATTTAAACACTTAACGGTCAAACTAACGGCCCATCCAAAATAGGGGCTAAATGTGTGTAGGGTTTCAAAAATAGGTATCTCTGGTGTAATTAAAACGACTTAGGGACTAAACATGAAATCTGAGCAAACCACAGGGACCAAACTTGTAATTTTTCCTTAATTTAATTTACGTTACCTTTATCCAGTCATATGCGCACTATCTGTTTATTTTCGGAATATACATTTATTTAGATGTGAAATTCTTTGCTTTACTATTGTTTAAAGTTAGTATAACTTAAATTATCATCATTCGTAAAGTGATTGCGCGGGTACCTTACTACAAATATGGATGAGTTTAGCGCTTACATTTTTTAAAATATGAGCTTGTTGGGTCCTTCAGTACCCAAGAGTCGTTAAAACAGGATTTGAATACAAATTAAGCTAAGTGTTAATTAAACCGAAAACATTCTAAGTCACTGAGTGAACAGTCACTCAGTGAGTTACCTTCAAGATGCTCAGGACGAGTCTAAGAAGAAAGACTTACCAATTCAGGAAGGCGGTTCTCCCTGAAGTGTTACTTGAGACGAAGAAGAAGGTAATGGGATCAGTGAGCGTTAGACAAGAGCTCACTGAACCCCAAGTCTCCTCAACAACAATAACTGAAGACTGAAGACTGAAGGCAAATGAGTGAAGAACCTGAAGCCTGAATAAAAGGCGGGATAAAGCAGGAAGGTTTTGAGAAGATAAGAATAAGTCTTATCAGGGTCAGACAAACCATCCCTTAAGTGGCTAAAAGTCGAAGAAGTATCAGGACTGACACTCGAAAACTTTTTTGCGTAATCCTATTGGTTCTTGGAAATGACAACTACTGTTGTAGTTGTCAGACACGCTTCCTATTTGTATATGTAGTTTTAATCTTCAGTAATCTTAACATGTTTGCCTATAAATAGCAAACAGATGGAGAAAAGTGGGGTACGTATTTTGTACAATAAAAGCTTAGACTTTCACAATACCCCTTTTCTCCTACAAAGAGTAACGTATCCCTGAGATAGCTCAGTGGGTCGAATTTGTTACCACTTAAGCATTGCTTAAGTTTAGATAGGAGACACCATACCTTGTCTATTCAATCCCAAGTGTTTGGTCCGCAAAACACTTGGGTAATAGATTCTTTGATTCATTTCTAATAAGAATTTAAACGTTGAAAATACTTTGTGTTTTTATATTTATGTTTTATTAACTGTTAGAACTAATCAAAACATTGTATTAGTCATAAACACAAATAGATTAACTTTATAGTTAACTCTAAGCGTGTTAAGGGAACAACAAGTGGTATCAGAGCCTCTGGTTTATAAAATCTTTCTAAATTAACCAAGAGTGCTCAAGGTTTTTAAAACCAAGATCCTACTATGACTGATATAAATGTGCCCCAGCTAGTCGACAAAAAGGGTGGAAGCTTTTCAGCTGTTGCCCCTCAACTTGAAGCTGGTAAATTTAGCAAGTGGAAAAAGCGAATGCTTTGCTACTTGACTGGTATGGAACCATACTACATCTCTTGTGTCAAAGATGGTCCCTATGTCCCAAAGACTGTTGAAGGACTTAACAAGCCTGAGGCTCAATGGACCATTGATAAGAGGAGGGTGGTCAATCAAGACCAACGCCTGAAAAGCATCATTATATCTTGTCTTCCTGACGATATAATGGAATCAGTCATCAACTGTTCAACAGCCAAGCAAACTTGGGATGACTTGGTCAATAGCTTTGAGGGTCCCTCAGATACCAAGAAAAATAGGGTCATGGACCTGAAACTTTAGTATAATACTTTCAGGGCAAAAGACTCTGAAAGTCTCTTACAGACTTATACCAGATACAAGACTTTGATAAACGAGCTATCAAATGATGGTGTAGTGTTGTCTAAGCATGAGACAAATGTTGGCTTTGTCAACAGTCTCCCTGAGAAGTGGCTAAACTTCTCATAAGGCCTGAGGAATGCTAATCACATTCAGAATCTTAAGCTCCCTGAGATCTATGGGAAGTTTGTCTATGAAGACAACTTAATCTCAAGGAGATACCCTGACTCAAAAGCTCTTGAGTCCAAAAAGGCCTTGACCTCCACACCCATATCAACTGCTTTTTATACTAATGGTGTTGTGCAGGATTTTCAAGAGGATTCTGAGGATGAAATTGATGAAAGGACTAGTGATAAGTACCTAAAAGATTTAAACTTGGAATTCCAAGAGAGGGCACTCCTTGCTAGTTCAAAACATTTCATCAAAAGAAACCAGTCCAACTTTTCAAAAGGAAAAGCAAATGAAACCACTGAATGTTTTAACTGTGGTAAAAAGGGTCATTTTTCTAGGGACTGTTATTCCAAAACCATCTCAGAACCCTCTTACAAATTTTCAGGAAATAGTTCCTCAGGAACTAGCAAGTTTCAACCTAGAATGTTTCAATCGACCCAACAATTTCAAAACAAGGGTCAAAAAGACTTTGAAGAAAAATATAGGAAAGCTAAGGCTAAATTTGCACTTCTTGAAACTAATCCCTCTATGTCTCAGGCTGCTCAAACATCCAAACCTGTTCAGACAAAGAACAAGGTTTTAGTAGTTGAAGCTTATGATTGGGATGAAGAAGAGGTCTCATCAGATGAGGAAATTAGAGTGAGTGCACTGATGGCACTCTCTGAAGGTGATCAGGTGGCTGTTGGGAAAAGCCATTCAAGGAATGGAGAGTGGGTAAACATCACCATGAAGAAGGTAAACACTTTACTTTCTATAGATGATAATTCTGATTGGCAGTCTTACATGGATTATATTTGTGTAGATCTTAAGTTTGTTGAGGAACAAAGGCTTAACCTGTTTTCAAAATATAATAATATAGTGTCAGAATTTAATAAATGTAGAGATGAATTGCTTGTACTGAAGCAAGCCAAATTAGAAACCATTACTCTACAAATTCAGAACATTGAAATTTTGAAACAAAACCAAGCCCTACAAACTGAACTTAACAAAGAAAAGGCTGTCATCCAATGCTGGACCAAAAAGAACCCCAAGGTCTTTGATACTGTGGGTTTAATTCCTTGGAAAACAATAGGAATTGACCATCTCATTGATAACCCCAATGTGAGTCATAGTGAAATGACCTTTGTTCCAGCTGGCATATCATTTGAGCAAGAAATGCTACCCAAGTCAAATGACTGGATAGTCAGGGACAACCCAGTTAGTAAGTTACCAAACTTTGAGACTGAAAAAATCTTTCTTCCTGAAAGTCAGGCTTTGAAAAATATGCTTGGACTCTCTGACCAACTCAGTAGTACTGAGTTGGTAAATGAGCCTGAATCAGATTCATATCCACCACTCCCTCGACTGAATACCCTTCAGGGTGCTGCACCAAACTTAGGCCTTACGCCATTGGTCTACTCCCAACATTCTCCAAAGGAGAAGTCAGGAATGGGAAAAACCCTCCTGAAAAGGCCAACCCTTGAAGTCTCAGTAAATACTGATGACTCATCAACTTCAGTTCCTTCTGAAGTAAAATCCCAAAGCCCTGAGTCAAAATTTGATCAGTTGGCTGAAATGGTCAGGAAGCTTAGTAAGAAGATTGAATCTTCTGAGAAACCTTCTCAATCCAAGAAGAAGGAACAAAAACCAGCTTCCTCAAGAACCAAACCCAAACCCTCTAAACCCCTGAAAAGATGTGAGCTGTGTCACTTTACCAATCATTTCACTGATGATTGTTATAGAATCCTTTACTGCATGATTTGCCAAAAGGATGATCACAGGACCTCTGATCACAAAACATACTCAGTCACATCAAAGATGGCAGGCTTTAAAGCTCAGTCTTTAAACTACCCCTCTGATTCTAAACAGAAACAGAAACAAAAGGCCAAGCCTTTTGCACCTTGCCATCACTGTGGGTTCAATGACCATCTTCCTAAGGATTGTCTGATGGACAATAGTTGTGAAATTTGTGGTGATTCCAGTCTACTGAGTCTACATCTGCAATAAAATGCAAAACTTGTGGTAGCTCAGTCCACTCCACCACTGACCATGAATCAATTGTAAACTTTAAAAAGACCCCCAAAGCTAAGCCCTCCAAGAAGTGGAGTCCTAGAAAGAACTAACCCAGTTTACATTTGTGCAGAGACATGCCAGGGATCCTGTTTGGCATCTAGATAGTGGATGTTCAAGGAGCATGACTGGTGTGAAAGAGTATCTGCACAAGTATGTGGATGAATCAGGACCCAAAGTGATATTTGCTGATAACTCATCATGTCTCACTGAAGGTTATGGTTCAGTAAACTGCAATGGTATAGTCTTTACTAGGATAGCTTATGTAAATGGTCTTAATTGCCTATCGTCGCTTGCACCATGCCATCACAAAAACAGTTCTTCGAAATGGTTCCTTAACTCTATAGATACAGTTTCTTGATAGAAAATTATTTGTTGCCGAAATATAGTAAAAACCTAAACACTATTGCGAATTTATTGTAAAAAATGTAACAAATTAAAATACGTAGTTCACCGAAAATTTAAATACGTAAAGTTATTGTTAGGAAAAATATATAATGAAAAAAATTTGCTCGCCACAAAATTTAGTTACAAGGTACCCGCCGCCGCATTGCGCGGGTACCCTGCTAGTTGACTAGTAATATATTCTTGAAAATAAAGCTGAGTGGGCGTTTGGTTGGGGAATTTGAAATTCTAGAAAATTTATGTTATTGAGAATTAAAAAAAAATTTATAAAAAATTTATAAAAAATTTATAAAAATAGTTTATAAAAAATTTATAAAAAACTTATAAAAAAATTTTATAAAAAACTTATAAAAAAATTTTATAAAAAATTTATAAAAAAAGTTTATAAAAAAAATTATAAAAAATTTATAAAAAAAGTTTATAAAAAAATTCATAAATATTCTATTTAAAAGTTTATAATAAAACAATAAGAAAAAAAGTTTATAAAAAAAATTTCCAAGTAAATTAAAATTTCTCACGTTTTGGAGGCATTCTAATTCTCTCCATTTTGGCAATTCGTGAAATTGTAAATTACCTCATTTGAGTTACCAAACAAGATATTTTAAGGGAATTAAAATGCAAATGCCCCAATATACCCCAACCAAACGCCCCTGAGAGTTTTGAAAATTATGCCTACAAAATAAGTCTAATGGCCATAGACTTAGGGGTCGCAATTCAGGTCGGGTTCGGGTTGGTGGGTTGGCGGGTTAGAAATTCACAACCCGAACCTGACTCATCTAAATCATCGGGTCAGCTATGCCAACCTTAACCTGTTTATACATAACCCGAACCTGACCCATTTAACCTGTATATATACTTGGGTTGGCGGGTTAAATAGGTTACACGTGTTGAATAGGTTAAACGGGTTTCAGGTTGACCAATTTAACCTATTTTATATACGAAAGTTGGCACATTACACGAGTTAAACAGGTTCAACGGGTTTGCGGGTCGACCCGTTTAACCCATTTAACCTGTATAATAAAATATGAATAAATTTTAATTTCATAAAAAAAATATCTTAAACGGGTTGGCGGGTCGACCTGCTTAATTTATTCTTAACCCGAACCTGACCTGTTTAATAAACGGGTTAAATGGGGTTGAATAGTTTTACCGTTTTTAAATTCTTTTCTTAGTTATGTTTATGTGAAATCAACCAAACTAACAATAAATATAATGCAAGAAAGGATAGAAACAATCAAACCACAACACGAGGGTTTATAGTGGTTCGGTATACAAGGACTCTTTTTTCTTGCCCTACTCCACTCCTCGAGTCTCCAACCCGAGAGTATTTTTCACTAATCAACAAGCTCCTTTAACCGGCGGAAAAAACCTTTACACGTCGCTTAAACAATATTTCCGACACAAAGCTAAATGTTGAGTTCTTTTATAAGGGCACAACCACTCCTGTCACACTACGTATTTTGAGGACTAAAATACTAACCGATCACAACAGAGGTTTATGATGGTTTGGTACAAACAATGATGTATGAATGATATACAACATACTATGATGAATGAATGAAGACTTGTAACAAACACTTGAAGCTTGTAAGTATGTACTTGCTAAATAAGAAGTTTACTAAAATGAATATGAGTGAGTTAGATACAGGGAATTATGAGTGAGAGAGAATTTACAATGTTTATGTATGTAAGTGTGTGAAAAACAAGCAAGTTTGGCTTGCTATTTATAGCCAAAAAGCTGTAGCAAACCACGGATACGGCGGAACCAAATTTTTGGTTCCGTCCGTATAACATTTTTGTTCCGCCGGGGGTCTGACAGATCCTCAAGATTTTGTATCAAATCTAACCAAAATATTTTCCATATCTTCCAAGGATCCTATAATGATATGCAATCTCAGATTTTACTAGAGTAGGATGATCTATGTAATGATGTAAAAATTCATTTTCATTTTGATTAAAAAGTTTAACAAAGTAAATTTGTAAAATGTAAATAGTAGCTAGCTAAGTAATGTTTAATTAAGAAGTAATTAGTTAGTTAATGAGTTACTAAAAATGTTTGATTACTTATGTTGTCATAACACACATTTTTATTATTTGTAAAACATATTAATTTTACTTTGACACCTAATGTGACACTTTATTTGTTTTTAACACCTAATGTGGCACTTTTCTTAAAATGACTAAAATACTATTTATGAACAAGCAATTTGTACCATATAATGAAATTTATTTATGTTTAAGTAAAGCTTGTACCTATATTTATAAAAAAGACTAGACAAAATTTATAGTTCGCTAAAATAAAGTTTATTATTGTCGTTAACAAAATATAGAAAAGATCGTAAAATATAAATAACGTTTTTTAGACGATATTTGTATTAACAATCTTCCCCTTTATGTTGAGGACAAAACATAAAATTTATTTTTAAGCAATGAGATAAAAGTGTGTAAGTCTTTTAAAAATATAGATTTAAACTTATTTTTATACATTTTAACTTTATTTTAGATATTAAATTGTATAAAAGTGTGAGTTTGAGTTTAATATTTTCCCCCCCCTTTTTTCTAAACAAAAAGAAAAGAAGCATAGCAGAATGTAGTTCAAGCCCGGGCTTGATTAGCTCCCCCTTTGCCAGTACTCCCCCTAGTTGGTGTGTCAAGTATAAGATACATGAATTTTGAATGCTACAAAACAATGGTTAGTGATAATCAATCCAAACCAAACATTCATACAGTGTACAATACAGATAAATAAAACAACCAACCCACAAAAAAATAAAAATAAAAATAAACATCATACATTAGTAAAATTTCATTATGACTAAAGTCATAATGATGAGGCAATAATGATGATGATGAAATAAAATGCAAAGAAAAAAAAAGGAAAATAACTTAGAAATAAAATTCTAAAACAAGAAAGTCCTAATGTTATTGGACTTATTATTTAATCCATCCTAGTTTTTCTATTCTGGTGGAGGATGGGAGAGAGCGTTTAAACGTTCAAGGATATGTTGGAGGATGAACCTCATCTCATCTTGAAGTTGATGAATCATGATTTTTGTTCTTTCACTAATCCCAGCGGTTCTCTCACAATGAGAACAATCCTGGCGAGGAAAGTTAGGAGGTAGACTAGGCCCGTTTGGAGGTGGTGGTGCATTGGTTGTTTGATGGTTGAGGTTTGGTGGTGGTGCCATGGTTGATGCAAGTAATGTGGTTTGTAAGTTCATGGCTTCTTGAAGGTGGGAGTCCACCATGTTGGAGAAAGTATAGAGACCATCTAGTTGGTCATTTATTTGCTCTTTGAGTTTGTGGAGGATCAATCCACATTGATTCATCAATTTCCCGATAAGTAGAGAAAAATGATTGAGGATGTTGAGGTTGAGGCTCATGAGGTTGATGATCATCATGGAAAAACTCATTGGGCAAGAATGATGCCCGAGGTGGTTCATGAGCAATACGCTCAATGAAAGCAAAAGATGGCATAGGTGGTGGATTTGCTGATCTTGGTAGTAAGTCTTCTAAAATTTCCATGAAAGGATGAGGGGATGCTGGTGGTGTAGCAAAAAGTTCAATGGGTTTAAGTTTTAGAGACTTTGGTGGTGATGGTAATTTTGGTGGCTGTGATGGAGCAGGAGGTGGTTTGGTTGCCATAGGAGTTTTGGTTGGTGGTGGAGTTGTAACAATGATAGGAGGATGTGGTTGAGGTGTTGGAGTGGCTAAGTTTATGAAATTTTCATCTTGGATTGGAGAGGAGATGTTGATGGGTGAAGAGTCTGAGGATGATGAGTTTAAGTTGACAAAACAACAAGGCTTGACACTAATCCTTGTGGTTCTTTTAGGTAGCCTAGTGGAGGGTGATAAGTTTGTGGATTTAGTCATTTTGACTTTGCTTAGAGTATGCTAAAATGCACAGGTAGTTGTGGTGAGGAAGATGCAAAAATGAAGATCCTAAAGGCCTTAATTTATAATGTTCAAGATTTGTGAAATGTTGTGCATTGATTTGATGTTAATCCACTCAAAATTGATCTATCCTAATGATTTGGAAGTGTTAATGAACTTGTCTAATCAACTAAATTCAAACCAATGTAGGTGGATTGAGTGAAGGAAGTGAGATATGTAGTTAATGTGTTGTAATGATTACCAAATCTTGAAGGTCAGAGACCCACGGATTGAAAGGTACAAAATAAAGGGTTCATTCTTTTATATAGAAAGGTACCTTGAGTGGTTTTTGAGAAATTTCAAATTTTGGTGGGAAATGCTTATTCTATTGGTGTAAGTGAACTAAAATTATCCTAATCTAATGTGTGTAATAAAGGAACCCAATAAAAATAAATGAGTGATCAATAGTGCGGGAAAAATAAGGAAAAAAAAAATATGTTCACGTCTGGCGGCACCAAAATTTACCATGGGCGGAACCTAAAATTTGGTGCCGCCCAATCTGTCCCCTTAATTTTTGGCGGTACCAAAAATTTACATGGGCGGAACCAAAATTTTGGTTCCGTCCCATCCGTGGGTACCTGAAATGTTCACAGAGGACTTTTTTGACCCTCGTAAACTCGTTCAAATTCCATAATTTTTCCTTGAACATGTGTAATTAATTAGTTATGATAGGGAAACTAGAATAAAACAAGTAAATACATATGAATGGGCATAGATCAAGCAATGGGTAAAAATTTCACTAAAATGTGAAAAGAGAAAATTTGATAACATTACAATGTTATCCACCTGCAAAGCATGAGGTTAGTTCACAGAATAGTTTAAACAAGTTAATATCCTAAAAATAGCCAAATACATCATACATCATTGTTTAGAGACATTGTACCAAACACTCATGAAACCATCACTATTTGTCCAACTTCTTGTTAATGTTGGTGAGAAACCTTCCAATGCATTTGAACATTCCTCTTTTTTGCTTGAACTCCTCTGATTTATTTGGAATTGTTGGAAGTTCCCTAAGGTACTCAAGAGGAGGGAGTTTAGAGTTTGGAAGTCCATCTTCTTCGCTATTGGATGATGATGAGGAAGTTGGAGGTTGTGGACGTTTTCCTTTGGACTTTGTTTTCGCTACCCTTTTGTCACTCAATGGTACAAAGATATGGTCAACAAGAGAATAGTCAAGACGCAACCCTCTAACATTTGGTGGGATTGGTGCAAAGGCTCTCTAAAGACGGGTGAGGAGCATCCCGTAGGGAAGAGCGGTGGTTCCTAGAGTGGGAATGTCGGCCATCCTTTTGGCAACATAGTAGGCTAAGTTGAACGGTTGACGAGTTGACAAACTATAGAGCATTTAGCAAAGACAAGCATTGAGATGATCACGGTTTCCAATGGTACATAAGACATTTGCCCTAACGATTTCTTCCCATTTCTTGAATTGAGTTTTGAGTTCATTGAGTTCCATACCAAATGGATCTCGGTTGATTTCATTTCCCGTACGGGTTGTTCTTATACCCAAAGCACTAGGAAGGAACAAATGTTCCCGGATTGTTTCTTTGTCAACCAAGTAAGTTTGATAGGGAGGTGTACGATCAACGATTGTGTCAATAATTAAGAGGGACCATTTGTCCGAGTAAAGGCATGTACCTTCGCAAGGAAGTCCAAGAACTTTGGCAAATTGACGAAGAAGAATATGAAACTCATTTTGGTTTGCCTTAAAGTGAATTGTCATTAGACCATCATCTTCACTTGCGAGAACTATGCTAGCATAGAGTTCGAGGAAAAATCTAGGATAACTTTGTTCGTTAATGTCTAGGAGGCAATCAAAGTTGATGGTTGCAAGTTCTTGACGAAGGTTTGTGCCTTCTAAGAAGGATTTGTGTATGGTTCTACCCTCATGAAAGTAACGTTTTTCTAAAGTTTTGAAAATTTCAACTTGTGTTGGAGTAAGTCCCTTAGTATTATGATGTTTGGGAATGTAGTTGAGAGTGTCTTTTTTATCATAGTGAGTTGTGGGAGGCATGTTTGTTCCTAGAGACAAATATTTTGTTGGGTTTTAGAGATACTGCTGCTCATATAATTACAACTGCTCATCGTTTACACAGAAAATGCTCTAAGTCATTACTGTTGCTAGTTATAAAGATTAATGCTGCTTATGGAAGTTAAGACTGCTAGAGTACATTAAGACTGCTGACAGACTTCAAGGAAAATACTCTAAGTAGTTAATGCTGCTAGAAGGAAACTTAGTACTGCTAGTACTAAGTTAATGCTGCCAAAACAAAGAGTTAATACTGCTAGAGACTTAATGCTGCCAGTGTAAAGTATTAGTACTGCTGAGTGTTTGTTAGTACTGCTGGAGTATTAGAGTCGGTTTATGTTTATAGAATATTTTGTAACGAAAGTTTAGTAATAGATAAATATAGAAAAGATATTTATCTTGTATAGAAAGTTATTGTAAGCCGACTAGGACTCCTTAGTCTATAAAAGGAGGTCCTAGGGCATAGAGATAGATAGATCTTAATACGATTTTATATAGAACTTCAAGGTTGTAAACCCTAATACTTTTGAGTATTCGTATTATATTATATCAATAATATTGAAGTGTTTAGTTTGATATACTTGTGTTACTATTTACTGTTTTATACAATTCAAAGTTCTTCTTAAGATCAAATACAAGATTCCGCATTGTATTTGATAAACTTCAAGGCAGTTTCTATATTTAGTTGTTTTAGATTTATCTAAGATAACTAACCCTTACAAGCTAAGGAATTCGATCAAGTGCATAACTGGGATCAACAAGTGTTATCAGAGCTTGTGATCTAGAAGCTGCTATCAAGAAGAACCTGTTTAGACTCAAGGCTGTTTTGATCTTACTGAAGACATGGATTCAGAATCTACACACATGATTACTGCATCAAAGGTACCAATGCAAAAGTCTGGAGAGTATGAGCTATGGAGAATGAGAATAGAGCAGTGATGCGTGGTTTTGTAACCTTACAACAGGTTTTACCTCTCAAGGGATCTCAAGAGGCTTACAACCCCACCAGGCAGTGTACCTGACCGATGTAGTATAGTGTAGTGGTAAGTACGGGGGATTGATCGTTCTCCACAGGGAATAGTGTCGTTAGGATTGAAAAACTACTCTAACTAGGTCTAAAGGTGAGGGATGATTCTTTTTGTATTTTTATATTTTTATGAAAAGCAAGTAAAAATCTCTGGTTTTGGAAGAAGGGGCAGAATTAGTTGCTAATCAACTAACCCAAAAACTACTAATTAAACTAATGTGCAGGAAAGTAAACTAGGGTTCTACAGGGGAAATGAAGCGTATCTACCTATGATGTATTACTCCTTGCTAGCTATCCAATTCTACCTATTGAATTGTCACACCTTGTTTTAATTGACGGGTTGTATTCCTTAATACCATTCGTGGGGTGGCGTACGTACTTCCCCAACTCTATAAGCTCCTACTTCACTCCTATGTCGAGCCGGCTAAGAAGCTCCTAACATGGGATCACTAGAATTCGCTCATGCATTAAATACAACCAAATAAACCTAGTACGCATTGGTTCATGTTTCTTAAGACGTTCAAGCAAGTTACCGTATAGGAGGTTAGCCAGTTTTCTTAAGCTTAACATCGATATCACTCAATCAAACAAGAGACAATAGGAAATAAGAATTATAAGCTAAACCAATTAGATCTATTGAAGTGTCACACCTTTATTGATGTCGATAGACACATACATCAACAAGGAATCAATAAGATCTAATTAATTATATACAAGTTTCACACAATCATAAATAGACACAAGGTGAATTAGCAACACATAATCAATGAAGGGCAAACAACCATAATGATGAAAGACATAATTAAATTAGAATCAACAAACCAATATTTGATGTTTATGAAATGATTGAAACCCTCTAAGTTGCTGGAAAAACACCTACCTAAACCCTAGAATCGGACTTAGGGTTTAGGGCTTACAAAAAGTGAAGTTG
Organism: Artemisia tridentata subsp. tridentata; assembly: GCA_021014915.2. Classification (NCBI taxonomy): domain Eukaryota; kingdom Viridiplantae; phylum Streptophyta; class Magnoliopsida; order Asterales; family Asteraceae; genus Artemisia; species Artemisia tridentata. The sequence continues at coordinate 314,265,839 of CP139507.1, forward strand.
TGATGTTGTATTTATAGGTAACTTTCTGTCGGCCCGATCTGACGGCGTCAGCCTTTACAAGTGATGGCGTCAGATCCCCTTTTTCACCAAATTGTAGATCTTTTCGTCCCGATTCCGTGGCCTCTTGAATCACCAAAATCCGAGTTCGTATGAAGATTTTATGGCCAAAACAGTAACAGCTACTCCGCGCGCGAGTTGTGATTGTCTTGATTAACATGTGGCGGTTTCACTAAGGTTCCTTCTCGTGTAAGAATACTTTGACGCCGTCACTCTATATCATCTGACGTCGTCAGGATGAGTCCTGACGCCGTCACCTTCAAGATCTTCTGGGCCGTCTCTCTTTAAATTAAACCGTGACCACCTATAGCGTCACAAAGCGTGACGCCGTCAGACTTCTAATGTAAAACTTTCTGGCGCGTCACGTGTATAATTCCACCACTTTCATCTTCAAGTGACGGCGTCAGCTTCCAAAGCCTGACGCCGTCAGGTGTAAAATCCTGACTTTCCTTGGTCTTTTTGTTTTCTTCATTCTTGAGCATAAAAACGTCCAAAAAGCTCCAAAATGCTTCATATTCCAGAAATCACGTCCCAAGTACCTAAAATGAGAAAAGAAACGATTTAAGGCAATATTTGATCATATAATCGCGGATTAGGGCTTAAATGACCCCCTAAAAGCGGTACACTTTTCGCTTCATCAAATATCCCTACACTTGGGATTTGCTTGTCCTCAAGCAAATGAGCTTTTCCACCAATCAAAATACAAGTTAGGGGTCATTTAACATTAATATAAAAGTAATTACAACAAGTGATCGTTCCACCTTAGTCAAAACAAGCACGGAAATTATACATTAGCACCTCACATTAAGTGTTTGGATACTCTCATCCCTCGGGTGTTGTAAATTTATATATGAAAATGGAGAAATATCACTCATTACCTGTCATAGCAAATAGATTACCATAGGCTTGGGAAAGGATCAAAACCTCCACCACATTGGCGTAAGCACCTAGGATAAACTATCAAAGAGGTCTTTACAAAGGGTTATAACGTTAGGTTTAGGGATAAGGAGAACACGGTTTGTTGGATAAAGGATATTTTTACTGGTGGCAAGTCAATCATCTTGGTCAATTACATGTAGAATGAGGCGTTGCTAAGCCAAGACTCGACTCAACTTAAACTAATCACGAACTAATGAACATAAAACAAAACAAAACATAAATAAAAGATAGAGGCGGATGGTAGTCCGTATGCTTTTCTTTTTTCTTTTTTTTTTTTTTTTTTTTTTTTTTTTTTTTTTTTCATTTTTTTGTATTTTTCTTGTTTTTTTTTTTTTTTTTTTTTTTTTTTTTGTGTGTGTGTGTGTGCATACACTCTTGCCCTACCATCCAAAACAATACATTACTAGGGATTCTTTGTACCATCCCTACACTTGAACTTTTACATACTTTACATAAAATTATTCTAATGACTCGAATCAAGATAATCGAAACATTTGGAGTACTTTAAAATATTAACGTACATATGGGGGTAATAAATGATGTTCTTCCCCATTACTCCATTACACTAGTACTTTACCCATAAGTCCCAATCGTCCCAAAACAATATGTACAAGGATATGACTCGACTTAGCAACCATGTAATCAATTAGATAATTAACTAAGGGTTTAAACAAATGTTGTCACAATAATGCACTAAAGATGAGTGCACACAAGGTAGGCTAAGGCGATTTGGGTGTACATTTAAGTGGGGTGTAAACAAATTCTTACTTTAAGTAAAATGCTTAAAGTTAGAAACGAAAAGGTAGGCTCTGAGGGGTGTACTAGGGGTATCGTGTACTAAAAATGAGTACAACGCAAAGGGTGTGGGAGAATTACTTGACCAATGTAGCCAAAGTAATTATAACAAAAGCACAGGTGTAAAACAATGGGTTAATCCTAATGCCTCTTATCATGTAGTCAATCCTAACTACACGAATGTAGTCTCACTAGCGGTCTCGGTATGCATCACAAACGCAAGTTCTAGAATCTATAAACTACCGGTACACTCATAAGCACCAACAATGAATGCTTTTTCCTAAAGATCTAAAGGCGAACCTCACATATTTGGGGTGGAAATTTTTGAGTGGTATGGTTTTTGTGCTAGTCATACAATTCCCTATCCATGAGACGCTTATTAAAATCAAAGTTTCACTCCTATGTGTTGTAAAAATTTTTAAATTTGGTGCTAAAATTGCCCTAACCAATATTTCTCTTGGCTTTATTACACATTCACTATTAAACAAAACAAAAATCAAGCGAAGTTGTAGTTTCTATGGCATCCTAATTTACCCTCCCTACACTTAATCCGAACATTGTCCCCAATGTTCTAGACAAAAGATGTAAAAGTAAAAATAAATGAGAATGGAAGAAACTAATACTCCCCTGATTCGCTCGGTATGGATGATGTGATAATATGGTTAAATCTCCCTCCAAGATAATGAACATGATAAGCTTCACTCCAGAAATATAATCATCCTCTAGATGTGTTGCACGCACATCTTCTTACCCAATAATACCTGTAACCAACAAACACAAAAAACCAAAGCATCAAACCGAACAAAGAAAAACCACAACTAGATGTATTTCCAGACTTAGAAATAAAAACAAAACAAAACAATAAAAGGATAGGATACTTGCGGGATGAATTACAAATGGGAACTCATAAATCATGTCCACAAGTATTGACACACAAACAAGATAAAATATATGCTAATCATGAATTGTGAATTTTCCATGTTCGAATTTTGTTCTTTTTAACAAAATATAAACTTTCCTACACTTATCTTTTTTTCTTTTTTTTTTTTTTGTAAAATACCTTTATATGCAATTAAGACGAGGTTAAAAACAAGATAAAGCATTTTCACAAATTATTCGAAACATGCAAATTAAACAATTATGATTAAGCATATATGACACAAACAAACAAATAAAATAAAAACATCAAACAATTAAAAACATGGGTTGCCTCCCAAGAAGCGCTTGTTTTTGTTCGAGTCACGAGCCTGACTCTACCCTTATTTAACGGAAATAGGGGAGGTTTTCCCTACACTTAGGATTAAGTGCGGGTGGAAGTAGCGATACACACCCTTAGGGTGGAAATATGCCACGTGAGGTGAAGGGGGTGAGTGAATGGCTTCCTTCATCCTAAAACTACCCGGATAATATGGGTTGATGGGTGGGTCGGTTCCTCTTTTGTCTCCTAGATGTAAATCTAAGGATGGAAAGTTGTGCAAAGATTGAGGTTCCGGATCATCAACACTAGGAAATTCCCTAGAACTAAGAGTAAGGTTATCATTACAAGTATTCAAACCTATATCCTCTAGTGGTGCTTGGTCCAAGGGTTCTACATCCATTGGGATTCCTAAAGTCTCTTCTACTTCCTCCGGGTAAGTCACGGGCGGTGTGTGTGCCTCAAATGATGGTAGGACTTGTGGGGTACTTGGTGGTCTTAGATTTTCTACTCTATCGTCCATCTTATCAAGATCACCTAAGTGTTCATCTTGTACTATGGTGGTGCCTAACCATGACATGCAGTTAGGTGGCTCAACTTTAACCATCTCAGAATCTTGGTTTGACTCTAAGTCCATGTCCTTAGAAACTAGGTCTTTTTGCTCATACGAATCCATCAATTCGTTCCACTTATGGGTCATGGTTAGGAAGCTTTCCTCAAAATTCATCCAAAGGGTCTTACTAAAAGGAATTGATCCAGATAATGATTGTCTAAGAGAAGTATCACATGCATAGAATTCATTAAACCCATCTGACCTTACCCCCAACTTCATTTGGATATCACAAAGATCACGAAACAATTCATAGGAATGATAGGAAACAAATCTCTTGGTGAAGTATAATTGTTCATCTATTGTCAATGATCTAAATGGAATTTCATCCGCCATAGTGACAAATGAAAATGGTTTTACAAACAAAGGGCACAAAGAAAAAGATAGACTACAAGAAATCCTAGAAAAATAAAATAAAAATCTCACTAGAAAGGGATCTAGTGAGTAGACCTATAAAGTAAAAAATTCAACCTAAACAATAACTATTCCCCGGCAGCGGCGCCAAAAACTTGATGCGTGGTTTTGCAACCTTACAACAGGTTTTACCTCTCAAGGGATCTCAAGAGGCTTACAACCCCACCAGGCAGTGTACCTGACCGATGTAGTATAGTGTAGTGGTAAGTACGGGGGATTGATCGTTCTCCACAGGGAATAGTGTCGTTAGGATTGAAAAACTACTCTAACTAGGTCTAAAGGTGAGGGATGATTCTTTTTGTATTTTTATATTTTTATGAAAAGCAAGTAAAAATCTCTGGTTTTGGAAGAAGGGGCAGAATTAGTTGCTAATCAACTAACCCAAAAACTACTAATTAAACTAATGTGCAGGAAAGTAAACTAGGGTTCTACAGGGGAAATGAAGCGTATCTACCTATGATGTATTACTCCTTGCTAGCTATCCAATTCTACCTATTGAATTGTCACACCTTGTTTTAATTGACGGGTTGTATTCCTTAATACCATTCGTGGGGTGGCGTACGTACTTCCCCAACTCTATAAGCTCCTACTTCACTCCTATGTCGAGCCGGCTAAGAAGCTCCTAACATGGGATCACTAGAATTCGCTCATGCATTAAATACAACCAAATAAACCTAGTACGCATTGGTTCATGTTTCTTAAGACGTTCAAGCAAGTTACCGTATAGGAGGTTAGCCAGTTTTCTTAAGCCTAACATCGATATCACTCAATCAAACAAGAGACAATAGGAAATAAGAATTATAAGCTAAACCAATTAGATCTATTGAAGTGTCACACCTTTATTGATGTCGATAGACACATACATCAACAAGGAATCAATAAGATCTAATTAATTATATACAAGTTTCACACAATCATAAATAGACACAAGGTGAATTAGCAACACATAATCAATGAAGGGCAAACAACCATAATGATGAAAGACATAATTAAATTAGAATCAACAAACCAATATTTGATGTTTATGAAATGATTGAAACCCTCTAAGTTGCTGGAAAAACACCTACCTAAACCCTAGAATCGGACTTAGGGTTTAGGGCTTACAAAAAGTGAAGTTGTGATGTTGTATTTATAGGTAACTTTCTGTCGGCCCGATCTGACGGCGTCAGCCTTTACAAGTGATGGCGTCAGATCCCCTTTTTCACCAAATTGTAGATCTTTTCGTCCCGATTCCGTGGCCTCTTGAATCACCAAAATCCGAGTTCGTATGAAGATTTTATGGCCAAAACAGTAACAGCTACTCCGCGCGCGAGTTGTGATTGTCTTGATTAACATGTGGCGGTTTCACTAAGGTTCCTTCTCGTGTAAGAATACTTTGACGCCGTCACTCTATATCATCTGACGTCGTCAGGATGAGTCCTGACGCCGTCACCTTCAAGATCTTCTGGGCCGTCTCTCTTTAAATTAAACCGTGACCACCTATAGCGTCACAAAGCGTGACGCCGTCAGACTTCTAATGTAAAACTTTCTGGCGCGTCACGTGTATAATTCCACCACTTTCATCTTCAAGTGACGGCGTCAGCTTCCAAAGCCTGACGCCGTCAGGTGTAAAATCCTGACTTTCCTTGGTCTTTTTGTTTTCTTCATTCTTGAGCATAAAAACGTCCAAAAAGCTCCAAAATGCTTCATATTCCAGAAATCACGTCCCAAGTACCTAAAATGAGAAAAGAAACGATTTAGGGCAATATTTGATCATATAATCGCGGATTAGGGCTTAAATGACCCCCTAAAAGCGGTACACTTTTCGCTTCATCAAGCAGTATATTCAGATGGTTGATTATTCTACGTGGGAGGAAATAGATACTGGTAATACTTTACGTAAAACAAAAATTTCTGATGCTGGTGTTAACACTATCTTGCATGTTAAAACTGCTGAAGATAAGGCACAAAGAAGACTGGAAGTTAAGGCAAGAAGCACTCTCATGATGGGCATTCCTAATGACCATAAGTTGACTTTCAATCACATCAAGGATGCTAAATTGTTGTTAGAAGCAATTGAGAAAAGGTTTGGAGGGAATGCTGCTACCAAGAAGACCAGGAAGAACCTTTTGAAGCAACAATACGAGAATTTTGCTGCTCCTAGTTCTGTGAATCTTGATGAGACCTTTGACAGACTTCAGAAACTTATTAGTTAACTAGCACTTGTGGAAGTAACAATTCCTCAAGAAGATATAAATCAAAAGTTTCTATGAAGCTTGTCACCAGAATGGAACACACATACTGTGGTGTGAAGAAACAAGGCTGATCTTGATACAATGAGTTTAGATGACATGTATAACAATCTAAAAGTATATGAACCTGAAGTCAATGGGTCATCTAGCTCATCCTCAAGCTCACATAACTTAGCTTTTGTGTCCTCCTCCAATAACAGTTCTGGCAGTACTAATGAAGCAATTAATACTGCTCTTGGAGTTATTACTGCTGGCACAAAAGTTGATGCTGCTGGGTCTACAACCCTTGATAACTTGAGTGATGCTATTATCTATGCTTTCTTAGCTAGTCAATCTGCTAGTCCTCTGATTACTCATGAAGACTTAGAACAGATTCATCCAGATAATCTTGAAGAGATGGACTTGAAGTGGCAGATGACAATGTTGACAATGAGGGCAAGGAGATTTTTTAAGAAGCCAGGAAGAAACCTCAAGGTTAATGGGCAGGATAACATGGGTTTTGATAAGTCTAAAATTGAATGCTACAACTGTCACAGGAAGGGACACTTTGCAAGGGAATGCAGGGCACCAAGGAGCCAAGACTACAAGAATGGAGAGAGCTCAAGGAAAGCTGTGTCTGAGGAACCTAAAAATTCTACAGCTTTGGTGTCTTGTGATGGTTTGGGTGGATACTCACCTACATGCTAAAAGAAACATGGTTCCAACAGCAGTAAAAATGAGATCTGGTTTAGTATCAGTTAATACTGCCAAACAAAATATTTCTAAACTAGTAGTAGTAACTAATATTGTTAGAATAGTTAGTACTGCTAACTCAAAAAGAATAGTGAATGGTGCTAATTCAAGGTTACACTTTTCAAATACAACACATTCATCTGTAAAAAGGCCCATTCAAAAGTATATATCATTTAGTACTGCTAAGGAAAAAGCAGTAGTTTCTACTGCTAAGACAAAAGCAGTAACTGATACTGTTTTGGGAAATCATTTTTATGCTGTTAATCCCTCAGCTTGTTGGGTCTGGAAACTAAAAGTTAAAGTTTTAGATCATGTTTACAAAAGCAGCAGTGCATCAATAGTTTTAAAGAAATACAATTACATTGATGCACAAGGCAGATCCAAGTCAGTAATGGCTTAGGTCCCTAAGAGAAACTGATTTTCTTACTTTATGTGCAGGGCAATCCATAGGTGGAATTTGAGGATGAAGGAGTTTTTGACAGTGGATGCTCTAGGCACATGACAGGAGACATGTCCTATCTTGAAGATTTTGAAGAAATTGATGGAGGATATGTTGCTTTTGGGAGTAATCCCAAAGGAGGGAAAATCACAGGCAAAGGTACAATAAGAACTGGAAAATTAGATTTTGAGAATGTGTACTTTGTCAAAGAGCTTAAGTTTAATCTTTTGTAGTGTCTCACAAATGTGTGACAAAAAGAACAGTGTTCTTTTTACTGACAATGAATGTTTTGTTTCGTCTCCTGACTTTAAGTTAACTGATGAAAGTCATGTTTTGCTTAAGGTTCCTAGAAAAGACAACGTATACATTGTTAATCTAAAGAACATGGTTCCCAAAAGAGGTTTGACTTGTCTCTTTGCAAAGGCCACATCTGATGAATCTAAGCTTTGGCATAGAAGGCTTGGACATTTAAATTTTAAAACAATGAATAAATTGGTTAAGGGAAACCTTGTAAGAGGGTTACCTTCAAAAGTTTTTGAAAATACAGAAATCTGTATTGCTTGTTAGAAGGGAAAACAACACAGAGCTTCTTGTAAGACCAAAGCAGTGAACTCTACAAGTCAGCCTTTACATATGTTGCACACGGATTTATTAGTACTAACATTTGTGAAAAGTTTGATGAAAAAGATGTATTGTCTAGTTGTCACAGATGATTATAGTAGGTTTACTTGGGTTTTCTTTTTAGCATCTAAGGATGAAACCAGTGACATTCTTAAGGCTTTCATAACCAGGATAGAAAACCTAGTTAATCATAAGGTTAAAGTGATAAGATGTGACAATGGAACTGAGTTCAAGAATAGGGATATGAACCAGTTTTGTGAGTTGAAAGGTATTGAGAGACAGTATAGTGTAGCTAGAACTCCTCAACAAAATGGTATTGCTGAGAGGAGGAATATGACACTAATTGAGGCTGCTAGAACAATGTTAGCAGATTCTAAATTACCTACTACTTTTTGGGCTGAAGCAGTCAATACTGCTTGCTATGTGCAGAATAGAAGTAAAGTAGTTAAGCCTCACAACAAGACCCCTTATGAACTTTTACATGGTAGAAAAGCATTGTTAGATTTCTTAAGACCATTTGGGTGTCCTGTTACTATCTTGAATACCATAGATCAATTAGGCAAGGCTGATGAAGGATTATTTGTTGGATACTCAATGCATAGCAAAGCTTTTAGAGTGTTCAATAGTAGGACCAGGAAAGTGGAAGAGAACTTGCATGTTAGGTTTAGTGAGAGTACACCTAATGTTGCAGGGAGTGGACCAAACTGGCTGTTTGATATTGATTCACTAACCAAGACAATGAATTATAAGCCAGTTGTTGCAGGTACACAATCTAATGAGTCTGCAAGTACAAAAGCTAATACTGATGCAGGTACACAAGCTAGGAAGGAGACTGAACCTGCAAAGAAGTACATTTTGCTACCCATATGGACTGCAGATCCACCTTTCTCAACTCAAGAGTCAAAGAGTTCACAAGAAGATGATCTTGATGAAGATCCAAAAGATGCTAAAGAAGGTGGTGTAAAATCTTCTGATGATGATAAAGTTGTTAATGAAGAAAAGAAGACTAAAGAACAAGTAAAGGGTGATGTATCAGATAATATTGCCAATGAAAAAAATAACACTAGCATTACTAACTCTGTTAATACTGCTAAGCCAAGTGTTAATGTTGCTGACAAGAAAGATTTTACTTTTGATGAGGATGAATATCCACATGATCCTAACATGCCTCCATTCGAAGAAATACATCCTGATACTGATGATGATGTACTTGGTGCAGAGGCTGACTTAACCAATATGGAAGATGAAGTTCCTGTCAGTCCTATTCCAACTACAAGAATTCACAAGGATCATCCTAAAGAACAAATCATTAGAGAGCCACAATCTGCTGTTCAAACAAGAAACATGACAAAAGGTTTGAAGGAACAAGGTTTCTTTGCTAGATCCCTTCATCAAAGAAACAGTCACAAAGACCTTCAAAACTGTTTGTTTGCTTGTTTTCTATCACAAATAGAACCCAAGAATGCACATAAAGCATTACAGGATTCAAGCTGGGTGAAGGCTATGCAAGAAGAGCTTCTACAATTCAAGCTTCAAAAAGTTTGGACTCTAGTAGATTTACCTAATGGGAAGAGGGCAATTGGTACTAAGTGGGTTTTCAGATGCAAAAAAGATGAAATAGGTAGTGTGATTAGAAATAAGGCAAGATTAGTAGCTCAGGGATACACTCAAGAAGAAGGTATTGATTATGATGAAGTATTTGCCCCAGTTGCAAGAATTGAAGCTATAAGGTTATTCTTGGTTTATGCTTCATACAAAGACTTTGTAGTGTATCAAATGGATATGAAGCGTGCTTTTTCTATATGGGACAATTGATGAATTAGTTTATGTCTCTCAACCGCCTGGTTTTGAAGATCCTAATTTTTCGGACAAGGTTTACAAGGTGGAGAAAGCACTTTATGGTTTGCATCAAGCTCCTAGAGCTTGGTATGACATATTTTTAAAATATCTGTTGAACAATGATTTTAGTAGAGGGAAGATTGACAAGACTTTGTTTATCAGAAGGCACAAAGATGATATCTTGCTAGTTCAAGTTTATGTTGATGATTTTATCTTTGGATCAACAAACAAGGTGTTATGTGTTGAATTTGAGAAGCTTATGCATGAAAGATTTCAGATGAGTTCTATGGGTGAACTCACATTCTTCTTAGGATTACAAGTCAAGCAGTATGTAGCTGAAATTTTGAAGAAGTTTGGATTTACTGATGTAAAGCCTGCAAAGACAACAATGGAAACTTCCAAGCACCTGCTCAAATATGAAGATGGTGAAGAAGTTGATGTTCATTTATACAAATCAATGATTGGCTCATTGATGTATCTTACAGCTTCAAGACCTCACATTGTGTTTGCAGTATGTGCCTATGTCAGATATCAAGTTAAACCAAAAGTTTCACATCTTAATGTTGTGAAGAGAATTTTTAGATACTTGAAAGGTCAACATAAATTGGGCCTTTGGTATCCAAAAGATTCCCCTTTGTATCTGGTTGCATACACTGAAAGTGATTATGCTGGAGCTAGCTTGGATTGAAAATCAACAACATGATGTTGTTAGTTTCTAGGATGCAGGTTGATTTCATGGCAGTGCAAGAAACAAACTATGGTTGCAAATTCCACAATAGAAGCTGAGTATGTGGCTGCTTCAAGTTGCTGTGGACAAGTGCTCTGGATTCAGAATCAATTGCTGGATTATGGGTACAATTTTATGCATACAAAAATATATATTGATAATAGCAGTACATGTGCATTATAAGAAATCCTGTTTATCACTAAAAAAACAAAGCATATTGAGATAAGACATCATTTTATAAGAGATTGTTATGAAAATAAGTTAATACAAATTGTTAAAATTCATACTGATAATAATGTTGCAGATTTGCTCACAAAAGCTTTTGATGTGGGTAGATTTCAATTTTTGGTTGTCAGTATTGGAATGATAAAACTTTGAAAATTCTTATCTCTTTGTGATTTTGTAAAGTTTTGTTAGGATTAGTACTGTTATTAGGTCAATAAATTGTTTCTACTGCTAAGTATACTTTGTGTTGCTAGTTTACTTAAAACTGCTGTGTTAATACTGCCAGTTATACTTAATACTGCTAAGTATAATTGATGATGTGATTATTGTAAATTGTGTTATGTTTGTGGTTTTGTGTTTTTGGGACTAATCTTTTGCAGGATAAGCTGAGAAAAGTGCTAGAGTGTTGATTAATAAGCTGTTAGGAGTGGAAATTGAGTTCATGCTGCTAGGCATAAGTTAAAGCTGCTAAGCTTAACTTAGTGCTGCTAGGTTTCTGCTGCTATGTTTGAGAGTACAGGGTATTGTTTTAGAAATATGAACGATTAAGGGTTTATATCCTTCAATCATTCACACAGTGTTTTTATCCGATCAAAACTCTCTCAAAACATAAACCCTAAATCATTTTTATCAATTAATTGCAAAATTCAGCAAAACCCTACAATATTTTTCAAAATTCACAATGTCGACTCTGTCTTTTGCAGACCAACATAATATGATCGCATTTTTGCAAAAACCCAGAGAAAGTGAAGGGTTTACTGAAATCATTGATTTTCTTAATGCTACTCATATTAAGTATGCTGTAACAGTAAATCCTACCATATATATTTCCAACATCATACAGTTTTGGGTTAATGCTAAGGTCAAAACTATTGATGAACAAGTACAAATTCATGCCCTTGTAGATGGGCAGAAGATTATCATTACTGAGGCTTCTGTTAGGGATATTCTTCATTTAGCAGATGCTGAAGGTATTGAAAATCTTACAAACTCTACAATTTTTGAAAACCTTGCACTGATGGGGTATGAAAGACAAAGTAATTCTTTAAAATTTTCAAAAGGTGCCTTCTCTCCACAGTGGAAATTCTTAATACACACTATCATACAGTGTCTTAGTCTAAAGACTACTGGTTGGAATGAGTTCAGTAGTAATATGGCTTCTGCCATTATCTACTTGGCTAAAAATCAAAGATTTAATTTTTCAAAATTAATTTTTGATAGTGTGGTTAAGGGCTTAGATAGTTCTTCAAACAACTACTACTTATATCCAAGGTTTTTGCAACTTCTTATGGACAAACAATTTACAAATAAAAAGGTTCATAACAAGGTTTATCCTGCTCTCTCTCATAATTAAAAGATTTTTGCTAACATGAAGAGAGAGGGAAAGGATTTTTCAGGCATAGTTACACCATTGTTTCAAACAATGTTAGAACTAGGTCAAATTCAGGGTGAACGTTTAGCAATCCCAGCTGATGCCCATCACACACCCACAATTTTACCATCCACATCAACAATTCAAAAGACTATACACGTAGGTTCACCAAAAGGGCACTCAGCTACCTCAGGCTAGTGTTAGTATGGATGCAGATGTGGCTGTGCATAAGGAGAAGGGTTACAGTTTAGAAAGGGCTGCCAATATTGCTGCTAGCTTAGATGCAGAGCAGGACAGTGGTAACATAAGTAAGACCCAATCTAAGGCAACTTCTAATGAATCAAGTTCCCATGGAACTGATTCAGGTGATGGTCCCAGCCAACCGGAAAACATAGGGGGTGTAGATGCTTAGGCTAGGTCTGAGACTATGCCTAACTCACCCAATGATGCACCACTTGGGAGAGGTAACACACTCCGAAGTGCTGACGGTAGTCTTGAACTGATTAATGAATTGATGGTTACTTGTACCAACTTGTCACAACAGGTTCTTGACCTTCAATGAACATCTGCTTTTCAAGGTGATGAAATTATAATGTTGAAGAGAAGAGTTAGGTTTTTAGAAGGGGTACAGAGGTCAAAATCCCACAAGCTTAAAAGAATACACAAGGTGGGGAAAGTTCAAAGGGTGAGATCCTCTAGTTCTGCAGATGTTCTCAAGGTGTTAAAAGAGGATGCTCCCAAACAAGGGGGGATGAGAGCATGGTTACAAGGGAGGATACTGAATTTGATGCTGCTATGGGTGATGATGATGTTAATGTTGCTGAAGTAGTTTCTACTGCTAATGCAGAAAAAGTTAGTGCTGATAAAGAAGAAGTATCAGTTAGTGCTGCTAATGAAAATGTTAATGCTGCTGGTACAAAAACAATTTCTGCTGCTAGTGTTGATTTGATGAATGATGAAACTGTTTAGCTCAAGCCATAATAGAATTAAAAACATCAAAACCACCAGTGAAGGGAGTTGTCATCCAAGAGCCCATACCAACAACAACCAAACAACCACAACCTGCACAATACACTGGAAAAGGGAAGAGTGTGCTGATTGAAGAACCACCTGTTAAACAAATGTCAAGAGCAGCACAGCTAAAGCATGATGCAGAGGTTACAGAAGCTTTAGCTGCAGAATTTGAAGAAGAGAACAGGATTGTTGCTAAATAAAGAAGGGCTGCAGCTGACAAAGAAGCATAAAAACTAGCATTGATCAATGAATGGGATGATGAAAGAGCCTAATGTGATGCTGATTGGGAACTTGCTCAAAAACTTCAACATGAAGAGCAAGAACAATATACAATTGATGAAAGGGCTAGATTGCTAAAAGAGTTCTTTGAACAAAAGAGAATTTTATGCTGCAGAAAGATTAAAGGCTAAGATGTTGAAACCACCCACCGAAGCTCAAAGAAGAAAGTTTATGAGCAATTATCTCAAGAACATGAAGGGCTGGAAACTAAATGTTCTATCTCACTTTGATGATGGCAAGATTCAAGAGATGTATGAAAATGCAAAAAGGGAGATTAGCGCATTTGAGCTTATGGAAAAAGAGATAATGGTGAAAGAGGTGTAAGGAAGCTCTAGTTCTAAAAGAGCAGGAGAAAAGTTGGTTAACCAGAGTAGTAAGAAGCAGAAATCTGAACAAATTAAAGAGCAGGCAGAAACAGAGCAAAAGCAAGAGCAAGAGCCAAAGGAGCAAGTTAATGAGCCAGAGCAAGGTGAAATTGAAGATGATGTGTCAAAGATGCAAGCACTTATACAACTTGCATTAGTCAATGAAGATGAAGTCATGGATGATGTTCCTCTCAAGATTAAACTTCCAATTATTGATTTTTCTTCTGGACTACATGGTAAGACAACATATTGGGATATTAAAAGAGTTGGTGGAAGCTCTGTGAGATTTATCAGTTTTCTACAGATGGTACAACATTTTGATAGAGAGGATATGAAAACTCTATGGAAGCTGTATAAAGATAAATTTGGTCTTAACAGGCCAGAACAAATATATGATAGAGTAATATGGGGATATTTGAAGGTGATGTTTGAATCACATCATGAAGATGAAGAGTGGAGAAGACTAAGACACAGCACAGTTTTGTCTTGGAAGCTTTATCAGTCTTGTGGAGTTCATGTTTTGGATGTACATGGTATGTCAATCTACATGCTTGTAGAGAAGGATTATCCTCTACAATATCAGAAGGAAATTGTTCATCAAATGCTACATGGAAAAAGAAGACTCCAACTTCAGTATCCTTATGATGAAACAGCATATCAGCTACTCAAAAAGATGGAAATTATTCTCACACCCAAAGAAAAGAAACAGAATTTCGGAAGCATCCTCCTAGTGAAGGTTCAAGCTTTGAAGGAAACTTGATGATTTTAGGAGAAAATATCAAGTTTAGGTGAGGATTGTTGGGTTTTAGAGATACTGATGCTCATATAATTACAACTGCTCATGGTTTACACATAAAATCCTCTAAGTCATTACTGCTGCTAGTTATAAAGATTAATGCTGCTTATGGAAGTTAAGACTGCTAGAGTACATTAAGACTGCTGACAAACTTCAAGGAAAATACTTTAAGTAGTTAATGTTGCTAGAAGGAAACTTAGTACTGCTAGTACTAAGTTAATGCTGCCAGAACAAAGAGTTAATGCTGCTAGAGACTTAATGCTGCCAGAGTAAAGTATTAGTACTGCTGAGTGTTTGTTAGTACTGCTAGAGTATTAGAGTCGGTTTATGTTTATAGAAAATTTTGTAACGAAAGTTTAGTAATAGATAAATATAGAAAAGATATTTATCTTGTATAGAAAGTTATTGTAAGCCGACTAGGACTCCTTAGTTTATAAAAGGGGGTCCTAGGGCATAGAGATAGATAGATCTTAATACGATTTTATATAGAACTTCAAGGTTGTAAACCCTAATACTTTTGAGTATTCGTATTATATCAATAATATTGAAGTGTTTAGTTTGATATACTTGTATTCAAAGTTCTTCTTAAGATGAAATACAAGATTCCGCATTGTGTTTGATAAACTTCAAGGCAGTTTCTATACTTAGTTGTTTTAGATTTATCTAAGATAACTAACCCTTACAAGCTAAGAAATTCGATCAAGTGCATAACCGGGATCAACATATTTTACGCTTTAGAAAAAATAATAAATTTTTTGATATAACGTTCTAGTGTGTGCCTACATGAAAACAATGTGGAGGTGCGGTTATCTCGACATTTTTTAATGCATAAATAATTTTATTTAGTAGTTTTTGCAAAAATATGAGAGATAAACCAAACGCTCCTAATTCAATGTAGCTTCGATTGAATGTACCCGAAAATACATATTAATTATGTATTCTCTTTAGCATTCAAGAGACATTATGCAAGTGATGTTTAAACATAACATTTTTTATTTGTATGAACAATGAATAATTCTTTGTCCTAAAAGTGAGAAGCTTTACAAAAATTTGACATGGGGTTTTTAGTAAATTATGATAATGTTTTATAAGATACAATTCCTAAATAAGGGAAACATGATTAGTTATCTAATTTACAAATGTACTTCATGATCTACCTAAGAAAATGCATAATCCCCAAGTTTGGTTTTGCGCGTAAATTAGAAACCCTAGACTCAGAATTGAGAGAAGAAAGGAGGTAAGGATACTTACAATGTTGATTGTACTTGAGATTAGTAGAAGGAATTGCTTTAATTGTGAGTTTAGTGTGATGTGGAGTGAGTTTAGGTCGTTGTGTATTTTTAATTTAGAGAAGGAGGTGTTTTTTTTAAGCTGAATAATTGACCCCAGTGACCCACGGATTGGGCGGAACCAAATTTTTGGTTCCGTCCTTGTTACCATAGGGTACCTTGGGTCAGATGTCATGTTTTGTTGTTTTTTATCAAACGAAAGTTTGAGCTAAGATCTAAATTACTTAAAACTACAAATTAGGTTCCATTAGTCCTAGTCCAAATCTAAGGAGATTAAATGGTTCTTGTTTAGGAGGTTTTATTAGAATATCGGCAATGTTATCTTTCAAGGATACTTTCTCGATTGAGATGTTTTCTTTTTGTACATTGTCGCGAAGGAAATGATGTCGGATTTCAATGTGCTTAGTTCGAGCATGTTGAACTGGATTTTTACTAAGGTCGATAGCTCCTTTGTTGTCGCAAAGAATAGAGATGTCGTTAATTTGAATTCCATAGTCAACGAGAGCTTGCTTCATCAAAAGAGCTTATTGACATGCTTTTTCGGCTGATACGTATTCGGCTTCGGTTGTTGAAATGGCGAGATCCGTTTGTTTCTTAGAGAACCATGAGGTGAGACAATGTCCAACAAAAGTACAAATACCACTTGTGCTTTTTCTATCAACATAGTCATCGGCATGGTCTGAGTCGGCATACACTATGGTTTCAACACCCGTTCCTTTGGGATACCATAATCCTAGGTGTGTAGTACCTTTTATGTATCTAAATATTCGTTTTACGGCTTCAAGATGTGATGTTTTTGGATTCTCTTGAAAGCGAGCACATAGACAAACACTAAACATAATGTCTGGTCTACTAGCCGTAAGATAAAGTAGACTACCAATCATTCCTCTATATTTAGTATTATCTACTGAGTCACCTTCTTCATCCTTGGTAAGTTTGGTTTCCGAGGACATAGGTGTTTTAATAGGTTTAGAGTATTCAAGACTAAATTTCTTATGCATATCCTTTATGCATTTAGATTGGTTAAAGAATATTCCGTCTTCTAATTGTTTGATTTGAAGTCCTAAGAAAAAGTTTAGTTTTGCCATCATACTCATCTCAAACTCGTCATGCATGATTCTTGAAAAATCATCACTAAGCTCTTGATAAGTTGATTCGAATATGATGTCATCCACATATATTTGGACAATGATAATATGCGAATCCTTTTTCTTGGTGAAGAGAGTGTTATCTACTAAGCCCATGGTGTACTTATGTTCAACTAATAATGTTTTAAGTCGATCATACCATTGGTGCTTGCTTAAGTCCGTATAAAGCCTTTTTAAGTTTATAGACATGATTAGGTTTTTCAAAATCGGTGAAACCCGGAGGTTGTGCGACATATACTTCTTCATTTATAAATCCGTTCAAAAATGCACTTTTGACATCCATTTGAAAAAGTTTGAAATCATGTGCACTTGCATATGCAAGTAAATTTCTAATAGACTCGAGCCTAGCAACCGGAGCAAAAGTTTCATCGTAGTTAATGCCTTCTTGTTGGTTATAACCTTGTGCTACTAGCCTAGCTTTGTTTCTAGACACTACACCGTTTTCATCCATTTTATTTCAAAAGACCCATTTTGTTCCAATTATAGTTTGACTTTTTGGTTGAGGAAATAATGTCCAAACATCATTACTAACAAATAGATTTAATTCTTCTTGCATTGCTATAACCCAAGATTCATCTTTTATAGCCTCATTTATATTTTTGGGTTCAATAGTTGATACAAAACAAAAGAAGTTACTTTGATTTTAGACTTTTGATCTTAACCTTTTTTCATTAATTTTTCATATGACACTGTCTAATGGATGAATTTTAGACTCTTTGATATTGACAATTTCTTTATTTAATAGTTCATCTTCCTTGTCATTATCTAGATTATCTTGGTTTTCAACAAGTTGACTTTTAACTAAGTCATCATCTACCAAAGGTGATGTCTTAAAGGGAGGTGGACTTTCGTCAAATGTTACATTTAACGATTCCTCGACTTTCAAGGTTTCTTTGTTTTAAACAATATAAGCTTTGCTATTTTGAGAATATCCAAGAAATACACCTTCATAAGACTTTGGGTCAAATTTGGTGAGGTAATCCTTAGTGTTTAGAACAAAACATTTACTTCCAAAAACTCTAAAGTATCCTAGCGTAGGCTTTTTACCTTTATATAGTTCATATGGTGTTTTGTTTAAAAATGGTCGAATTAATACTCTTTTTAAAATTTAGGCCGAAGTGCCAACGGCGTTACACCAAAATTTTTGTGGTATGTTTTGTTCATTAAGCATTTTTCTACTCATCTCTTGAAGAGTCCGATTTTTACGTTCTACTACACCATTTAACTGAGGAGTACGAGGAGCTGAAAAATTATGTGTTATGCCGTTGGCATCACAAAAGTTTTCAAATTGTATTTCATTATTAAATTCACGACCATGATCCGTTCTTATTGACACAATACAACTATCTAGTTGGTTTTGAATTTTCTTACTAAGAATTTTAAATTGATCAAAAGCTTCGTTTTTACTTTTAAAAAATTTTGTCCAAGTGTATCTTGAATAATCACCTACTATGACCAAAGTGTAGAAGTTGCATCCATAACTTTGTATAGCGGATGGACCAAATAAATTCATATGCAAAAGTTCTAGACACCTAGATGTAGACACCATATTTTTAGCCTTATGGCTACTATTAACTTGTTTTCCAATTTGGCAAGCATCACAAAAGTGTTGGTCATATTTCAACTTGGGTAAGTTCCTAACGAGATCTTTTGAGGATAGAGATTGGATAAGTCTCATGTTAGCATAGCCTAAGCATCTATGCCAAAGGTTTGAGGAATCATCTAACGAAGTGAGGCAAAGTTTATCTATAGATGTTTTATCAATTTTCATGACGTATATGATATTTTTCAAAACACCTTTTGCTACGGTTATTCCATCTTTTAGTATTTTACTTTCATTTTCACTAAATAGAACATTATACTTTTCACGGTATAGTTGACTAATACTAAGTAAGTTGAATCCTAGATTATCAACATGAGCAACATTATCAATAGAGAGAGAGAGTCATGAGAGATAGTACCTTTTCCGATGATTTTGCTTTTCAATTTGCTACCAAAAGTAACATTACCTCCGTCATATTCTTGGTAGGTTGAGAAGAGGCTCTTGATTTCCGTCATATGCCTTGAACAACCACTATCTTCTATCCACTCGTCTGGTTCCAATTCGACTTTCAAGCATACCTAAGTAATATAAAAACTCAAGCATTTGGTCCCCAATATCTCATGGGTCCATTTTGGTTAAACATCCCATTAACTTGATTCATGTATGTGAATGGTGGATATGAGTTCCATGGCATGTAGTTAGGAGCTTGATAATGTCTAGGGAAGTTTTGATTCCAACCATTATGTTGATAGTTGGGTTGTCTGTTGTAGTCACTTTTTGGAAATGGGCGTTTGAGAATAGGTGTTTTAGGCCTTTGTTGAGTAGTTTTAGATCTAAACTCATTTTTAGCAAGTCCTACTCCCATTGTAACAGCTGGTTTTTGTTTAGTTTCATTTGTAACAACTTTATATTTCTTTGTGACTTTAACGAATTCAGTACGAGCCGATTTTCTATCCTTCTGTTCACCTGAGGAACCCACGGAACCAAATGGTTCAACGGACGGAACCAAATTTTTGGTTCCGTCTGGTCCGTGACTTCTTGAGGTGGTTGGAGCAATTTCTTGCTCTTTTTTGGCTTGTTTCTTTAGACTACTTAAATCTCCTAATTTCATAAATCCTAGTCCAATATTATCATATGGTAATTTCTGAATTTTCATTATTTCATCCGCACAACAAATGTTTTTATCAAACCTTTTAAATTTAGAATCTTGTTTAATGAGTACATCCTGTGTGAGTTTAAGTTTCTCAATTTCAAGTGCAAGTTCTTGACATGATATACATACCTTGTCCATGGCTTTACTCTTTTCTAAACGTTTAGCTTTTTCTTTTAATTCATAAACTTCATTTTCTAAAAATTCCTTTTTAGTTTTTTAGAAATTTGTTTTTGTTTATAATTTTCAAGCTAAGTTCACACAGTTTGTTATACTCTTTTTGCAATGTATCATCATCAATAGAAGAGTAGGATGAACCAGAATGTACCTCATTTGAGTCCTGATCCATGAGAGAAATTTCGTCATTCTTTGGCTCCTCGTCATCATCTTCACTATCACTCCAAGCACCACTCACAAACACCCTTTGATTCTTTTTTTTAGGTGGCTTGGTGCAATCTCCTATAAGATGGCTTGTGTCTCCACATCTAAAGCATTTTCTTTCGCCTTTACCTTTCTTATCGTCATGATCTTTTCAAAAGGCTTCTTGTCTTCTCGAGGTTGTCTTACAAACTTTCCTCGTCTTCTAAAGAACTTTTTGAAGTCTCTTACAACCATGACATACTCTTCATCTTCACTATCTGAGCAAGATTCTCCTTCATTACTTGACTCCGTTTTTGCCTTTAAGGCAATGGACTTGACTTTTTCCTTTTTACCTTTAACAATCTCTGAATCATTCACCATCACCATTTCATGAACTTTGAGGTTTCGAATTAGCTCGTCAAGTGACAACTTTGAGAGATCTTTGGATTCTTCAATAGACGTCACTTTTGCTCTCCATTTTGTATGAAGTGCTTTAAGGAATTTTCTGACAAAGTTCTTACTACAAAAGGATTCATCGAGTGCTTTGAGAGAGGTAATAATAGTATTAAAACGAGCAAATGCACCATCAATGATTTCATCTTCAGGAATACTAAATTGTTCATATTGTTGAACAAAAAGATCAATTTTGTTATTCTTGACTTGTGAATTTCCTTGATGAGTGATTATTAAAGATTGCCAAATTTCTTTAGCGGTTTTGTACATAAAGACTCTTTCAAATTCCTTTTTAGTTAGAGCGTTGTAAAGTATCATTTTCGCTTCATTATTTTTTGCAATTAACTTCTTTTACTCATCACTATGACGAGTAAGTGAAGTATCCTCATCCCGACCTCTTGCGATGTCTTTTATAATAACTTTATGATCACCTTCTATAGTTATATACCATAAATCTATATCTTTTGATTTCACATATGTTTCAAAACGAATTTTCCAATAGATAAATCCATTTGGTTCAAATAGTGGTGGTCTTTGCATAGATTGCCCTTCTTTAAAGTTTTCAAAATCGATGGATCGTTTCAAGCTTTAAAATACAATAAATTTAAAAAATCTTGAGTAACGTAGCTCTTGATGCCAATTGTGGAAAACTAGAAGGGGGTTGAATAGTTTTACCATTTTTAAATTCTTTTTTTGGTTATGTTTATGTGAAATCAACCAAACTAACAATAAGTATAATGCATGAAAAGATAGAAACGATCAAACCACAACACGAGGGTTTATAGTGGTTCGGTCTACAAGGACTCTTTTTCCTTGCCCTACTCCACTCCCCGAGTCTCCAACACGAGAGTATTTTTCCCTAATCAACAAGCTGTTTTAACAGGCGGAGAAAACCTTTACACGTCGCTTACACAATATTTCCGACACAAAGCTAAATGTCGAGTTCTTTTACAAGGGCACAACCACTCCCGTCACACTACGTATTTTGAGGACTAAAATACTAACCGATCACAACAGAGGTTTATGATGGTTTTGTACAAACAATGATGTATGAATGAATATACAACACACTATGATGAATGAATGAAGACTTGTAACAAACACATGAAGCTTGTAAGTATGTACTTGATGCTTTGATCTTCTTGCTAAATAAGAAGTTCACTAAAATGAATATGAGTTAGATACAGGGAATTATGAGTGAGAGAGAATATACAATGTTTATGTATGTAAGTGAGTGAAAAACAAGCAAGTTTGGCTTGCTATTTATAGCCAAAAAGCTACAGCAAGCCACGGATACGGCGGAACCAAATTTTTGGTTCCGTCCGTATAACATTTTGGTTCCGCCGGCGGTCTGACAGATCCTCAAGATTTTGTATCAAATCTAACCAAATTATTTTCCATATCTTCCAAGGATCCTACAATGATATGCAATCTCAGATTTTACTAGAGTAGGATGATCCATGTAATGATGTAAAAATTCATTTTCATTTTGATTAAAAACTTTAACAAAGTAAATTTGTAAAATGTAAATAGTAGCTAGCTAAGTAATGTTTAATTAAGAAGTAATTAGTTAGTTAATGAATTACTAAAAATGTTTGATTACTTATGTTGTCATAAGACACATTTTTATTATTTGTAAATCATACTAATTTTATTTTGACACCTAATGTGACACTTTATTTGTTTTGAACACCTAATGTGACACTTTTCTTAAAATGACTAAAATACTATTTATGAACAAGCAATTTGTACCATATAATGAAATCTATTTATGTTTAAGTAAAGCTTGTACATATATTTATAAAAAGACTAGACAAAATTTATACTTTGCTATAATAAAGTTTATTATTGTCGTTAACAAAATATAGCAAAGATTGTAAAATATAAATAACGTTTTTCAGACGATATTTGTATTAACAAAGCTGTTGTACGCTTCTGTTCTTGGATTTCTGTTATCGTCATCGTGTTGTAATCGTGAGTTGTTGCTACTCATCGATTATGTGTGTAGAATTGTATTAATCCGGGGGGCTTAGGCTTGGAGACTCAAGCAACTTATGGAGTGCCGAATGTACTTAAAAGGACAGGGAATCTCTTCCCGTACGGTTCAGTTTAATTTGTTACGTTTTTTATAGGTTCGAAGAGGATGACATGATGTTTGATTTTGTGTTTTTTGCTGCTCGAATGATGTTGCTCTTTTATGTTGTTGTGGCATTTGTTTATGAAGTTCTCATGTTCGAGTAAGAGTTTGCTATTGTTCGATTTGGTTCTATGATGCTGTTATGGTTCTTGAGAATGTTATTAAGGTGTTCATTTAATCTTGGTGTAACGATATCTAGGGCTGTAAACGAACTGGACGAACACGAACGGAGCCTTGTTCATGTTCGTTCGTTTAATTTTAACCGGACAAATAAACGGACACGAATGCTTAAACGGACGAATTTTCTTGTTCATGTTCGTTTATTAAGAAAATAAGTTGTTCATGTTCGTTTATGTTCGTCTTTAAGACGATAAACGAACATAAACGATTGAACATAAATGAATATAGCCAAACAAATATAAACTTTATTAAATTATGCACAATATATTATTTTATAAGTGTTGTTTTGTTTAAACAAACCAATTTAAAATTATACAATTAAAAGATATGATATTCAAACATAAATAAATAAATGAACATAAATGAATGCATAATCGGACGTTCACGAACATAAATGAACGGACACGACTTTTGTTCATGTTCATTTATTTAACTAAACAAACGTAAAATATTGTTTATGTTCGTTCATTTAATAAATAAACGAACATAAATGAACGTTTTACCGAACGGCTCATGAAATGTTCACTGAACGTTCAGTTCGTTTACAGCCCTAACGATATCACTTATATTCAGTTTGATCGTCACATGATGGTGCATAATAACATTTTTGTCCTACAATCTTTTAAGTAATTTCGTGCAATTAAAAGTTGAACCAATTAATATGTAGTCTAGTGAAGATACGTATTTCTATATAGGAAATGCATAAGTGAGACCGACTTTGATCCTAACTATAATATGAAGAGGATAATGTTGAGACTCACTTAGCGCTTTCTTAGAAGAGTGTTTGTCTAATTTGAAGAGCTTGACCATTTTCTTGTAAAGTCTTCTCCTCTGAAACTAACTAATCTATGCGCCCGATGAAACTTGTTACAAAGTTGCTATAACAACCCGTAATTTTTCAGGCTATTATTTTAATAGTATTTATTTTAAATTTTATATTTTCTGACACTTACTGTCAATCGAAACTCGAAAACCGATGGTAATCTCGAAAATCGAGGTCGCACTCGTACCGACATGGCCGTAGTACCGACTTAAAGCAAATAATTATGAAATTGAGTTAATAATTTTTATTTTACCTAGCGTTAATGAAGGCGTTACCAAAAACATATTTCAGGCATGTTGTCGAGACAAAATACCGTGTTTACATTGTGGCTCAGCGGGACACGGAGTACAGATAATACACTAAATAATAAACTAACTTATCCCTTTAACCCTAACCATACTTTCACCCACACTCTCACACGCCTTTTTTTCACCTCTCTCTCTCTTTTCTCTCCTGCTACAAACTAACCCCACAACTGCCATGGCAGGTCCGACACCATCGATGACCATAAGGCTCCAAATGGTCCTAACGCCTCAGACGGGATTCCTTCTTCTTCTTTTCAAGATCTTGAAGTCAACATATGAGTACAAGAGGTGACGAGGCTATGATGATGCGATACCCTTTTTGGGCTACGATTCCAACTGACAAACGGGTGGAGGAGGGGCAACCTTCCCTCATATTAATCCTTTATAACCCAATCGGCTCACACTCGCAACCCACCACTCAAACAAATCACAACATTCAAAGGAGGAGCTGTGGTGGAGTTAGCCGATTTGGATTCAAGCCTCTTCGATTCTCACTTCATTCTATCGGATTGATTTTTCCTCTTCTTGTTGTAAGATCTTGATTTCTTGTTCTTTCCTTTTGTATTCGAACGCTGTTATAATTATTGGAGAAATATGTGATTTAAAATGATTTAAGGTCATATGATGATGTTGTGTTGTTATGTTGCGGTGTGGCAAAGATTAAAGAAACTAAAAGTGAAACTGGTATTTGGCTCAATGTTGAAATGTGTAGGTCGTAGGATTATTGTGTCCAAATCCTTGCTTATTGTTTGTGTCAATTTTGTAAGCAGTAAGAAACTAGATAAAAGATGAGGTAAGTTGGGTGTTAACCATTGATGTGTTCGAGTCTATACTTGGTCTTATGATAAGGGTCAGATTTCGTCATGTTTGTGTTCGAACTGTGATGAATTGGTTAGTCTCAGAATACCATCCTGTAGTAACTCCTTCCTGTTCAATTTGTTTTGTAAACTAAGGTAGACGTGAACCTCGCGTCTCGGGTTGTAGAATGAGTCGAAAGCCTTGGGTCAAAGTATAGTTAGGCTCGACTTGGTCGTTAAATTGGATGGCCAATATTAGTCTCGTATGTCTCGGTCTATTCGAACTCGAATCTAGCTCACTAGGTTGTGGTTGTCGTGCTACGTTAGGTTCTGTTTGTGAATTATTGAGCCACCTTATTATGGGTACCCCTCTGTTTTAGAACAACCAAGTGACACCATAAATCTGCTTCTCATGTTTTCTAAAAACCTATGTCCTCAAAGTTAGCCTTTCTGTATTTGGGTTGGGGGAAAATGACCATTTTTGGGTAACACTTACTATTACATTTTGGTTTTTACTTGGAATTTGCATTCTTTCATGATCACCCCACGAGTTGTAACCAGTACTTGCTCTCCTTTAAGTGGAACGAAAATGTCAACACTGTGTTGGATTGGTGTCTCAAACTCAAAGATAACATTAGTCGAGTGTGGTGGTTGTTTCGGTATATATGTAGGGTATTCACAATTCAAGAAACACTAGTTTGAGGCTATAGATTGGATCGATTAGTAGAAATTCTAGAGAGAGGTAGGAGAGTTTGGGAGCCTTTGTAGAGAGAGAAACAATATGAGATTAGATTAGCTTGAAAGGTCCAACCCTTCCCATGTGTGGGAAGGGGTATTTATACTTACAATATATTATGCCCCTAGCAAGCTGTAGAGTGAGCTGACAGAGGGTAAAGACCCGACCCACTCCACAATACTAATAATAATAACTAAGCTACTAATAATATTACTACTAATCCTACGAGCTATGATGTGCTAATAATTACTCGGGGTGACCGAGTCTTCAGCTGAATATCCATATTCCTAACAATCTCCCCCTAAGGGAGGTCACCCCAGAAGTAATGTTCTGAATTTCAGCACTTCTTCCTTGGATCTTGACATCATAGCTCGTAATCATTGAATCTTCAATGTCATAGATTGTTGTGCAAACATCAGTGATCTGAAGATGACTTCTCCTTTGTCTTGGATGAACTTTGAGTAATCTTTGAAAGTATCATCCCACTTGAGTGTCCAAGTCATCTTTCTGAAGTAATACTCCATGTGATGAAATATACTTAGAGCCGACATGCTCACACGATATGGAGTCATGATCTTCAGCATCAGAGTTAGCAGAAGCTGTGTTGAAGGTCTTTTAGGGTGATCATGACTTCTTTGATGATGATGTGGTGTGAACATGTGGTGATGGATTGGCATCTTTTCTGCAACCAGCTACAACAGCAACCAGCTACAGCATTCCACAGCAACAACTGCCAGAAATTCCTGCATACGACAGTTAGCAATAATTCGACCGGTACTTACAAGTTTGGACTTCGAGATAGTCAACAGCATATTGTGAAAACTCTCTCTAATCCTTACCAAGACCGTTCCTAATCGAAAACCCACAGAGGGCTTTTAAGATTTTACCGTAGTAAATCAACGATTAGGTGAGTCGCTGGAGATCACTCCACGACTGTAGACCGGTTGAAACCGCCGCGATCACTAAGCGTAATCCACGAGGAATTACCGAAGTGACCTGCTTTCAGGGCTGCTTGATGTTGACCCTGGCAGGAATTTCCATTCAATCATTGAGAATTACATTAGTAAATTCTCTCATAAATGTTCTGGCAGATTGCTAAGATCTGCGTAGGACTCATGAGTTTACAACTGGTGTCCTTAATGTTGAACAACCAGTGTAGAAATAATTCGTGTCCCTATGAGATCTTATTATGCATCTCGTGGCTCTAGACTCGATAGTGCGTTTTGATTTCGTGATCGGAGGCTGGAGAGGACTGCCACCTTTTCAATATCATCTAACTCGGAGTGAGAGAGACGATAGAAATGTATTGAACTCCGTGACAATTGAAACAAGAGTCCTTTGAGGGACCTTGAGTGGCTAGGGAGGGTTGTGCAGCGTATCACTGGGTCCATGATACTTTGTCTTCAATGCCAGCAATCAACTAAGTGATTCTGACAGCATATGTATTGACCCGGTTTCTGCCTAAGTTGTAAGGAGGGCTATTTCTTTTCACCCTTTCTCTTTGCAATTCTTTTTCATTCTTCAACCCCTTCAGTGCTTACCGAGACTTCATAACTAATACCTTGTTGGGTTTGTTCCAGTGTCAGCTCCATCTCAGTCGGCACTTTTCCCTTAATCACACTTTTCTCCTTTTTAATCATACCTAAGGACTTCTACACTAACTAGTGGATTATCCCTGGGTAGATCCCTCCGGCTCTGGCGGGATCATGGGAATTTGAACCTAACCTAACCATCCTTATAACTCCATGCGTTAATTAAAATGGTCGGTCTTTGATATTCATCCATGATTGCCAAACCAAATCCTTGAAAAATCTCTCAAAGTGTTCATGATTTTGAAACACATTTTTGCAAACACTTGAGAGTTTTATATTTTTCAAATGCTCCCCCTCAACATGTGCTCGGTTGATTGTTTTATAAATTTGCACATGTTAGGTAGAGCTCGCACCTTTTGAATTGATCCACTTTCAGTGAACATGACCGATTCGAGACACGCTTACATCACTGGTTAGACCAGCTTGAAATTATTACCCGTCCTGGTCAAGTCCATAGAAAGTTTCTCGAAACAGTACACTCTACTCAGATACATCTCTTTCGAGACACGCTTACATCACTGGTTAGACCAGCTTGAAATTATTACCCGGCCAAGATGTATCCTTTCGATTGATGGCAATTCAAGTTTCGTCAATTCATTGGTGAAGACTGAGTCTTGCTCACGTGAGATGCCAAATCCTTTGTTTTGTTAAAAACATTTGCTCCCCCTCAATATGTGCATCGATATAAGAAAGATTTTCGCACATATGGAAGAGCTTGCGTTTATGACCAAAACATTTTGCTCCCCCTCAATATGTGCCTTGATATGCAAAATGGTTTAGCACATACGGGAGAGCTTACATTAATTTCCAAATCATCACATTTTATCAGAATTTCATATTTAAATCACATTCTCTCCCCCGATCAAAAATTTCAAACCATTTGAGATTTGAGATCCCAATTGATTTAAATAGGTTTAGAAAATTTTGGGAGAAAATGTGGTCAGGTTTAAATGTATTCTGATTTTAGAGCATACTATGCTCCCCCCGAAACAACGAGAGAGTGTCACTACTGATGTTTGCACAAATTTGGCAAGGTGTCGGAAATTTGAACAAATAAGCTCCCCCTCAATTAATGACCCATTTTCCATGGAAAGAGCTGTAGTCATTCAATTGAGCGACGGGTATTTGTGAAAATTTAGTTCAATTTACCACCTTGTGTAACATCAAGACTCTCTAGAAGAATCAAATAAGATAAAGAGTCTGATGTAAAGAAGACTTCTCTTCTAATACACGAAATGACGCACTGAAACGTACATCAAGTCGGGAGAACATGGATATAAAGTAATCCATGCCCAGGTGAACATCACCCGGTTGGAGGAACAGCTGTCTTTTAGGCGACATGCTTTCCCCATTGTACAGTGCGGGTTGCAGTATGAAGTAACTGCAAGCCATTAAGACATGTTTTAACAGATTAGTATAACTTCTGCTCGAGCTTCATTTAAGAATCCGTGCCATTGTTGAATGACATTTCTAGATCCGTAAATGTTATCGATAAACAGAAGACATGCCTAGGTAGGACTATTTTTGGTATTTTCTGATTTTTCGATTTTTATGGTTTTTATAGGTTTTATATTTTTGTATTTTTCTTTTTGATTTAAGATATATACAACTATGTACAAGGATATAAGAAGACAATCCTTTACTCCTCCTTTTCTTCCTGAAGACACTTGAGGGTTTCAGGAGTCATGCTTTTCATGCCAAGGCGTGGGAGAATAAACTGAAACCTTTCTCTTGGGAGGGCCTTGGTGAAGATGTCAGCTAACTGAAACTCTGTCCTCACGAAGTATAGTTCCACAATTCCTTTTTCCACCTGTTCCCTGATGAAGTGATGCCTGATGTCGATGTGTTTTGACCTGGAGTGCTGAACATTGTTACAACAAAGAGCAATGGCGCTTTTGTTGTCACAATATAGGGGAATTTTGTTGTATGAGAATCCATAGTCCGAAAGCTGTGATCGCATCCAAAGGATTTGTGCACAACAGGCAGACATAGCAATGTACTCAGCTTCAGTAGATGATATGGAAGTACTCATCTGCTTCTTAGAAGACCAACTAACCAACTTTTCCCCTAAAAATTGAGCTCCTCCTGAAGTACTTCGACGAGTGTCTTGACATCCCGCATGATCAGCATCCGCGTAAGCCGTTAACTCCATTGCAGTGTCCTTAGGATACCAAAGACCCATATGAACCATGCCTTGAAGATATCGGAAGATCCGTTTCACTGCTTCAACATGCTTCTTGGTTGGTCTGGATTGATACCGAGCACACATACACACAGCAAACAGAAGATCTGGTCTGCTAGCCGTGATGTACATCAAAGATCCAATCATGCTTCGATATTTCGTTATATCCACTTGAATCCCTGAAGGATCTTCATCCAGCTTCGTTCTATCAACCATGGGAGTGTCAACAGGTTCACTTGAATGAAATCCAAACTTTTTCAAGATCTCATTGGCGTATTTGGATTGATTAATGAATATGCCACCGGGACTTTGAGAGACTTGTAATCCTAAGAAGAATGACATTTGTCCCATCATAGACATTTGGAACTTGGAATTCATCTCTTTTGAAAAACTATCACATTCACTAGGATCTGTTGAAGCAAAGATGATATCATCTACATATATCTGAACTAGTAGTAGATGGTTTCTTGACTTCCTGGTGAATAGTGTAGGATCAACAACACCCTTGGAGAATCCGTTCACTAGGAGGAACTTGGACAATGTATCGTACCATGCCCTTGGCGCCTGTTTTAACCCATAGAGAGCCTTCTTCAAGCGGTAAACATGAGTAGGATGTTCAGTATCCACGAATCCTTCTGGTTGACTCACATAAACTTCTTCCTTTAAGTCGCCATTCAAGAATGCCGTTTTGACATCCATTTGGTAGACTATCATATTTCGACTAGCAGCATTTGCCAGGAAGATTCTTATAGCTTCAATTCTAGCAACCGGAGCAAACGATTCTTCAAAATCAATGCCCTCTTCTTGTCTGAACCCTTTAGCAACTAGCCGTGCCTTGTTCTTTAATACATCACCATACTCATCAAGCTTCACTTTGAAGATCCACTTTAAAGCAATGATCATTGCAAGCTCTGGAGGAGGCACTAATTCCCATACTTTAAGTCGATCAAATTCATGGATTTCATCCTGCATAGCCTGGAACCAGCAATCTTTAGTCATAGCTTCTTTGGCATCTTTTGGTTCGACTTTGGATAGTACGGAATTGAAGAAACACCATAGTGCATCAGTGGCTAGTTGATTACGTGTGGATACTGGACGTGAAGGATTGCCTATGATGTTGTCGATTGGATGATCACTGGTCCATTTTCTGAGATGGTCGTGAGGTTGTGGGTTATGAACAGACGTAGCAGTGCTGTGTCCTTCAAGTGAGGATGTGTCTGATGAATGTTCAGGAGCAAATATGTTTTCAAAAGGAGCCTCATCAACAGGAGAAAAAGGATTAACTTCCAAAGAATGATTATCTGAAGATTCTTGCATTACTGGAGAAGATTGAGCGTTTGATGACGAAGGCGATTGACTGGCAGCTGGAGCATTGTGACTGACTGATACTGAAGCTGTAGGGCCTTCTGAACCTTGTGGGGCTTGAACCTCGGTCATAGGAAGTATAGCAGGTTCACTCGGGATGGTTCCATTCGTTGGCTCAAAGTATTCATCAAACATAGGATCGAATAACTTCTTCAACTCCTCACAAGTAGGTGGCACATAAGAATCTGCAGGCGTGGAATTCTGTACAAGTCCTGAACTAATGGGTCCAGGAGACAAAAGGTTAAGATCGGGTCCAGAACTAATTTGTCCTGAAGCAGGTTGCTCACTCAGCTCATCGAACGTAACATGAATGGTTTCCATGATTTTACGGGTTCTCTTGTTGTAGATTCGATACCCTTTACTGTCTGGTGCGTATCCAACAAAAATACCTACATCTGCTTTAGCTCTTAACTTTCCCAAGTCTTGACTATCGTTGGTAGGGTAGCAAAGTGCACCAAACACACGGAGAAAGGAAAGATCTGGTTTCTTGTTATGAATTAACTCGAAGGGAGTCTTCTCATGAACTGGATGAATTAGGGATCGGTTTTGAGTGTAACATGCTGTTGCAATAGCCTCTGCCCTGAGAAACATCGGTGTCTTTGAAAATATAAGCATAGTTCTTGCAGCCTCCACCAGAGTACGGTTCCTTCGTTCAACCACTCCGTTCTGTTGAGGAGTGCGAGGGATACTTTTCTGATGCGTGATGCCAATACTTTCATAGAAATTACGGAGTTGTTGGTTAACAAACTCCGTACCATTATCAGTGCGGATGATTCTGACAGTTTTATCGAGCCTTACTTGCAGCTGTTTTATCAGTTTAATGATAACCTCTGGAGTTTCGTCCTTGGTTCTCAAAAACTTCACCCATGTGAACCGAGAATAATCATCTACTATCACCAGAACGTACTTCTTTCCATTTATGGTTTGTATTCTCATTGGTCCACACAAATCCATGTGGAGGGTATGAAGAACTTCCAAGTTGGTGTTGATGGTTTTAGGCTTGTGGGTTTGTTTCTTGCTTTTACCCAGTTGGCATGCAGAGCAGAGATGATCTTTCTCATATTTCAGTCTGGGCATTCCTCGAACAAGATCTTTACGAGAAAGATTATTTATGGTACCGAAGTTCAAGTGGTTCAAACGACGATGCCACAACCATGATTTTGTTTTAGAGGCTTTAGAAAGCAAGCAAATGGGAGAGGACTTCAACATT
Organism: Artemisia tridentata subsp. tridentata; assembly: GCA_021014915.2. NCBI lineage: Eukaryota > Viridiplantae > Streptophyta > Magnoliopsida > Asterales > Asteraceae > Artemisia > Artemisia tridentata. Next base: position 314,297,759 of record CP139507.1, read on the forward strand.
TCTTCAATCGATATGGTGTATAGATTGGTGCCCCGACTGCCCTTAAGGAGATCTATACCATCCAATTCTCTGACGAAACATGTATGCTTTCTGAAAGCCACTTCCAGATCTGAATCACAAAATTGACCCACAGAAAATAGATTGTGCCCTAGTCCTTCCACATAATATACCCTTGAGATTACACTGTCACCAAACACATAATCTCCATAACCCATAATAGCACCAAAGTGGTCGTTCCCAAATCTAACTGTCCCGATAAACTTTTTCACGAAGTTCTTGAGCCGCGAGCGATCCCCAGTCATATGTTTTGAGCAGCCTGAGTCCAAATACCACAGGACGATTTGTACGACCTGCATTTGAAACCAGACAACAATGGATAACTGAAAAATGTGGATCCCCAAGTGCAATTGGGGTCCATTTGGTCAGCACACACATATTCAGGAACCACAGATTTCACAGATGCTACTGTCTTTACTGAGGAGACAGAACTAGAGGTAGGACAAGACCTAGATGGAAGGCATTGTGACTCTAAAGACAGGATTCTACCAGTTGGTCTCCATTCCTTATTCTTCACAATTTTATGCATATTCATTTTAGGTAATGGTCTCTGTTTTCCTAAATTGAATTTCCTTCCAGTGGGTCTCCATTGATAGCCTATGCTAGCAAATGTTTTTCCTGTAGCTTTCCAAGTTTTCTTGCATGTTTCAGTTATCCTACCATTCTTAACGTGGGGTGATGCAGAAGACATCAAGAAGGACACAACACAATCATCATGATTAGCAGAAATTAAACAATTGTCGCATGTTTTACAGATAGCATTAGAATTCGAATTAATTACAGTACTTTTGATACTAGAATCAACACGATTCATCCTACTCATTGCAAACTTATTGTTCCTAGTTTGGGCTTCTACATTCTTCAAGTGATCATTCTTAGCTGGCGCAGTCCTATCTTTTCTTGCATTTTCTCTAGACCTTGACTCGCTAGCTTGGGTGTCACTTTTTACTCCTGTAGAAGCATCGAATGAAACATTAGTTCGTTTTTCTGTCACATGCCTTCCAGATAATGATGTGTTGGGTTCTGATGTTTTTGGTGGTAGATCAAAGGCTACATGCTTGTTCTCAATAGTAGATGATGATGCAACAAATCTATCTCTGTGTCTGCTAAACTTAGGAGTTGAGCCTATGGCATATTCTAAGTTTTCCTGAATCCTTTTCGTGAGTTTGCAGGCATAGACAACTGCCTTATCAAGTGGCTTATCAGTCCTATCCTCTTCAACCACCTCACGAAGTGTGTCAAGGCCCTCTCTAAGATGATCGAGATATGTTTGATGGGCAAGGCTGTTATTTCTAAGCTTAAACGGAATATGCCCAACATCAACATCATACTTTTTACTATCAGTAGCCTTTGGTGCATCACAATTACAAGTGGTGCATGGCATTTTACCTTTCACCCGAACCTTTAGATTCTCAATTTCATTTGTCAAAGAGGTTATTTGATCATTGTGATTGCTTCTTGTAACTTTAATAGAATCATATAACTCTTTGAAATGTTGTTTAACCTTTGAATTTTCTTCTCGATAACACTCATTTTCATAATGTAACTTATTTATGGTGTTTTGATATTGAAAATTCTGAGAATCTGAAGACGAAGGTTTATTGGTGCCATATACTTCACACTTGTTGGATTTCAATTGGGCAATTTGGGCCCTCAGTAGTCGAATCGTGTTCGTGTGAGCTTGAATTGTCTCATCTCGTTTGCTTAATTCAAAATAAGTATCAAATTCAGGAGCATCCAAGGATGTCTTGTCATTTGATATTTTATGTTTTTCATTTAAATGTTGATATTTCAATTGCAAATTAAGAAATTCAACTTCCAATTTTGAAAAAACGTTTAACCATATTATCATGGTCATCTTTTTGAATTTTTTCAAGCAATTTTAAATTCTCCCCCTCAAGCTCAACAACACGATTCTGGGTGACATTTAACGCAATAGCATACTCATTAAATTGACAAGCAGATAATGCAGAATCAGTGACAGTGTAAAATACATCTTGTGTAATACATTTAGCAATCAAGTTGTCGTTAGTAATGAGTATGTTTTTTCTTTCAATCTCTCGACTCTTAAGTTCTATTGCATGTTCATTCACCTCATTTTCCATATCTTTAAACACTACTTCCATTTCTTTTATTCGGCTTTAAGGGCAGTGTGCAACCCTTCAAAGTGTTCCTTAAGTAGCTTAAAGAATGGCATGACCTTAGTTAAGTAACACCTTTTTGCATGTTCAAAACACCTTTCCCCCTCAGTAATGCCGGTTGGTGTGATTCTCTTCTTACATGTTTTATCAAAATCAGCAAATAATTGCCAAAGCACATATAAGCTAATAGAGGTTTTGCATTCAGTGGGAAGAGACAAAGGCACCAGATTCCTAGGTGTATTGGGAGGATACACCGTTATGGACGCAACTTTTCTAATGAGGGGGGTGTTGGCCTTAAGTTTATCTACCTTAAGTTTCTCATTATCTTGTTTCCAAAATATCTGTTCAGGTGTTAACTTCTTTTGAGGAGCAAACACAGTCAAACGATTTTCCTCATAATAATCATGGGGTTTGATTATTATTCGTCTGGCTATGCACTCGGGATCCCTCATTTTCTCAATCATTTTTTCCCTCGTTTTATCACTTATCTCATCCTCTTCATTAGTGTAGATATGCTCAGGTTGGTAATGAATAGGCATAAGCATCACATTACCATCATATAGGGCTGGTTGAAGTACTTTCATGTCCCTAAGGATGGTTGACTTAGGTTCACCTATCATGATTTTACTATGCTTATCACTCAACTTTCTGTGCTTATGAATCATTTGAGCAGTTTGTATGGTTTGATTTTGTGTGTACAACTTATCTTCAAGCTTATTTTTTAACGTCTTGAGTCTAGAGAAATCATTTAAAAGAGTTGTTTCTTTTTGTTTGAATTCTTGCTTAAGTGTATCGACACACTTTTGTGCTACCTGTTTCTGTTTGACAGACTGTGCTAGCTGACTTTTCAAAGAACTCAACTCTAATTTTAATGTTTCTTCTCTTACTCTAGACTCTTTAATAAGTGTACTCATTTGACCTTCTAATTTCTGCTCTCGTTCATTAAGCTCAAACTTAGCACGCTGTTCATACATAGCCACTTGTTCTTTATAGATGTTTAGTTTCGTGATCAAGTTATCATCAGGGACAGGCAATTTGTTCTCATGGCACTCGCATGCATTCTCTATATTATCCGTATTATCTAAGGCACATACATTCCTCCTAACACAGACATCATTATTGACAAAAGATTCACCATTTGGTACATCAGGTGAGTTGTTGTGATTCAAATACTGTTCATATGAAATAATATTGCTATTTTCCATGTCAACATTACTTGAGTCAGAAACATTTGCCTGATGTACTTCTTCGGGATTCTTTTGTCCCTCGACAATATTATATGTGTCATAAATTTTTAGTACCTCAGATATCACGGATGCATTAGAAGGACCAGCTTGACGGGGAGATGAGACCATGGAGGACAAGTTAGCCATGAAGATTGTTTGAGCCGTAGGTTCATCATCTACATCAGAGTCATATGCATCACAGTCATCTGCCTTGAAGATGTTAGGATCATTGAGTGCTAGATCCTGAACAGGTTTCTCATCCACATCTTCATCAAAAGTATTTCCTCCATCTCCTGCCAAGAACAATAACTCTTCCTCATCCAATACAGCTCCATTCTCTTGAGCTTGCATTAACAGCATCTTGTCTTTGAAGTAATCTGAATTCTGAGGACGTTTAGGTTGATTGCAGTTTCTAGCAATGTGTCCAAGCCCCCCACAATTATAACACTTGATCTGTTTCCCTTGCCCCTGATTGGCATTCCCTGCTCTATTCTGCACATAACCTCGACCCATGTTTCTACCAGCTCTCCCTTGCACATTCTGAACCACAATTTTCCCATCCTCCACCATTGCTAGATTGCGTGGGTTGGATGAATTCCTTAACTGATTGTTGGTCTGAGGGAGTGATGCTTGAAACTGTTGAACCAATAATGAAACTTGATTGGTGAGATTGTCAATCATTTTGTTGGTCTGAGAGTAGCCTGAGTCAAGTTGAGAGCTCATAGCAGGTACTTGTGAATGAATTTGATGATAGCTTGGGTTGGATGATGATTGGATTGTTGGTTGAACATTTGTCATGAACGCCAGTGGATAATTTGTAGTTGAAGGACTTAACTTTTCTCTCAGCACTCGATCATAAACAGCATGCTTCTCATGTTGTTGCAGGTATGCATACAGCTGTTCATAGTTGGTATCCCTTAAACCTTTGTTGAGTTTGACTGCAGTCACAAATCTGTCCCATTCAGGAGTCATATTGTTCACAAACTTTGAGTTAAGTTGGATATTGGGCATAGTCATTCTGATCATCCTCATATCATTCACCAACTTATGAAATCTCACATAGTAGTCTGTGACATTCTCTCCTGGGTTCATTTTGAAATGCTCGAACTCATCATACAGCTGTGACTCACGATCTTCCTTTGTGAGTTCTGACCCTGCTAACAGCATCTTAACGTTGTCCCACACAGCTTTGGCTTCAGTGTTGAAATTGATAAGCTTGTATACATCCTTTGGAAAACCTTGAATGACTATGTTTGAGGCTCTAATGTCGGCATCATACCTCTTCTTTTCTTCTTCATTAAGATCATTGTAGTTTCTAGGTCTATCTATGCCCCAAGTCACAGTCCCATCTTCACCAGTTGTAACAACATCTCTGGTGGTACCCATCTGATATGGTCCATCGTCAATTGACTTAAGAATGTTAACTCCATTATCTTTTCCCAAGCAGTAAAGTCTTATTCGTTGTGCCCAAGACTCATAATCGGTCCTATCTAGCATAGGTGGACGAGTGTCAGATCCTGCTGCTTGAATATCTTCTGATGATGTGTTAGATGTGGTAGCCATAGTAACTACGGGATTTTACAGATCTTGTGATTTAACCGAGAAATCGAATCTTTCGCGGGAATTTCTAAAATCACCAAGACACAAACCGCCTAGACAAACCGCGTAGACACAAACCGCGTATGCGCCTAATAGACAAACCGAGTTCACACTGGAGATACAAACCGCGTTGACACAAACCGCGTATGCACCTAAGAGACAAACCGAGTTCACACAGGAGATACAAACCACGTTGACACAAACCGCGTATGCGCCTAAGAGACAAACCGAGTTCACACTAGATATACAAACCGCGTTGACACAAACCGCGTATGCACCTAAGAGACAAACCGAGTTCACACTAGAGATACAAACCGCGTTGACACAAACCGCGTATGCGCCTAAGAGACAAACCGAGTTCACACTGGAGATACAAACCGCGTTGACACAAACCGCGTATGCACCTAAGAGACAAACCGCGTTGGCACAAACTTCCAAACCTGTCACTTTCAATGCAGTTTGTCCTTTTGCCTAAACTAGTAAAAAGACAAACCGCGTACCCGATGTAACACAAACCGCGTTCAAGATCGTCCAAACTACACAAACCGCATTCAAGAACACTTGAAAGAAAAAGCACTCGAATCACTCGAAAACACCACACCAACCTTAAATCTGTGAATCCAAGCACTAAATACTACTCTTATACTATTCCTAAGCTAGAAAGTACAAGTTATAACAACTTTAAATCACTAAACAAAGCACAAAATGAAATAAATGTATCTTAACAAATATCTTAACAAATCGAACCAAAAACCTCACAAACTACACAAATCCGTGAATACCAACTCTCATGGACCTAACCATGGCTCTTGATACCAATTGTAGGGTATTCACAATTCAAGAAACACTAGTTTGAGGCTATAGATTGGATCGATTAGTAGAAATTCTAGAGAGAGGTAGGAGAGTTTGGGAGCCTTTGTAGAGAGAGAAACAATATGAGATTAGATTAGCTTGAAAGGTCCAACCCTTCCCATGTGTGGGAAGGGGTATTTATACTTACAATATATTATGCCCCTAGCAAGCTGTAGAGTGAGCTGACAGAGGGTAAAGACCCGACCCACTCCACAATACTAATAATAATAACTAAGCTACTAATAATATTACTACTAATCCTACGAGCTATGATGTGCTAATAATTACTCGGGGTGACCGAGTCTTCAGCTGAATATCCATATTCCTAACAATATATCACCCCCAAAGGGTGCTCATTTTCATTCAAATTATAAAACACACACGGGTGTGTTTTAGTTATAACTTGTACGCCGGGTCGAGAGCAAGAAATCGAGTCCCGCAACTATAGTTTCATTCAAACAGCATAACACAAATGAGGATAGCATTGTGTTAATATTTCTGGTTCCAAATAATTTACTACTGGTTTTGATTCGTGATTGGGCCGAAGCCCATCACTAACTCCACTCATTTCTTTTGTTTCCTTACCATTGCCGAAGCCCATTTAATGAATAAGAGACACATTTGAAGTTTTGATTATACCAACAATTGTGTCAACATTTCAAAAAAATAAAAAATAAAACGTGTATAATAATAACAGTAACAAAGTGGGTAGCAAATGGTAAAGAGTAGTATAATCAGATTGTATAATATTTATACGAGTCAAGCAACATTGATTGTTTTCCTCGGTCTATTTCATGATTCATTCCCGACTCACTCGTCTTACTCACTCGCAACAAGAATTCACGACCTACTCCAATTCACTAAACTCGTAAAAATTAAACATGTTTATTTATCTATATCGACTAATTAACTTGTCACACATGAAATAATTAAAGTTTTATAAGATTATACAACGACTTTTACTTAAACATATGTTTTGTAACACAAAGCGACCACGAGAAATCATCATACATATACGGGTCGTGCCCGACCTTTATTAAATGAATTTACTTATTACGGTACATGCAAAGTATTTTATAAACAACCGTGTTACGTTAGTTTTCAAATCACAAAAATCATTTAAACGGGGGTCATCACTTATACAAGATTTTCCTACATCACAAAACATATATAGTTGTTTATATATTTTTGTAATGACTATTCCATATCTTGGCAAAGTCTAGCGTTATTCATAATCATCTTCGTTCATCACCTTTCGGTTAGTGTCAAATCGTAGTCTCATTCATCCTTGATATTTTTATTGTCATACACTTATGCACTTCCAATGAGCCAATACCTACAAATACTTATAAAATCATTTTAGACTTAGATGCTGCCACACCAGCAACAATAACATAAACTCACTAAAACTTTTGAACTTGAGTCTTAAACATAATCTGTGAACTAAAACGAACCTTACTAATCTAGGTCGCGTGTTGGTGCTGAACTTTATCTGAGCTATTGCTTTATCTGACTGCTTTATGCCGAGGTGAGTATTCAGAACCCCTATTTACCGTCTTATTGTTTGGGGTGGAATGCATGACTTAAAATTTTATTTGAACTTATGACATATATTTTTATCTGGACTCCTTGAAACATTGACTTTGAATCTTAAAATATTGTTTGAGCTTATGACTTGTTTTGAACTGTTGACGTGCCGTACGCACTTTAAATTTTAGTCTCCCATGTCTACGGAGCAGGCTTGACTTAATTAGTATATAATAGTTGGTATGATGTACCGTTCGTACATTCGCATTGTTAGTCCCCGATTGGTTTGCCGTTCGCACTCCAATTTAGACGTACCGTTCGTACGGCTCCCTTGTGCGGAGCAGTAGGTAGTATGGATAGCGCTATTAGAGGTCGGCCAACCTCTCATTCCCATGTCTACGGAATGCATATTATTTATTTTTAGGGGCTTTGCCGCATACATTATTATATACTTAGTCCTTTAATGTGAACTTAAAGAGCATGTGTGTTTGACTATAATTGTTGTGAAACCATAGGTTACAAGTCTTGTATGGGCAAGACTTGTAACTGAATGGTTTGACACTGCCTCTACCAAATGGACTTTTTCTCAAAAACCTTGGACTTCTTTTGAATAAAACCTGTATACTCACCAACTATTTTCATAGTTGACCCGTTTTCTCATGCATTTCAGGTGATCGCCAGTAAGTGTATTTTATGAAGACATTAGCACTAAGGAGTCTTCATCTGTCATGTGTAGTTGGATGAAATAAAATGTTATCTTTTGGAAACAAACTTTTATGTTTCAAACGCCGTTGTTGGCTAAAACAATGTTGTATTAATGTACTGTTTCTTTAAATTTAAATTATGGCATTGTACTATATCACTCTGCGCTGTATATTGATTTCGTAGCACCCCAGGACCCAAATGCTTCCGCAATACCACATTTTTTGGGGTGTTACAGATTGGTATCAGAGCCAGGTTGTTATAGAGAATGCTGATTTTTGTAAAATAAAAATCGCAACTATAACCAGAATAAAGTTTTCTTAAACACCGAACATCATATGAGTTGACTAGTCCGAGCATTGCATCGTTACTCCTCAATTATGCATAGCCTGATCACCTATGCCTAATTCGGGAAGAATCATGCAATGATGGGAGTAGTAGTCTCGAATCATGTTTGGTCGGATCTTAAAAGGCAGTCACCTGAAATTGCATCAGTCGTGTGTGTGTGCATCGCATATTTGCATCCGTACTTGTGCATTAAACCCTATAGGCAGGCATCTATCTTAAGAATTGAGTACACTTTGTTCCTGTCATCCTTGCCTTGTTTTGTGATATTGCTTGATAGACATTAAGTACTTTTGTCATGACATGCCTTGTTCTATTTCGATACGATAAGTCTTTGTACATTTCTCAGTTTCGGTTACAGTCCATTGTTCTGCCAAACCTTCACCGACTACCGTCTTATATTCACCTACGTATCAAGGCCCTTACTTGCGACAGATCCCGAGGATCGAAACTCCTAAACCCCTGAGAACTACTTACTTAACATCATATTCTCGTTCCTTACGATCGTTGGAATCTATATACTATTATTCAAGAGCATGCGATATACATCCTTAGCGACAACATTGTTTGCATTGTTCATGACGTTATTTGTGATGATCCTTGTACTCCGAGCATAATTCTAGCGTACCGTCATCTTCCCGTTCATATCTCTGGACCATGCATTTCTCTTCAGACTATTGACCACTTCATAAAAAAAACAGTCAAATTTTTAGATACTGCACCTCTTGCAAACTATTTTAAAATTTTAAGGAATACCGAAGATGAAACACCTAATCCTTCCTTACTCGCTAGACACTTGATTTCTACTAAACGTCTTCACTCAGTAAAAATTCTTTACATATCTCAGAACTGATTTATTTTATCGCTCCAAAAATTTTGAAAACTTTTTCAAAGCCTATTTATTTAATCTCTTGAACAAAACTTCTCACTGTCACCTTTATTAATTTTCCTCAAAACGACCCATTTACTTTGACAATACCTTTGACCTTATCATTAACTTATACCATAAATATAAATTTGTTCAGTCTTGAGCAACCCTCAAACTTTAATTAAATTTTCAAAAACGTTAAGCTTTTAAACAACTCTTAACTTAATTTCATGACAGTTCTTGTTTGATGAGTTGTGAGATTAAGTTATTACTTAACTTATTATTTTAAAGAATTTTGCTCAAGAATGAACACTACTTACCCCGTTTAAATCTAGTCACTCAAATTCTACAATTGAACTGTCTATCTCGTCACACTCAGCAAGACATGTACGGATAATGTTGTCGTAATTACAACCATTTTATTTTAGTACTACCTCATTCTGGTGCAGGAATTATTTTCACATCCCAATTTTAAGTCTCCCTTGTTCGGAGCACTGCAAAGTCTCCCTTGTTTGGAGCAGTCTTGATTAACGTGGGACCTAACGTCATAAACCCTAATTGAACTTCTAGTCTTCTTGCTAACTTAAATTATCACTATTCGTTTATTTGATTTGGCTTGGACGATTCCAAACTTAAGCCAAACCTTCAAGAGGCCTTCAACTAAGATGTTAAAATCTTCCCTTCTGAAAACTTGACTCCAGCTTGATCTAGTGTCAGTTCTTGTTTGATGAGTTACGAAAAACAAGATAGAATCAAGTTGTTACTCAAACTCATGACAGTTCCCGGTTAGGGAATTGTGAGATTAAGTTAGAATACACTAACTAAAGGTCATCTGAGGGCTAAGCTCGAGGATGGAAAAGTTGACCGTCAAATCTAACCACGAGGACGAACGTCAGTAGAGTGGACGAACTAAATCTCGAGGACGAGATTTCTTTTAAGGCTGGTAGACAATAACAACCCGTAATTTTTCAGGCTATTATTTTAATAGTATTTATTTTAAATTTTATATTTTCTGACACTTACTGTCAATCGAAACTCGAAAACCGATGGTAATCTCGAAAATCGAGGCCGCACGCGTACCGACATGGCCGTAGTACCGACTTAAAGCAAATAATTATGAAATTGAGTTAATAATTTTTATTTTACCTAGCGTTAATGAAGGCGTTACCGAAAACATATTTCAGGCATGTTGTCGAGACAAAATACCATGTTTACATTGTGGCTCAGCGGGACACGGAGTACAGATAATACACTAAATAATAAACTAACTTATCCCTTTAACCCTAACCATACTCTCACCCACACTCTCACACGCCTCTTTTTCACCTCTCTCTCTCTCTCTTTTCTCTCCTGCTACAAACCAACCCCACAACTGCCTTGGCAGGTCCGACACCATCGATGACCATAAGGCTCCAAATGGTCCTAACGCCTCAGACGGGATTCCTTTCTTCTTGTCAAGATCTTGAAGTCAACATATGAGTACAAGAGGTGACGAGGCTATGATGATGCGATACCCTTTTTGGGCTACGATTCCAACTGACAAACGGGTGGAGGAGGGGCAACCTTCCCTCATATTAATCCTTTATAACCCAATCGGCTCACACTCGCAACCCACCACTCAAACAAATCACAACATTCAAAGGAGGAGCTGTGGTGGAGTTAGCCGATTTGGATTCAAGCCTCTTCGATTCTCAATTCAATCTATCGGATTGATTTTTCCTCTTCTTGTTGTAAGATCTTGATTTCTTGTTCTTTCCTTTTGTATTCGAACGCTGTTATAATTATTGGAGAAATATGTGATTTAAAATGATTTAAGGTCATATGATGATGTTGTGTTGTTATGTTGCGGTGTGGCAAAGATTAAAGAAACTAAAAGTGAAACTGGTATTTGGCTCAATGTTGAAATGTGTAGGTCGTAGGATTATTGTGTCCAAATCCTTGCTTATTGTTTGTGTCAATTTTGTAAGCAGTAAGAAACTAGATAAAAGATGAGGTAAGTTGGGTGTTAACCATTGATGTGTTCGAGTCTATACTTGGTCTTATGATAAGGGTCAGATTTCGTCATGTTTGTGTTCGAACTGTGATGAATTGGTTAGTCTCAGAATACCATCCTGTAGTAACTCCTTCCTGTTCAATTTGTTTTGTAAACTAAGGTAGAACCTCGCGTCTCGGGTTGTAGAATGAGCCGAAAGCCTTGGGTCAAAGTATAGTTAGGCTCGACTTGGTCGTTAAATTGGATGGCCAATATTAGTCTCGTATGTCTCGGTCTATTTGAACTCGAATCTAGCTCACTAGGTTATGGTTGTCGTGCTACGTTAGGTTCGGTTAGTGAATTATTGAGCCACCTTATTATGGGTACCCCTCTGTTTTAGAACAACCAAGTGACACCATAAATCTGATTCTCATGTTTTCTAAAAACCTATGTCCTCAAAGTTAGCCTTTCTGTATTTGGGTTGGGGGAAAATGACCATTTTTGGGTAACACTTACTATTACATTTTGGTTTTTACTTGGAATTTGCATTCTTTCATGATCACCCCACGAGTTGTAACCAGTACTTGCTCTCCTTTAAGTGGAACGAAAATGTCAACACCGTGTTGGATTGGTGTCTCAAACTCAAAGATAACATTAGTCGAGTGTGGTGGTTGTTTCGGTATGTATCACCCCCAAAGGGTGCTCATTTTCATTCAAATTATAAAACACACACGGGTGTGTTTTAGTTATAACTTGTACGCCGGGTCGAGAGCAAGAAATCGAGTCCCGCAACTATAGTTTCATTCAAACAGCATAACACAAATGAGGATAGCATTGTGTTAATATTTCTGGTTCCAAATAATTTACTACTGGTTTTGATTCGTGATTGGGCCAGAGCCCATCACTAACTCCACTCATTTCTTTTGTTTCCTTACCATTGCCGAAGCCCATTTAATGAATAAGAGACACATTTGAAGTTTTGATTATACCAACAATTGTGTCAACATTTCAAAAAAAAATAAAATAAAACGTGTATAATAATAATAGTAACAAAGTGGGTAGCAAATGGTAAAGAGTAGTATAATCAGATTGTATAATATTTATACGAGTCAAGCCACATTGATTGTTTTCCTCGGTCTATTTCATGATTCATTCCCGACTCACTCGTCTTACTCACTCGCAACACGAATTCACGACCTACTCCAATTCACTAAACTTGTAAAAATTAAACATGTTTATTTATCTATATCTACTAATTAACTTGTCAAACATGAAATAATTAAAGTTTTATAAGATTATACAACGACTTTTACTTAAACATATGTTTTGTAACACAAAGCGACCACGAGAAATCATCATACATATACGGGTCGTGCCCGACCTTTATTAAATGAATTTACTTATTACGGTACATGCAAAGTATTTTATAAACAACCGTGTTACGTTAGTTTTCAAATCACAAAAATCATTTAAACGGGGGTCATCACTTATACAAGATTTTCCTACATCACAAAACATATATAGTTGTTTATATATTTTTGTAATGACTATTCCATATCTCGGCAAAGTCTAGCGTTATTCATAATCATCTTCGTTCATCACCTTTCGGTTAGTGTCAAATCGTAGTCTCATTCATCCTTGATATTTTTATTGTCATACACTTATGCACTTCCAATGAGCCAATACCTACAAATACTTATAAAATCATTTTAGACTTAGATGCTGCCACACCAGCAACAATAACATAAACTCACTAAAACTTTTGAACTTGAGTCTTAAACATAATCTGTGAACTAAAACGAACCTTACTAATCTAGGTCGCGTGTTGGTGATGAACTTTATCTGAGCTATTGCTTTATCTGACTGCTTTATGCCGAGGTGAGTATTCAGAACCCCTATTTACCGTCTTATTGTTTGGGGTGAAATGCATGACTTAAAATTTTATTTGAACTTATGACATATATTTTTATCTGGACTCCTTGAAACATTGACTTTGAATCTTAAAATATTGTTTGAGCTTATGACTTGTTTTGAACTGTTGACGTGCCGTACGCACTTTAAATTTTAGTCTCCCATGTCTACGGAGCAGGCTTGACTTAATTAGTATATAATAGTTGGTATGATGTACCATTCGTACATTCGCATTGTTAGTCCCCGATTGGTTTGCCGTTCGCACTCCAATTTAGACGTACCGTTCGTACGGCTCCCTTGTGCGGAGCAGTAGGTAGTATGGATAGCGCTATTAGAGGTCGGCCAACCTCTCATTCCCCTGTCTACGGAATGCATATTATTTATTTTTAGGGGCTTTGCCGCATACATTATTATATACTTAGTCCTTTAATGTGAACTTAAAGAGCATGTGTGTTTGACTATAATTGTTGTGAAACCATAGGTTACAAGTCTTGTATGGGCAGGACTTGTAACTGAATGGTTTGACACTGCCTCTACCAAATGGACTTTTTCTCAAAAACCTTGGACTTCTTTTGAATAAAACCTGTATACTCACCAACTATTTTCATAGTTGACCCGTTTTCTCATGCATTTCAGGTGATCGCCAGTAAGTGTATTTTATGTAAGGAGTCTTCATCTGTCATGTGTAGTTGGATGAAATAAAATGTTATCTTTTGGAAACAAACTTTTATGTTTCAAACGCCGTTGTTGGCTAAAACAATGTTGTATTAATGTACTGTTTCTTTAAATTTAAATTATGGTATTGTACTATATCACTCTGCGCTGTATATTGATTTCGTAGCACCCCATGACCCAAATGCTTCCGCAATACCACATTTTTTTGGGTGTTACAGTTGCTACCTACTAGTTTTTACTTAACACTGTGTTCTCAAGTTTTGGTTTTATGTGTAAAGTGAAAGAAAGTGATGAAAGCAAAAATTTGGTGTGTTCTTAAGTTTTTTTTTTAAGAATGCAAGTGAAAGTAAAGTGTGAAAAAGAGAGAAGAAAGTGATACTCCATCCGTCTCAAAATTATTGTCCCCCGACAAAAAACATATTCTTTTAGAAAAATGTCACTATCACTACTTTCTCTCTCTTACTTTTTTGCCAAATGACAAGTTTACCCTTAACCAATTAATTAACACTTCTTTAAAGTTTGTAATATTAATTTCAACCAAGGGTAATATAGTAAACTTTACCAAACTCCACTACCTATTCACTTTCTATTTTTGGTATGAGACAATAATTTTGGGACGTTCAAAAAATGAAAAAGGGACAATAAAATTGGGTCGGAGGGAGTAATTTTTTATGCCAACAGTTTCATCCCATTTTTGAGATGAAAGTTGAGTAAACAACTATAAACATAAAGCAAATGACAAAAATACCCATAATTGCAACTTGATCCTTGTTTGTTTTTAAAAGTATAGTGATAGTTTTGTAAAATCAATAATATACTCGCTTTCACTTTCTTTCTTTTTCTAGACCAAGAACACACTTTATTTTTTTTTTTTATTTTTATTTTTTTCATTCACTACCATCTCATTTACTTTTATTTTTCTTCATTTACTTTACACTCTATTTTTTTCTTGAAAACACAACGTAAGTTTTCTACTAGCCTACTAGGAATTCTAAACCCCACGACTAAACAACATCATACACCTTTGAGTTAAGCCATTATGTTACACCTTTGATTCTTTGAGTTAAGCTTGTCCAAGTATGCTAAAATTTTGACACATTAACTTATATTATATGAAAAAGAACCACTAAATTATTTGTTTATACTTTAAAGCGTGCAAATTATAATTGAACCTGTCAATTTCTATCAAAATATTTTATTAATTCATTCTGTTTTCAAACATTTAGACCAAGAGTAGTGGGCGTTGAATTGGGCTTAGTTGCCCTATCAACGGGCCTTAGATCACTCCCAAGCACCGTTGAAGCCCGTTGAATCCACTTAAAACCAACGGCCATTGATCCAACAACGGGCGTTGATTTTTTTTTAATCCAAAACATAGCCGTTGAAGGTGGCTTTAACGGCTAGATTTGATTTAAATAATCATTTAATTCTTTTTATTTTACCTATAATTCTTTAATTTTACCTATAAATATTACCATTTTATCTCAATTTTTTTTTACACCTTCCTTCAAATTATTTCTTCATTCTACACAAGAAAATCACAATGAATCCCAATCATTTTAACATTCCCGCTTTTGGCTCAAGCCGAAACACACCGTATCATCCTCCACGAAGAGCCCCCGAGCAACAAAACGACCAAGAGCTAAATAACAACCAACTTTTCGGCTACATGACGAACTTGCCTTACCCGAATCAAAACTCAAATATGATGTACCAAAATTTTATGTCATTTGAAAATTCGCAAGATGATGTTGTTTCACCAACACAACCTTCACCAACACAACCTTCTCAACAAGAAGCGTGTGGGTCATCAAAACGATCTCACAAGAAAAAACCTCGGGGTGGTGGTCGAGGCCGAGGTAGTGGCCAAGGATGAGATGGTGGTGATGAAGGTGGCGTTGAAGAAACGGTTAAAAAAGTAACACAAAAGAAGTGGTTGGCCGATGAACTTGAGGCCTTAACGTCTTCATACATCGCGATTTCTGAAGATCCCGATGTAGCGAATTTTCAAGTAGGTGGAACTTTTTGGTTACGTGTTCATCGACAGTTTGTCATGAGACGTGCGAGGGCCGAGGATGAACGAACGAGAGATTGTTTAACGTCTAAATGGAGGGACGTTAACCAAAAGTGTTCGGCATACAACGCAATTTACATGCGCGTTAAACGTGGCCGCCCGAGCGAGGGTGATGATGCTCAAGTGCAACAAGAAGCTTTGCTTGAGTTCCAAGAGACCGAAGGTAACTTTACTAACTATTTCCCGAGTTGGAAACTTTTAAGGGAATCCCCAAAATGGAAACCGGTAAGTGATGGCCATCAAAGGCGTGCGAAAAGATCCAAAACATCTTCGTCAACCGTCGACGAGAGCCAATCGTCGGACGCACATGTCAACTTTGATTTAAACAAAAAAGATGATGTTGATGTTTTCGAAGACATGACCCGACCAATGGGTAAGAATAAGGCTAGAGACAAACGACTAATGAATAGGGATGTTATGGAAGAAGAATTCAAGGGTGTGAGAACCCGAATTGATGATATATACGA
The DNA here is from genome assembly GCA_021014915.2 of Artemisia tridentata subsp. tridentata. NCBI lineage: Eukaryota > Viridiplantae > Streptophyta > Magnoliopsida > Asterales > Asteraceae > Artemisia > Artemisia tridentata. The sequence goes on from CP139507.1 coordinate 314,314,175, forward strand.
ATTAAGTCGACAACGTTTAGAGAAAAAAAAACGAAGAATTAGCGGCGAAGATTGAAGCACGAAACAAGATGATCAAGTTGGAGGAGAATCGTCAACTAACCGAAGATATTGAGTACTTGTCAAAACCGATACCAACCGAACCCGGTTTGATACGAGACTTGATGTTGATGAAAATAGAGAAAATTAAAGAAAAATATGGAATAACCGAACTCGTTAATCTTTAAGTTTTTAATCTAGGTTTTTAAGTTTTTTATTTTAATTGTTGTTTTATTTTAATGTATGAATTTAATTGTTATTTTAAATTTTTTTTTAAAAAAAATAAAAATAAAATAAATTAAAGTAATGATGATGTTTGTACCATTCAACGCCCCAACCATTACTCCCAAATTTAAAAAAAAAAAAAAAAAAACCCATATGACACACATGACACTTTGTCAACATTTGCCCCAACCTACACAAAAAAATTACAACACCACTACTCTTGGTCTTAGTGGAGTGCCTTGACTTAACTCCAACAACGTAAAAGACTAAAAGACCCTCCACTCAAATATCCACCCCCAATTGAAACAAAGATCGTTATTTATTTATTTAATTAGGCGAGTACTTACGCATAACGTCAAAATTTTAAAATGACAAATAATTATAGTTAAGAAATTATCGTTAAGTGTTTCGTATATGAATGAATGAATATTTACTGGGTCAAACTTTTAGCTTATAAATAGTCATGAAAGAAAGCATATGAGTGTAAACTGTAAAGTTAGGAGGAATAAGAGTTCGAGTAGATTAATAATTTCTTGTTTCTCACGTTTTCAAGCAAATATGGTTTTTGAGAAGAAATAGTATTGTTTACTAAGGGCATCCGATATGGTGACTTAATGAAAAAGTGTAAGAAATATGAAAATGTTTATGTTTATTTCAACCATAGTGGACACTCATTTTATGTATATTTGTCATGAAGAGGTCCTAATTCTTGAATCTCTTTATGAATTCAGTACATTTAATGCATTTGTTAAAATAAACATTTTATGAAGTTGCAAAGGTTTATACTATAATGAATGTAAGTTTATAAAATCAAAAGATCTAAAATTTATTGATGTGTTATTGTATAAACATTTGTAAAAGGTTTATTATAGTGGATAATCTAACAATAAAAATAAGTTGAAAATAAGAAATAGACAATCTGTCTCGCTATGAACGTTATATTATTCGAAAAATTGTTACATTTGAAAAGAAGCATATCCGCACACTTTATCATTTTTAATATTTTGATAATTTATGTGTAGTATCTACACACTTTATCATTTTTTATTCTGAAAATTCATGGTTATGCTACATTTTTTTTCTTTGCATGCATTGCCACCCAATTAGGCTAGTCACAGTCGTTACTTGGGTCACCGGATGTCACGTCAGCTTTCTCTCTCGGACGACCAGACATGACCAAAGAGTCACAGTCGATGACCGACTTTTTTTTTTTTTTTTTTTTATTTTAATTTTAATTTTTTATTTTCTAATCAAACATTTAAAAAAAATTAAAATTCATTAAAAATAAAAACATTACATATATTATTCAATTAAACATTAAAAACATTAAGTAAATTATTCAAATAACAATAAAAACATTACAAAAATTCTTCATCGTCACCATCACTACCGTCTTCATTCCTTTGATTGACTTGATTTCTACGATTTCTCCAACTGTGTTCGATCAAATCAAATTTTAAGTTTAGATGAGTTGATGAGTCCATAAGCTCCTGGGTAACTACTAATGATTCTTCATGCGTTCTTAAGGGATCGTGATCATATTACGTAATGTGATACATGTATATATAATATCTTGGAGATCCTTTTTATATAGCCCTCGAGCCGGAACTTTAAGCATTTTCCACTTCTTATTCAACACACCAAAAGCCCGTTCCACATCTTTCCATGCTGCTTCGTTCTTCCTCTTGTACAATATTCTTTTTTCATCACCCGTGGGAGGATTTGAAATGGACTTAATAAGAACGGACCATTGTGGATATATCCCGTCAGTAATATAATATCCCCTTTTATATTGTACATCGTTAGCCTTGAATTCAAGGTCTAGTGCTCTCTTAGATTTGATATCATTGAAAACAGGGGAACGATGCAAAACGTTTACGTCGTTATTCATACCAGAGACACCAAAGAAGGCATGCCAAATCCATAAATCTTGGTAGGCGACCGCTTCCAATAAAATGAATGGATGTGGCCATGATCAACCCTAGCATATTGACCTCTCAAACCATTTGGGCAATTCTTCCACTCCCAACTTGTACAATCAATGCTTCCCATCATCCCAGAAAACCCATGCTTATGCTCGTGATGAGCATATAATATTTCAGGTCAGTATACGTGGGCTTTCGCAAATACTCAGCACCATACAACTCCATGATAACATTGCAAAACTTACGGAGACAATCACGAGATGTTGTTGCAGCCACTGCTAGATTCTCGTCAAGAGAATCAGGAACGGCCGCGTATCCCAATTGACGAATTGCCGCAGTACACTTGACCAATGGGCTAATACTAGGTATGCCCCTAGCATCAAGAATTTGTTGAAAATAAGGAGAATAATCGGTTACCTCTCGAACAATTTGTGTGAAAAGTTCTCGGCTCATTCGGAATCGCCGAGAGAATGTTCTTTCGTCGAACTGCGGGTTTTCGGAGAAGTATGCCGCCACTAAACGATTATGAGCACCCTCATGATCCCTACGTATGTACCTTCGTGGAACTTTTGCTTGGTAAGCGTTCCAAGCAAACTCCGTAAACTCACTCAGAACTTCATCATCGTCGGAAGACGAAGAACTGAATAATAGCTCGTAAGACATAATTAAAAGAGTGTGTTTGAAGGTATTGATAGAAATGTTGTTTGAATATGAATGAGAAGTTCTTTGAATTGTGTTTGAAATTGTGTGTTTAGAAGTGTGTTTGAGGTTGGTATTTATAAGGTTGAAAATGTTTTTGTTTTTATTTTTTTTTATTTTTTATTTATTATTTTTTTTTATGCAACGGATATATGGTTTAAAAGTCGATCGACTTTTAGACCGACTTTGGATTTGCATTGAACTCGACCGATATTCGACCGAACTTCTACAACCCACTCGACCGATGTGAATATCGGTCACTTCATGCGATCGACCGATTTTTTTTCGTTCGACTGTGAGTAGCCTTAGTTTTTGCTGAAATATATGATAGCATAGAATAAAGAATATACATGATGTAGCAATTATTTGCCAATAATTATATATATGTTTAATTACCGAACAAAACGCCGCCGTTTCACTCCCTATTTTCCCGCCAAAACTTACACACTGTTATTACCCTTTCTTTTGTGGGCTTCGGAGTCCACCTTTATGTGTCGCTTAGCCCATACAATCTAAGGTCAAATGTTATACTTAAAAAATAAGGGGCGGTCAATTTTATACGAGGCAATGATCCAATGGTTTAGCGTACTGCAATTCTACTTTTTCTACCTAAACACATTGACTTTGTGGTTGATATCTTATGTCCACTATAATTTCCACGTGTGATGCAATCTTAACTACCATAAGAACCTTCTTGGTCATACTATGTCACCATCAAAAATTACCAGCTAAACCAAAACAGTCATACCAGAGCAGAAAATTCTCGGAAAAAAAAAATAACGTGGGGAAAAAAATAGCTACTCTCAAACGGCTGGACAAGGTTTGTATAATGTTTTTCTACTCTATGAAACCCTAGATCCAAAAATCCCCATCTCACAATTGCAGTGGCGGCCATGGTTATGGACTGATGATCGACGGCCGTCGTGATGTGGTGGCATGGACCTGCATAGTAAAAAATATGGGTTGTGTTAATCCGAATGATTAACATAAGTTTGGGTGTGGTTTGTTGTCACTTACCTCAGTCAAGCGAGAAGAAGAAACTGAATTTAGGTTTGTGATTTTAATTTGTTATATGAACTCTTGGATTGTGTTCAATATGTTTTGGGGGTTTTTAAATGATACCCGAATATGTGCTCAGTGCACTTAGGGTTCAGTTTTTTTTACAAACAAGGATTCATCTGCGATTCATTTAATTGAAAGCTATGTATATGCTTTTGGTTATATTTGGTGTTAGGTTTATGTTTTTGGCCTATTGTACAATAATTATTTGTGGAAAAATTAACTGTGAAGGAGCAATACGGTGTCGTTTACATTGTGAATTAATCATATATATAATACACAAACGATGCTATTGAGGGTAACAATCACGGTATCTTGGCGAGGCAACCATGCTCATGTTATGGTTGCAGCCATACCAGGTGTTACAGGATGTGTAGCTATTTGAAACGCTGATGTTTCGCAGGCCGTTTATATTAACGTAGCCATGGTGGTTGTTCCGGGTTTGGTCTGATGGTTACCCTGCCAAGACGCGGGTATCCCAAGAAAATGAGGCTGACCTGGTATTGCCTTGCCTTGCCTTTGAAAATGAGGCTGACCTGGGTTTGAATGAGTCGGGTTAAAAGTGATATTCCCCGTATCTTGGCATGGCAACGTCTCGGCGTTGCAGCCATGGCGAGTCCACCTGCTTTTTTCCGTTTGCTACCATATCTGAGCCTAGCTCAGAAGGCTTGCTGGTATAATGGTTTTGCAGCCGTGGCGGGGCTATCATTCGTGTTAGCAGCCACATGCTGCAATATGTGCTCAGTGCAATTTAAAAGTGTGCTTTGTGTTTGAAAAAAAGAATTAATGTGTTTATAATAATCTTGGGCCTGTCATGAGTTTTAACGTATCTGTGTAAATGCGAGATAAGCCGTATCTTGGCAAGGTAGCCTACTCCGGTTGCAGCCATGGCGGTTGTATCTGCTTTTTCCTGACTGATTTTGGAACAATCTGTGGCGATGATGATAATTCTGCTTCTTAGCTCTTCTATGCGTAAGCCTAGCGCAGACCCGCGTCTTGGCAGAGTAACCAGAAATTCTATCTGGGTGCAGCCATAGCGGCCGCATTCAGCATGAATGACAGAATGCAGATCTGAGCCTTACTAAATGGAGTAGCAGATGTGCGCTTTAGGTAACCTTGAGGCTATGATGAGTTTTAAAGGGTCAGTTTGAACGTGGAACTGCCTGCTTATTTGAAGGGTGTTTGGGATTTCTTATTTGTTCTGCTTATATGTTTTTTCAGAGAAACACAGTTTTTTATGTTTTTATAATGTTCACTATAAGGCAGGTTGAATAAGTGATCCGAAATTTTGCATTCTGGATCAAATTTATAGTTTGATTAGGTTAATTTAGTAACTTCTGAAACTACATCCAAAGACAAAACATTATTGTCTACAATGTGTATGTGTGTGCGTCTGAGTTCTCGAACATGGGTTGTTCTATTATTTTTGTGCATCTACTGATCTGCATATGTGGTCTTCTGATTGATTATATGAAAAACACGCGACTTCGCCGACGGGTATATACATACCAAGCTAAAGGTAATGTACACGCATCTTCAAATTACGTTTATGTTTATATCTTCTGCAACTTAGATTTAAAACTTGGTTATATGGATAGAGTCAATTTCAGATATAACTGTAACTCCTTTCTTTGTTTGACACCTGAATTCATTTGGGTAAACCCATAAGTTGCCGCAAAACACAAAGTTACCCGACAGGATCAAAGCTATTGTGGTGGTGGCTAAGAACAGAAGCGGTATCTCAGGTTGCTTACTCAAAATCCAATTCAACGTCTTCGTGCATTAGGTACTGTGGAAGTAAACATTTTTTCAAACTGAAGCTGAGTTACTGATTTATTATATATGTCTTTCATTTTATCAACACATGGTTTCTATTCTCACCCGTTCATTCCATTTTCACTTTGTATGGTTATAGTATTTGTGTTACTTACAAGCAGTACTTATAGAATGAAGCAATCAACCTTGCAAATTAGCCGAAGAAACCCAATACCATCTACAACTTAAATGGCACGGTAGAACCAAGGTCAGGGTAACTAAAACCTATTCTTTCCCTGAACGCCATACAACTTGCTTATCTCCATATTTTTTGCTGATGGCAATATATTGCTCTTTATTTTTGGGTTAAGTGCAACGGTTATCCAGCTGCAACAATTATGATCCAACTAGAATTGGCTAGATTAAGCTATGTTGAGAGTCATTGAAATTAGATGTCTTCGACAAGGTATATCTTATATCTTTGTATGCCTACTTTTGGTTTTTCCTAATGTGTATACCACTGTATTTGAATAGGCATAGTAATAACAATTATTAAATAATAATATTATACACCATTCAATAACTCACAAATATACAATGTCCTGAAACATATAACTTGAAAAAAGAAAATCACACTTAAAGAAGAAGTACACAACACAACAAAATCAAGCCGGCTAATAAAAATACATAAACAGTAAATATTCTACTAAAAAATAAACAATAAATATTCTACTAACAAAAAAAAAAAAAAAAACATAAAACAAAATAACAATGAGAAAAAAGCAACACGCTAAAACAAAAAACCGATAAACGACAGAACGAATAAATACCGGCTAAATATTCTACTTTATTTAGGCAAAACTAACACAACGACAAAAGAAAAACTAGCAAAAACAATGGAAAAAATAAACAGGCACGCCCGCAACGCGGCGACCGTCGTCATTCTCGTTATATTAATATCATATCATGTGGTATAAATAAGTTCGCCTATATAAGGCCGAATTTGATACCATCACTCACAATCTTAGCTTGACTTTGTTTTACGAAAGGACAAACTAGTGTTCACAATCATGGCGACAGTAGCTCCCACGTCTCCACCGAACGGAAAAAATATCACACCAACAGGAGCTACTAGTCCGAAAAAGCTAGACGCCGGAGCCTTATTCGTTCTCAAATTCCGTGGTATTTTTACACATACTTACATGGCAGAAATTGAACATTTTTACTTGCTGTCAACTTTTGTTTATGTTTTTCTAGGAGTCGATTTATATATACAAATATATCTAGCATTTAGTAAACATTTAGGGAGTCCAGTTTTCGCCCCCCTAAACCTCACTAAGTTTAGCCACTGTATATATGCATCTAAAAATTTGTATGCAAGCATGGGTGATTGTGTGTGTAGGAAACATATATAGATGTCTTTTTAAGAATTTTATTTGGACTTACCGAGTTTCTTGAACCAGTTTCTTATGGTGAGGTTCACTCCTTTGTTTGTACTTGTGTTTTCCTAAAAATATACATAAGCTATCAAGCTAGTATGAGAAAAGAAAAAAAAAATATCGAGCTTGCTCAAAAAATCAGCTAGGCATATATGAGTGTATCCAGCACGAGTTAATATAGGAAATTTACTGGTATGTGAATGGTTTATAATCTGGATATCAATCTAAATCATGTAATCACTTTTAGATTAAAGTATTTCGTCCTTATATGCATCGGGTTCAAGAAATCCGTAATCGAATAAGACAGATTGGCAATTGAAATTTAAGGCACGGGAAATCAATAAGAAACATTAGAGTATTGTTTGATGCTATGTTCTGTAAATTAGACCGGAAATGTAGTTATAACCACCAACCAGAATTCAATTATTTTCGGTTATTTACCGACCATTGTGTTGATTAGTAAAAGACCCCAACAAGGAGTGCGTCTCGCTTAGCTCTCGCGTCTTTGTCGTGAAGGTATCAAGCTAACTATAACGGGTATGCACTCCGCACCTCCTAACTCGACTTGAGCTAAACTTGTTTTAAGCTGATTTTGGTCTCAAGTAAAACGCAATAACTTAAAATAGTTGATAACACTAAAATAACCAACGGTTAATATATGCATATAGGTTTAATTTGGGCCCTGCTGGTGGTGTTTTGAATCTTAGATACTTGTTTAAGTTAGTCTTAAAATGATACAAACTTTCAATTTCTTGTATATACGCTACCTAGAATAATACGAGTGAAACTAGCTTCTATAATTTCTTTGTAACCAGGGACGGAACCAGAAACAAATATGACCAGGTGCACAAATTTTTAGAAGCCATAATATAGATTCACATTTCGATGGACCTAGTGCATTTAAGAAAAAATGATGTTTTTTTTTTCCAAAAATTAACACTACATCAAAAAAAAAAAAAATAAAAAAATCCATAGGGGTCTCGGGCACCCGCGGGAACCCCCTGGTTCCGTCCCTATTTGTAACAGTTTAAACATAGAAGAGAACAAATGCTATATTAGCAACTTCTTGGAATGTGAATGTGAAATTGAAAATCCAAGTCTTTCTTTTCAAGTATGTATCTAGAAAATGAAGTTTCATGTCATGTATCCGTATTATTGCATCATGTGCATTTTATGATCATTTTACCATATTGTAGGATCATGGTTACATTGTGGGTACCATTTGACGACCGCAATAGTAGCACCAGCACTACTAAGCCTACCATTTGCCTTGGCACTGCTGGGGTGGGAGGGAGGCGGAGTGGTATTGATGCTTGCAGCAATCATCAAATTCTACTCCCACAACCTCCTTTCTCTAGTCTTGGAACATCATGCTGAGATTGGCAAGCGCCAAATCAGGTTTCGCGATATGGCCCATGATATTTTAGGTAACAATGTAGAAATAGTCCTATTTTGTACTCTAAAATCTATAAGTGAGCTTTCAACTAATGTGACAACACATTGATCAGGCCCGGGATGGGGCCGATACTATGTGGGCCCGCTTCAATTGGGCTCATGCTACGGTGCAGTTATTGCTTGCACTCTACTTGGAGGACAGAGTCTCAAGGTGAGAAAATATTTGTTGCTACAATACTTGGCTTTTTAACTAATTTACCAACCTGTTAATACAAATATCGTCTAAAAAACGTTATTTATATTTTACGATCTTTGCTATATTTTGTTAATGACAATTATAAACTTTATTTTTAGCAAAACATAAATATAGTTAAGTCTTTGACATATATAGTCACAAGCTTTTGATAAACTCATAACATCATCTACATGCTACATATATGGTCACTAGTATATACATTTTACATTCATATATATTTACATGTTACATTCATTTACATTTTAATTCTAAATTTGGAAAATGTACTATGACATCATGGCTTGCATCACTTTGAAATTTTTAGGAGATTTTGAATATCATATGAATATCTTGGTTTGATCTTTACACAATGAAAAGATATGGAAATATCTTGGTTAGATTTGGTGAAGATTTTTGGAGATTTGCTGTCAGGCTCCCATGGAACCAAACAGCAACACGGACGGATCCCTCAATTTAGATCCGTCCCATCCGTGGCTTGCTAAGGCAGTTGGCCTATAAATAGCAAGCCACACATTCATGTTTTCTCATCACTCATAAGCATAAACAACATCATACATTCTTTCATTCATTTCTAACCCATTCATATTTCATATTTCATTTTTAGTGATATCTCTTTGTAGCATGAAGATAAAAGCATCACAAGCTTCAACAAAGCTTTACAAGACTTGTTAGATTAGTCACTGTATGAATTTGTTGTTTTTCACACATCATTGTTTGTACCAAACAATCATATACCTCTGTAGTGATCGGTTAGTATTTTAGTCCTCAAAATACATAGAGTATCGGGAGTGGTTGTGCCCTTGTAAAAGAACTCGGTATTTAGCTTTGTACCGGAAAAAGTGTAAGCGACGTTTGTAAAGGTTTTCTCCCCCGAGAAGGGAGCTTATTTCTTAGTGAAGAAAAAATCTCGAGTTAGAGGCTCGAGGAGTGGAGTAGGGTAAGGAAGAGAGTCCTTGCATGTTATATATTGTTTATTATTTGCATTAGTTGAAATCACGTTAAGTATTCAAAGCAAATTAATTTTAAAACGGTAAAACTATTCAACCCCCCCCCCCCTTCTAGTTTTCCACAATTGGCATCAAGAGCTACGTTACTCAAGATTTTTAAAATATATTGTATTTTAAAACTTGGAACGATCCATGTATTTTAAAATTTTCAAAGAAGGGCAATCTATGCAAAGACCACCACTATTTGAACCAAATGGTTTTATATATTGGAAAAAACGCTTTGAAACTTATGTGAAGTCAAAAGACATAGATCTATGGTATATTATTATAGAGGGTGATCATAAAGCTATAATAGAAGATATATCAAGTGGTCGGGATGAGGATACTTCACTTTCTCGTCACAGTGACGAGCAAAAGAAGTTGATTGCCAAAAATAATGAGGCTAAAATGATGCTTTACAATGCTTTACCTAGGAAAGAATATGAAAGAGTCTTTATGTGTAAAACCGCTAAAGAAATTTGGTAATCTTTAATTATCACTCATCATGGGAACTCACAAGTCAAGGATAACAAAATTGATCTTCTTGTTCAACAATATGAACAATTTGTTATCCCTGAAGATGAGACCATTGATAGTGCATTCGCTAGGTTTAATACTATCATTACTTCTCTTAAAGCACTTGATGAATCTTTTTGTAGTAAGAACTTTGTCAGGAAATTTCTTAGAGCACTCCATCCGAAGTGGAGAGCAAAGGTGATGGCCATTGAAGAATCCAAGGATCTTTCAAGCATGTCACTTGACGAGCTAATCGGAAATCTCAAAGTTCATGAGATGGTAATGGAAAAAGATTCGGAAATAGTTAAGGACAAAAAGGAAAAAGTCAAATCCATTGCCTTAAAAGCTAGAGTAGATTCAATTGATGATGAAGAGTCTAGTTCGGGTAGCGAAGATGAAGAATATGCCATGGCTGTAAGAGATTTCAAAAAGTTCTTTAGAAGACGAGGAAAGTTCGTACGACAACCTCGAGAAGAAAAGAAATACTTCCGGAAAGACCGTGATGACAAGAAAGGAAAAGGAGAAAGAAAGTGTTTTAGATGCGGAGATACAAGTCATCTAATAGGAGAATGTCCTAAGCCACCCAAGAACAAAACTCAAAGAGCTTTTGTAAGTGGGGCTTGGAGTGACAGTGAAGATGATGACGAAGAGCCTAAGAATGACGAAGTTGCTCTCATGGCTCATGACTCAAACGAGGTACATTCTGACTCATCTTATTCTTCTATTGATGATGACACCTTGCAAAAGGAATATAACAATCTCTGTGAGTTTAGCCTAAAAATCATAAACAAAAATAAGTTTTTGAAAACCAAAAAGGAATTTCTAGAAAACGAAGTTTATGAGTTAAAGGAAAAAGTTAAAAGATTAGAAAAAGGTAAAGCTATTGACGAGGTATGTATATCATGTCAAGAGCTTAGACTTGAATTAGAAAAACTTAAAATCACACAGGACGCTCTTATCAAACAAAACTCAAAATTCAAAAGATTTGATAAGAATGTTTGTTGTGTAGATGAAATAATGAAAGTCCAAAAATTACCACATGATAAAACTGGACTAGGCTTTATGAAGTTAGGAGATATAAGAAGTATAAAGAAACAAGCTGTAAAAGTACAAGAAACTGTTCCAACAGTTTCAGTGACCCACGGATCAGACGGAACCAAATCCTTAGTTCCGCCAGTAGTGGAGAAGGGATCCGTGGGAACTGTTGCTGAACAGAAAGCTTGCATATCGGCTCGTACAGAGTTCGTTAAAGTCATAAGGAAACCTAGTACTAGCTCAACTGTTAATAAACAAAAACCAGCTGTTACTATAGGAGTAAGACAAGCTAGAAATGAATTTAGAGCTAAAACTACTCAACAAAGACCTAGGGCGACTATTCCCAAATGCCCCTTTCCAAAAAGCAACTACAACACACAACCTCATTATCAAAATAATTGGAACCCAAACTTTCCTAGGAATTATCAAAGTCCCAACTACATGCCATGGAACCCATATCCACCATTCCCATACGTGAATCAAGTTAATGGGATGTTTAACCCAAATGGACCCATGAGATATTGGGGACCAAATGCTTAAGTTTTTCTATAACTTAGGTATGCTTGAAAGTCGGTTTGGAACTAGACGAGTGGATAAAAGATAGCGTGTATTCAAGGCACATGACAGGAAACAAGAGCCTTTTCTCAACCTACCAAGAATATGACGGAGGTAACGTTAGTTTTGGTAGCAAGCTAAAAAGAAAAATCGTCAAAAAAGGTACTATCTCTCATGACTCTCTCTCTATTGATGATGTTGCTCATGTTGATAACCTAAGATTTAACTTACTTAGTATTAACCAACTATGCCATAAAAAGTATGACGTCCTTTTTAGTGAAAACGGAAGTAAAATACTAAAAGACGGTATAACCATAGGTAAAGGTGTTTTGAAAAATAACGTATACGTTATGAAAATAGATAAAACATCTAAAGACAAACTTTGTCTCACCTCTCTAGACGACAACTCAACTCTTTGGCATAGACGCTTAGGCCATGCCAATATGAGACTCATCCAATCTCTATCATCTAAGGAACTCGTTAGGAACCTACCCAAGTTGAAATATGACCAACACTTTTCTGATGCTTGCAAAATTGGGAAACAACTTCACAATAGCCATAAGGCTAAAAATATGGTGTCACATCTAGGTGTCTAGAACTTTTGCATATGGATTTATTTGGTCCATCCGCTATACAAAGTTATGGAGGAAACTTCTACACTTTGGTAATAGTAGATGATAATTCAAGATACACTTGGACTAAATTTTTGAAAAATAAAAATGAAGCTTTTGATAAATTTGAAATTCTAAGTAAGAAAATTCAAAATCAATTAGGAAGTAGAATTGTGTCAATTAGAACAGACCACGGTCGTGAATTTGATAATGAAACTCAATTTGGAGCTTTTTGTGATGCTAATGGCATAACACATAATTTTTCAGCTCCTCGTACTCCTCAGTCAAACAGTGTAGTAGAACGTAAAAACAGAACTCTCCAAGAAATGAGTAGAACAATGCTAAATGAACAAAACATACCGCAAAAATTTTGGTGTAACGCCGTTGACACATCCACCTATATCTTAAATAGAGTTTTAATACGACAATTTTTGAATAAAACTCCATATGAACTATATAGAGGCAAAAAGCCTACGTTAGGATACTTTAAAGTTTTTGGAAGCAAGTGCTTCATTCTAAACACTAAGGATTATCTCACCAAATTTGACCCAAAGTCTTATGAAGGTGTGTTCCTTGGATATTCGCAAAATAGTAAAGCCTATATCGTTTTGAACAAAGAAACCTTAAGAGTCGAGGAATCGTTGAACGTAACATTTGACGAAAGTCCACCTCCCTCTAAGACATCACCTTTGGTAGGTGATGGCTTAGTTGAAAGTCAAATGGTTGAAAAACAAGAGAATCTAGACAAAGAAGATGAACTATTAAATAAGGAAATAGTCAATGTCAAATAATCTAAAAGTCCTCCATTAGATAGTGTCATAGGGAATATTAATGAAAGAACCTTAAGATCAAAAGTCCAAAGTCAAAGTAACTTCTTTTGTTTCATTTCAACCATTGAGCCTAAAAATATAAATGAGGCTATATAAGATGAATCTTGGGTCATAGCAATGCAAGAAGAATTAAACCAATTTGTTAGAAATGATGTTTGGACATTAGTTCCTCAGCCAAAATGTCAAACCAGAATTGGAACAAAATGGGTCTTTAGTAATAAAATGGATGAAAATAGTGTAGTGTCTAGAAACAAAGCTAGGCTAGTAACTCAAGGCTATAATCAACAAGAAGGTATTGACTACGACGAAACATTTGCTCCAGTTGCTAGGCTCGAGTCAATTAGAATATTACTTGCATATGCATGTGCACATGACTTTAAACTTTTTCAAATGGATGTCAAAAGTGCATTTCTTAATGGTTTTATTAATGAAGAAGTGTATGTCGCACAACCTCCCGACTTTGCCGACTTTGAAAAACCAAATCATGTCTACAAACTTAAAAAAGCTTTATACGGACTTAAGCAAGCACCAAAAGCATGGTATGATCGACTTAAGACATTCCTAGTTGAACATAAGTATACCATGGGACTAGTAGACAACACTCTTTTCACTAAGAAAAAGGGATCACATATTATCATAGTTCAAATATATGTGGATGACATCATATTCGGATCAACTTGTCAAGAGTTATGCGACGATTTCTCAAAAATCATGCATGACGAGTTTGAAATGAGTATGATGGGAGAACTAAACTTTTTCTTAGGACTTCAAATAAAACAATTAGAAGATGGGATATTCTTCAACCAATCTAAGTACATCAAAGATATGCTTAAGAAATTTGGTCTTGAAGAGTCCAAACCTATGAAAACACCTATGTCCTCGGAGACTAAACTTACCAAGGATGAAGAAGGTGAATCCGTGGATAACACTAAATATAGAGGAATGATTGCTAGTCTACTCTATCTCACGGCTAGTAGACCCGACATTATGTTTAGTGTTTGTCTTTGTGCTCGCTTTCAAGAAGATCCTAAAGCATCCCATCTTGAAGCCGTAAAACGAATATTTAGGTATATTAAAGGTACTACACACTTAGGATTATGGTATCCCAAAGGAACGGGTGTTGAAACCATAGTGTATGCTGACTCAGACCATGCCGGTGATTATGTCGATAGAAAAAGTACAAGTGGTATTTGTACTTTTGTTGGGCATTGTCTCACCTCATGGTTTGCAAAGAAACAAACGGCTCTAGCAATCTCAACAACCGAAGCTGAGTACGTGTCAGCAGAAAAAGCATGTCAACAAGCTCTCTGGATGAAACAAGCTCTCATCGACTACGAAATTCAACTCAACAACATTCCTATTCTTTGCGATAACAAAGGAGCTATCGACCTTAGTAAGAATCCAGTTCAACATGCTCGAACCAAACATATAAAAATTCGTCATCACTTTCTTCGCGACAATGTTAAAAAAGGAAACATCTCAATCGAGAAAGTATCCTCAGAAGATAACATTGCCGATATCCTAACGAAACCTCTTAAGAGAGAACCATTTAACCTTCTTAGACTTGGTTTAGGATTAATGGAACCAAATGTGTAGTTAAAACTTTAGCTCAAACCTTAGCTTATCCAAACACGACAAAAATAACCAAAAACCAAAACAGTCCTGTGGAACCCTTCGACAACAAGGACGAAACCAAATATTTGGTTTCGCCCCATCCGTGGGTTCCTGGGTTGGTTTTTAAATATATTAAACAAACACTCCTTTTCTCATTCCCACAACACACAATTAACTCAAACTCGCCCCATAGCACACCATTCTCAGATTTTAGGCATTCTACTTCAACAAATTTGTGCTCTAATCCACACTGTAAGTTTTCCAACTATATCTACACTCCTGATCTGAGTCTAGGATTTCTATTTCTTGCACATAACCAAAACTTGGGGATTATGCATCTTTTTGAAAAATCATGAGCTACATTTGTTAAATTACATGACTAATCATGTTTCCCGTAGTTAGGAATTGCATATTGTAAGAAATTATCATAATTCACTAAAAACCCCATGTCAATTTTTTTGTAAAAAAGCTTCTCACTATTAGGAAAAATAATTTTTCACATTGTTCATACAAATAAAAATGTTATGTTTAAAACTTCATTTGCATAATGTCTCTTGAATGCTAAAGGAAATACATAACTAATATGTATTTTCGGGTACATTTAATCGAAGCTACATTGAATTAGGAGCGTTTGGGTTATCACTCGTTTTGTTACAAAATTTGCTAAATGAAATTTTTATGCATTAAAAAGAGTCGAGATAACTACACCTCCACATTGTCCACATATAGGCACACACTAGAACATCATATCTAAACTTTCGTTAGTTTTAACTAAAGTATGTAATTTTTGTATCTAGGATCAATCATGCCTCCCGCGACATTCTACGACCACAAGGATACCCTAAACTACCTTCCTAAACACCATAAAACTTACACCGTCACCAGTAAAAATCTTTAAGGCCCTAGAGAAAAGATATGTTCACGAAGGTAGAACCATAGACCCTTCCTTTCTAGAAGGAACCAAAATTCGCCAAGAACTAGCTACCATTCACTTTAATGGTCTCTTGGACATTAACGAACCAATATGTCCTAGATTTGTATTAGAGTTTTATGCTAGTGTTGTCCTCACCACAAATGATTATGGTCTCATCTCCATTCAATTCAAAGTCAATCAAACTGACTTCAACATACCCTTAAACCAATTTGTGGAATTCCGTGTGAAGGTACTTGCCTTTACTCGGATAAATGGTCCTTGTCAATCCTTGATTCTATTGTTGATCGTATGCCTCCATACGACACTCCTTTGACCCATAGTTGTCAATAGCGACGATAGCGGTCGCTATCGCGCGCTACGTAGCGAAGCGGTCATCAGCCGCTATTATCATTTAGCGACCAAATAGCGACAATATCGATTTTTAATCCAATTAAGTTAGTGGGTTTTGGTCGGAATCATGTTATAAACATGATATAAGGTTCCAATCATACCCAGAAACACGTTTGGTTTGATTTTGGAAATTAGGGTTCATGGTACGATTTGGGATTTTTTGATTTAGAGTGTTTTAATCCAATTAAGTTAGTGGGTTTTGGTCGGAATCATGTTATAAACATGATACAAGGTTCCAATCATACCCAGAAACACGTTTGGTTTGATTTTGGAAATTAGGGTTCATGGTACGATTTGGGATTTTTTGCTTTAGAGTGTTTTAATCCAATTAAGTTAGTGGGTTTTGGTCGGAATCATGTTATAAACATGATACAAGGATCCAATCATACCCAGAAACACGTTTGGTTTGATTTTGGAAATTAGGGTTCATGGTACGATTTGGGATTTTTTGATTTAGAGTGTTTTAATCCAATTAAGTTAGTGGGTTTTGGTCGGAATCATGTTATAAACATGATACAAGGATCCAATCATACCCAGAAACACGTTTGGTTTGATTTTTGAAATTAGGGTTCATGGTACGATTTGGGATTTTTTGATTTAGAGTGTTTTAATCCAATTAAGTTAGTGGGATAGTGTTAGAATGCAGTGTGAATCTTATTGCAACCCTTGAATCTAACCAGAAACACAAAATGAATCAAAATCAAAGTTTATTGCAACCCTGCGCTCTTTTTTTCGGGCCCGCGCTTTTTATGCGCCTCTCGCTTAGGCGAGATTTTGGGTCTTTGCGCCTTGCAATCGCATTCGCTTTTGACAACTATGTTCACGAGTACGAGTAGCGATCGGCGTCATCACATCTTCAATCTTCATCACCGCCAGTCGTGGATGGCCTTGGTGATGATGATGACGATGATGATGATGAGTTGGAGCCGATATTTGATGATTTAGATGATTACTAATAGACTAATTTAGCTATTTTGGTGTTTTGAATGTTTACAAATGTTTATGTGTTGAATGGTAAAACATATCTTTATTTTGCTACTATTTTATCACTAAACACAAATAGCGGTCGCTATTTATCGCTATTCGCTACGTAGCATATAGGTGGCTCGTCGCTATTTATCGCTATTCGCTATTGACAACTATGCTTTGACCCCAAAAGAGATAATCCGAGACCATCTCTTTCTTCCTAGAACTTCCAACACTAGAACTACCCAACAAGGAAATGAAGTCAACCGAGACCCGTTTGGCATGGAGCTAAATGAACTTAGGCCACAATTCAAAAAGTGGGAAGAAATTCTTAGAGCCAATGTCTTATGCACCATAGGCAATCGAGACCATATCAATGCTTGCATATGCTACATGCTTTATAGTTTGTCAACTCATCAACCTTTCAACCTTGCCTACTATGTCGCCAAAAGGATGGCGGACATACCAATGTTAGGAACCACCGCTCTTCCATACGGGATGCTTCTCACCCGTCTTTTTAGAGCCTTTCCACCTATCCCACCAAATGCTAGAGGTTTTTGTCCCGATTACTCCCTCGTTGCCCACATATTTGTACCCTTGAGTGATAAGAGAGTAGCCAAAACACAAGGAAAACGTCCTCATCCACCTACCTCCTCATCATCATCATCTATGAGCGAGGATGATGGACTCCCAAATTCTATGCTTCCACCTCTAGAATATATGCAACAACTTCCAAGAATTGAACAATAAACTGAAGAGTTCAAGCAAACGAGAGGGATGTTCAAGTGCATCGGGCGATTCCTAACAAAGATAAACAAGAAACTAGATAGGCAATGAGAGGTTTCATGAGTGTTTGGTACAATTGTTTTTAACAATTATGTGATGTGTTTTATGATCGTAGGATGATAACTTATCGTTGAACAATTATGTGAACTAACATTGTCATGCAGGGAGATAACATTATGATGTTATCAATTTTCTATCCTTAAGCCACTGTTTGGCACAACTTACATTATTAGTAATATCATTAGCCCCGGTTTGATCTATATGCTTACATGTGTTAATACCTGTTTTATTGTTATTGTTCAATTACAACTAATTAATTACACATGTTTTAGGAAAATATACGGGATTTGAACGGGGTTCGGGGGGTTACAAAATGCTTCTGTTTACTTTTTTTGATCGGCGGTTCAGACAGAACCAACAATTTGGTTCCGTCCGTCTAAATTTTTGGTGCTGCCAAAAATTGCCTGACGGATCAGGCGAAACCAAATTCTTGGTTCCGCCTGTGTTTTCGTTTGGTTCCGCCATTCAACAGCTAGTTTTTTAAATTTTTGTTTAATCCCGCACTCTAGTTCACCCATTCTTTTTATTAGGATACTTTTACTGATAATACCTCATATTAGGATCATCTTAGATCACATAGACAAATAGGAAAAACATTTCCCACCAAAACTTGAGATTTCAAAATTCCACTCAAGTTACCTTTCTCCACAAAGCAAGGATCCCTCAAAATGGTTCCTTGCCATCCGTGGATCAATCACATCATAAGATTTCCCACTCACCATTATGCATTAACTGCATATCTTCTTCATTTCATTTAACTCAATCTCATTGGATTGAATTTGATGATTTGACAAGATTCTCTTCCACTTTCAAATCATTAGAAACCACCATCTTTGTATGGTTTAACATCAAATCCAAACACACTCTTCCATAAATCTTGGAGTCTATAAATTGGAACCTTTAGGATGATCATTTCTCACACCTTCACCACCATTTCTAGTAGCATTTCTGCATATCTCAACCATTCTCTTCACAATGACAAAGTCAAACAACTCCTCATCACCATCTAGACCACACAGAAGAACTGCCAGAATGAGTATAAGACCATGTTGCTTTCTAAATCTCAACTCATCTTCATCAGCTAAACATCTCATCTCCAATCAATGATGAGAATTTCCACACCTTGTCAACTCCAACACCTCCACATATCATTATCACCACTCCACCAGCAACAAAAACACCATTGGCCACCACACCACCTCCCGCACCATCTCAATTACCCAAATCACCATCACCTCCTAGATCTCCAAAACTCCAACCTATAGAGTTGTTTGCCACACCACCAACCTCTCCACACCCATACTTAGAAACCTTGGAAGACCTACCTCCAAGATCCACCAATCCACCACCAATTCCATTTGAGGTTGAACCCTCACAACACCAACCACTACTCTTCCACCCTATTTATAGAGACATCCATGGTCCTCTCTACCGTGATCAAGCTCCACCACAACAACCTCAACCTCAACCATTCTCACCAACCTCAACATTCCAAGGCATTGACTAAACAATGTGGATTGAACCTCCACAAACTCAAAATCAAATAAATAAGGAACTTGACCGCCTCTATGCCTTTTCCAACATGATGGATTCCCACCTCAATGAAGCAATGGATCTACAATCCACATTGCTTTCATCCATCATGTCTCCACCAAATCTCAACCACCAATCAACTTATGTTCCACCACCACCACCACCAACAAACGAACCTATCTTTCCACCAAACTTCCCTCGCCATGGTTGCCCCATGTGTGAAAGAACCGCTCATCTCACTCAACAAACCAACATTTTGGTTCATGAGCTTCAAAATGAGATGAGGTTCATCTTGAACCACATCCTTAAGCACCTCAACGCTCTTTCTTACCCACCGCAATAGATGCTCACACTAGGAGCTTTTTATCTTAGGATTTTTTTCTTTTATATAGGATTTTTATTTTAGGACTCTTTTTCTTTCTAAGTTATTTTCCATTTATTTCCTCTGTAGCATCTACATTTGTGACTTTGGTCACAAATAATTTTCTAATGAAAGATGTTTGTTGATGTTTGTGTGTTGATTGTGATCACTTATTGTGCATTATATGGTTGGTTTGAACTACTTATCAACTAATCTTTGTTTTGTAGCTCTCATTATTCATGCATCATTATACTTGGTTGGTTTAAACTATTTACAACTAACCTTTGTTTTGTAGCATTCTTCATCCTTGCATCATTTACTTTGGCACCCTAACTAGGGGGAGTATTGACCAAGGGGGAGCTAATCAAACACTAACCTTTGTTTTTGTAGCTTTCTTAATTCATGCATCATATACTTGGCACTCCAACTAGGGGGAGTATTGTCTAAGGGGGAGCTAATAAAGCACTCAGAATCCATGCATCATCATACTTGGCACCCCAATTAGGGGAAGTATTGACCAAGGGCCTTGCACTACATTCCGCTATGCATTTCTTCTTTTTGTTTCGACAAAAAGGGGGTGATAATATTAAACTCATACATCACATGTTTTATACAATTTAAAATGCCTAAATTGATTTTAAAAATTGCATAAAACTAGTTTAATCTATATTTTTAAAAAGGCTTGCATTCTATTTATTTCATTGCTTAAAAATAAACTTTATGTTTTGCCCTAAACAAAAAGGGTGAGATTGTTAATACAAATATCGTCAAAAAAACGTTATTTATATTTTACGATTTTTGCTATATTTTGTTAATGACAATTATAAACTTTATTTTTAGCAAAACATAAATATAGTTAAGTCTTTGACATATATAGTCACAAGCTTTTGATAAACTCATAACATCATCTACATGCTACATATATGGTCACTAGTATATACATGTTACATTCATATACATTTACATGTTACATTCATTTACATTTTATTTCTAAATTTGGAAAATGTACTACGACATCATAGCATGCATCACTTTGAAATCCTTAGGATATTTTGAAGATCATATGAATATCTTGTTTTGATCTTTACACAATGAAAAGATATGGAAATATCTTGGTTAGATTTGGTGAATATTTTTTGAGATTTGCTGTCAGGCTCCCACGGAACCAAACAGCAACACGGACGGATCCCTCAATTTGGATCCGTCCCATCCGTGGCTTGCTAAGGCAGTTGGCCTATAAATTGCAAGCCACACATTCATGTTTTCTCATCACTCATAAGCATAAATAACATCATACATTCTTTCATTCATTTCTAACCCATTCATATTTCATAGTTCATTTTTAGTGATCTCTCTTTGTAGCAAGAAGATCAAAGCATCACAAGCTTCAACAAAGCGTTGCAAGACTTGTTAGATTAGTCACTGTGTGAATTTGTTATTTTTCACACATCATTGTTTGTACCAAACAATCATATACCTCTGTAGTGATCAGTTAGTATTTTAGTCCTCAAAATACATAGAGTATCGGGAGTGGTTATGCCCTTGTAAAAGAACTCGGTATTTAGCTTTGTACCAGAAAAAGTGTAAGCGACGTTTGTAAAGGTTTTCTCTGCCGAGAAGGGAGCTTGTTTCTTAGTGAAGAAAAACTCTTGATTTAGAGGCTCGAGGAGTGGAGTAGGGCAAGGAAGAGAGTCCTTGTAGACCGAACCACTATAAACAACCGTGTTGTGGTTTGATTGTTTCTTTCCTTACTTGCATGTTATATATTGCTTATTATTTGCATTAGTTGAAATCACGTTAACCCCCCTTCTAGTTTTCCACACAACCTTTTTATAAACTTTGAATATTTAACTTTGTTATGCAGTTTATATACTTATTGGCGAGACCGGATGGGAGCATCCAATTATCCCATTTTATAGTGGTATTTGGAATCTTCACACTCATTTTGGCACAAATTCCATCTTTCCATTCCTTAAGGCACACAAAGCTTGTGTCACTCATCTTGTGTTTTGCTTATTGTGCTTGCACAACTGCAAGTGCAATTTACATAGGTACGAATAACCTCTTATTTTGTTACTGGTTTAGTAGTTTACATATCTTTTATCAATACTTATATTGAAGTCAAATGATTTTCAGGAGATACGAATAAGGGGCCTCCTAAGAACTATTCTTTGACCGGGACAGGAGTAAATCACATTTTTGGTTTTTTCAACGCCATTTCTATCATTTGTACTACTTATGGCAATGGCATTATACAGGTTTTTGAAATTTCCATGTACCGTTTTAGAGATAATAACAAAGATAGTACAATTTCATTAGATGTGACAATTTCAATCTGGAAAAAAAATAAAAAGTACATTTTTGTTAAACGTGGCATATTCAATTCATATGCACAAATGAGTTATCTATAGTTCATGTCTAAATCTAAAGGGTAAAAACAGTACAATAAGGAAATTTAGCCTAAAGGGAAGCAAGCAAACAGGCCAAATGTTTACAAGTTGCTTGTTGTGTATGTTTCTTATTAATGAACCCATAATTGCTGATATATATTTATTAAAACATACAACAATAGCAGAGCCAATGAAGGGTAAAATGTTCAAAGGGCTATTGGTGTGTTATACGGTTGTGATCTCATGCTATTTTAGTGTTGGGATTTCTGGTTAATGGGCTTTCGGTAACCAAGTAAAGAGTCATGTTCTTCAAAATTTTATGGTGGGTTCTAATCCATTGTTGCCCAAATGGTTCCTTCTTATGACCAATGGCTTCACCGTTTTGCAAGTCGCAGCTTGTAGTTTGGTAAGTTTCTCACATTTCCAAGGTTAAAATTATCAAATTATATATTTCTCGTGTTATGATAACTTCTCGTGTTATAATAATTTCTGGCTATTGGGCTTTCGGCAACAATTTGTTCATATAGTTTCAAGACCTCTTTTTTGTTATGTCGTTGGCTTAATTTGTAGTTGTTGGAGATCTTCATTTCTTTTGCTATCATTTAAATGTCACCGATTTTTGTCAAAACTGGTTTACTTGCAACCATCAAACGTGGTTTTAGAGCGCAAATTTGCAAATTCCGAAAAGGGTCAACTCTCACTAAGAAACTTTGTGCCTCGACTAATAACAAGATCATTATCTGTGATTATCGCAACTACTTTTGCAGCAATGTTGCCTTTCTTTGAGATACAATGGCATTGTTTGGTGCATTTGGTTGCATACCTGATGAACTCAAATAAGTACATTTTATTATCATCATTTATCCTATTTATTTGACTTGTTTTATTATATTATATATGCGAATCGATACATTAATGTTTACTTTAGTAATTCTCAGGTAAAAACAAGCATTATGTGAAACTTGGCGATTTTGGACTAATTATGGAGCAAAACAAGCGAGATGTCAAAAGTCTACTGAAATCCAGAAGATGCGCCGTATCTCACTCAACAGATACGACGCAATATCATACTTAGATGAATTCGAAGACCATTGCCTGACTTTGAAGAATGCGCCGCATGCAATTCTGTCATGCGCCGCATATGAAACTTTGGTCAAAGAAGAATATCAAGCTCGTTCTACTCCAGACACGCCGCAATATACTTCTAACATACGGCATATCACTATCAAGATTTCACCAGTTACAATCCAAGACAGCTAAAGTACATGCGCCGCATACAAAGATCAAGTTACGCCGCATCTGAAGACGGTGTACGAATATTCCAGAATATATTAATCTTGGACCCCACGCGAAGTTAAGTCAATGCGCCGCATCTATCAACTCAATGCGCCGCATCGATCCCTCAGACAGAAACTATAAATACCCCAAGGTCAGACGAATTTAAGAGACTATATATATATATTATATATATAATATATATATATATATATATATAATATATATATATATATATATATATATATATATAATATATATATATATATATATATATATATTATATATATATAACCCTAGAGCCGAATTCAGACGACCAAGCAGCACAAGACATACCTCAAACAAAGATACAAGAGCTGTAAGAAGGTCCTGCATGTATTCAATTCATTAAGTAGTTTTTGTTTTATTGTTTTAGTACGCTTTAATTCATCTGGATTGATGGGCTTGTGTCATGTGACTACGGAAGATCATGCACTCCCCTTAATATTGCTTTCCCATTAATTAAAGTTTATATGTTGATGTCTTTGGTGACTTTTATTAGTGCATTGATAACCTCTGTGTCTAGCTGAGTCTTGCTTGGGTCGCCATGCCCCTTCCCCACCTATTTATTCTAGCGTCTCTAGAAAAGTAGGATAGACATAAGTAATCATTAAGGGTTTACTCGCCGATAAGATTAGAGCCAACGAGAAAGGTTTAATTATATACACTTCATATAAAACTAGCAATAAAACAAGTGACAAGCTATTTACTTATCAGGACAGGTCTTCTTATTGTCTCGAGTATCTATCTATGTACGTGTGTGCTAATCGCTGATTCGTGCTCATTAGTTTAGTTTTCTATTTAATTATAATCAAACTGTGCCAGTCTCTCAGGCTGAACCCCCTTGCGTTAGATTAGGTTGTATAACTAACTTAGGATATTAAAATACTGATTAGAATAACTAGATAATACGTTCCACTCTTAGTGATCGACACTCTGCTTACCATTATATTCATACTGACCGGGTACACTGCTCGTTAAGTGTGTGTGTTATTGATAAGTCGGCTAAATATAAATTTAAAACTTGAGTAGGCATTAATACTGCTAAACCGCAACGACACATCACGCGCATCAAGTTTTTGGCGCCGCTGCCGGGGAGTGAATTGTTATTATCTGTTAATTTGATTAAGTATTTTAATTAGGTTTTTCTTTTTAGTTTTTTTTTTTTTTTTTTAGATTCTAACCACTAACCCTGTTGTATATTAGATAGATTGCATTCATTGTATAATTTGCATATTTTACTGTTTTTGTGTGTTTTTGTTTTCTGTATTTTTTGTTTCTTTTTGTTTGTTTTTATTTTTGTTTTTCTTTTTTTCTATTTTTCTGTATTCTGCTGTCGTTGTATTGTGCTGATACAAACGATACGGCGGATCTGTTTTCACAGATACGGCGTATTGCGTTTAATTTTTATAAAATACAACGCGTTTAATAAATTTGAGTACGACGCATCTTTCCCCAAGATACGGCGTATTCTGTTTTTAATAAGAAATTTTTCTAAACGCTAACGCCATACGATGCATCTGTTTTAACAGATACGGCGTATTTTCTATTTAAATTAAAAACAGTTTTTTGAATTATTAGACAGAAGCGACGCATCGATCTTTATCGATACGGCGCATCTACTAAATCAAAAATCTTGTATTTTGAAACGTAACAAAAATACGGCGCATCAGCTTTTGTTAATACGACGCATTTAATTTTAATAAATATAATCGATTTTTGATAATTTAAACTTGATACGGCGCATTCTAATTCATAAGCTGTGTATCTGTTTTCTGAATAAAAGTCTAATTAAATTTTAACGTAATAAGATACGGCTATCCAACTTTCTGGATACGGCGCATCGTCCGCAGATATCAGCCATTTTTATTCTTTATATTCGTTTCTAAATTCATTAATTTCTCTTCTAA
Organism: Artemisia tridentata subsp. tridentata; assembly: GCA_021014915.2. Lineage (NCBI taxonomy): Eukaryota > Viridiplantae > Streptophyta > Magnoliopsida > Asterales > Asteraceae > Artemisia > Artemisia tridentata. The sequence continues at coordinate 314,339,755 of CP139507.1, forward strand.
TACTCTTTGGGACCATATGAGGAATATGTTGCGACGAAGACCAAAGAATATATTAGATTAAGTCGAACGGAAGAAAATGTTGCGGAGCTATACGGTAACATCTTTCGGATGAAAGAAGAAGGATGGCAAGTAACAAGAACAAAATAAGGAGCTGAACGTGAGTCTAACTTGAAGACTCTGGAATAAAGACAAGTGCTGACCGAGAGACAACCCGAAGGAAAATTTTTTACTTTTCTGTTCTGTGTCGAGTCTGTCAGACCTGCAGAAGATGCAGCGCATCTCCATCATAAGATGCGACGCATCACCTGCACTGGTCATATCTTATTTCATTTTCTGCATTTTTATTTTTGACTTTAAAACTTTCTGTCAGTTTATTTAATGCGGCGCATCCCTGGTTAAGGATACGACACATCTTTTATTCTGATTCGTATTTATTCCAGGCTCGATACGGCGTATCTTCTTCCATAAGATACGGCGTATCGACTGACCTGATGATTTACAGTTTAATTTTTTAGGTTTTATTTTTACTAACTACTAATGTATTATGCAAGTTTGAACCTTCTTAACTCAGGTGTGTTAAAGTCTAAATGGTATTATAGATTCCTGCATTTTTGTGGATACATCATTTATGAAGCTTAAACGTTCTCATCCACAAGAAAGTTGATTTTTGCTCTTATACGAATAATGAAGGATCATACCGAGCAAATCTCAGGGGAGTTTTTCTGTTCTAATTCTTTTATTTTCCAGTTTTTAACCTTTGACACAAACAACGAGGACGTTGTTTAACTTAAGTGGGGGGATGGAGAATTAGAACACTTACTTGACCTAAACTTTTTCAAAATATGCTTAAAATGCGCTTAATATATCAAAATTAAAAATTTTTTTTAGCATGTTTTTGTTTAAAGTCTAAATTACATAACCGCACACATTACTCTATTCTTTCAAAAATATTAAAACTTTAGTGTGCCGGTGACTTGTAAACTTTAGAACTTGGCTTGTATACTATTCGAGACCACCATAATGAGTATTATCTATATAATTGGAGTGACTTGTCTAAATTGGTAAATTTCTAGGATTACACCCAAATAACCTTTATATGTTATGTGATATTAACTAACTACACTGGTTAGTTAACCCCCGTATAAACCCTTTGTTTACTCTCACTTTTAGAGTAAGATACCCCTAGAAAAACCCTCAGAGCCATTCCTTTCGTTTCTTACACCTTTGTTATAATGTTTCGATACACCCTTACACCTTAGCCTACCCTATAGATTAAAATCCGTGGTTAATTGCTTTAGGCAAAGTGTGTTTCCTTACATTACCTGTGTTCGCGTGCGTATTTCATTATCTTTGGTTAGGTCGGGAAATTGCACAATGCAATTGGTATGAAAGTAAATATTGTATAACTTTAAGTTTATTTTTCGTGTGTTTGCTACTTTTACTATTACAGTTATTTCTGAAAGTATGAAGAGTATGAAAAAATTATCCGAAAAAATAATGATAGAAAAGTTGTGAAATTTTATACATATATGTTGATGTCAAAAAAAAAAAAAAAAAAAATAAAATAATATATATATAATATATATATATATATATATATATATATATATATTATATATAGAAAAGAAAAAGAAAAAGGAAAAGGAAAAGTTGGAAGTTTTGTTTTAACCAACTTATGTAAAGTTTTGTATTAAGTGGGAGATATCACCACTATTTGTTGTTGTATATTATATTTATGGATTGAATGGGAGTTGGCCGTTATGGGAACGCCAACTAAGGTTATTCTTTGATTGAGATTTTGTTGAGTATAATTCGTGTCTACCTAAAGCGTGTGTTTCAAGTGTTAAAGCGTGAGTTATTCGATGATATGAGTCTTATTCATGGGATGGTTGGGAAAGTGATTAACCACACTTAGGATTTTAATTTATCTGTTTTGTTTATTTTTCATTTTACACCAATTTGTATCCCAAATATTATCCATACCCTATATCATTCTTCATCCAAACCTTTGATTTATTGAGATTAGGGATTTGAGCAATCTTAAGTATCGTAGTCGTGGATTCGGCTATGTATTTATGATTTTGTCGCTCTTTTTGATATAATATTATTGGTGAAGATTACTTGGTCCTATCTTTAGCCCATTCGAGTTAAGGAATTGAGCAATTGCAAGTATCGTGGTCGTGGATTCGATCATGTATTTGTAATTTTGTCGCCTTTTCTGGAATATGAGATCGATAGAGATTAAAAAGGATGATCAACCCTTAACCAACAAACCCTTTTTACCGCTTTAGACTTGTTACTCCTTGGCTTTAGTGGGGGAGATGCGTATACTTGCCAAGCCTATGATAGAATATTCGTCACGACTAAGCAACTAAACGATTTAGAATTGTTTTACATTAAAAATTATTTTGGTTTCTACTTCGTTAAGTGTTTGGTTGTGTGATTATGACAAAACGAATACGTGCTTAAATATAAAAATAAATCCTAATATCTTTTAGGATACATTTTCATATGATTAATTCTAAGGTTTACTTGGGGACAAGTAAAGTTCAAGTGGGGGGATATTTGATGAACTCAAATAAGTACATTTTATTATCATCATTTATCCTATTTATTTGACTTGTTTTATTATATTATATATGAGAATCGATACATTAATGTTTACTTTAGTAATTCTCAGGTAAAAACAAGGATTATGTGAAACTTGGCGATTTTGGACTAATTATGGAGCAAAACAAGCGAGATGTCAAAAGTCTACTGAAATCCAGAAGATGCGCCGTATCTCACTCAACAGATACGACGCAATATCATACTTAGATGAATTCGAAGACCATTGCCTGACTTTGAAGAATGCGCCGCATGCAATTCTGTCATGCGCCGCATATGAAACTTTGGCCAAAGAAGAATATCAAGCTCGTTCTACTCCAGACACGCCGCAATATACTTCTAACATACGGCGTATCACTATCAAGATTTCACCAGTTACAATCCAAGACAGCTAAAGTACATGCGCCGCATACAAAGATCAAGTTACGCCGCATCTGAAGACGGTGTACGAATATTCCAGAATATATTAATCTTGGACCCCACGTGAAGTTAAGTCAATGCGCCGCATCTATCAACTCAATGCGCCGCATCGATCCCTCAGACAGAAACTATAAATACCCCAAGGTCAGACGAATTTAAGAGACTATATATATATATATATATATATATATATATATATATATATATTATATATATATATATATATATATATATATATATATATATATATATATATATATATATATATATACACACACACACATATATATATATATATATATATATATATATATATATATATATATATATTATATATATATATATATATATATAATATATATATATATATATATATATATAACCCTAGAGCCGAATTCAGACGACCAAGCAGCACAAGACACACCTCAAACAAAGATACAAGAGCTGTAAGAAGGTCCTGCATGTATTCAATTCATTAAGTAGTTTTGTTTTATTGTTTTAGTACGCTTTAATTCATCAGGATTGATGGGCTTGTGTCATGTGACTACGGAAGATCATGCACTCCCCTTAATATTGCTTTCCCATTAATTAAAGTTTATATGTTGATGTCTTTGGTGACTTTTATTAGTGCATTGATAACCTCTGTGTCTAGCTGAGTCTTGCTTGGGTCGCCATGCCCCTTCCCCGCCTATTTATTCTAGCGTCTCTAGAAAAGTAGGATAGACATAAGTAATCATTAACGGTTTACTCGCCGATAAGATTAGAGCCAACGAGAAAGGTTTAATTATATACACTTCATATAAAACTAGCAATAAAACAAGTGACAAGCTATTTAATTATCAGGACAAGTCTTCTTATTGTCTCGAGTATCTATCTATGTACGTGTGTGCTAATCGCTGATTCGTGCTCATTAGTTTAGCTTTCTATTTAATTATAACCAAACTGTGCCAGTCTCTCAGGCTGAACCCCCTTGCGTTAGATTAGGTTGTATAACTAACTTAGGATATTAAAATACTGATTAGAATAACTAGATAATACGTTCCACTCTTAGTGATCGACACTCTGCTTACCATTATATTCATACTGACCGGGTACACTGCTCGTTAAGTGTGTGTGTTATTGATAAGTCGGCTAAATAGAAATTTAAAACTTGAGTAGGCATTAATACTGCTAAACCGCAACGACACATCACGCGCATCAAGTTTTTGGCGCCGCTGCCGGGGAGTGAATTGTTATTATCTGTTAATTTGATTAAGTATTTTAATTAGGTTTTTCTTTTTAGTTTTTTTTTTTTTTTTTAGATTCTAACCACTAACCCTGTTGTATATTAGATAGATTGCATTCATTGTATAATTTGCATATTTACTGTTTTTGTGTGTTTTTTGTTTTCTGTATTTTTTGTTTCTTTTTGTTTGTTTTTATTTTTGTTTTTTTTTTTTTTTCTATTTTTCTGCATTCTGCTGTCGTTGTATTGTGCTGATACAAACGATACGGCGGATCTGTTTTCACAGATACGGCGTATTGCGTTTAATTTTTATAAAATACAACGCGTTTAATAAATTCGAGTACGACGCATCTTTCCCCAAGATACGGCGTATTCTGTTTTTAATAAGAAATTTTTCTAAACGCTAACGCCATACGACGCATCTGTTTTAACAGATACGGCGTATTTTCTATTTAAATTAAAAACAGTTTTTCGAATTATTAGACAGAAGCGACGCATCGATCTTTATCGATACGGCGCATCTACTAAATCAAAAATCTTGTATTTTGAAACGTAACGAAAATACGGCGCATCAGCTTTTGTTATTACGACGCATTTAATTTTAATAAATATAATCGATTTTTGATAATTTAAACTTGATACGGCGCATTCTAATTCATAAGCGGTGTATCTGTTTTCTGAATAAAAGTCTGATTAAATTTTAACGTAATAAGATACGGCGTATCCAACTTTCTGGATACGGCGCATCGTCCGCAGATATCAGCCATTTTTATTCTTTATATTCGTTTCTAAATTCATTAATTTCTCTTCTAATACTCTTTGGGACCATATGAGGAATATGTTGCGACGAAGACCAAAGAATATATTAGATTAAGTCGAACGGAAGAAAATGTTGCGGAGCTATACGGTAACATCTTTCAGATGAAAGAAGAAGGATGGCACGTAACAAGAACAAAGTGAGTCTAACTTGAAGACTCTGGAATAAAGACAAGTGCTGACCGGGAGACAACCCGAAGGAAAAATTTTTACTTTTCTGTTCTGTGTCGAGTCTGTCAGACCTGCAGAAGATGCGGCGCATCTCCATCATAAGATGCGACGCATCACCTGCACTGGTCATATCTTATTTCATTTTCTGCATTTTTATTTTTGACTTTAAAACTTTCTGTCAGTTTATTTAATGCGGCGCATCCCTGGTTAAGGATGCGACGCATCTTTTATTCTGATTCGTATTTATTCCAGGCTCGATACGGCGTATCTTCTTCCATAAGATACGGCGTATCGACTGACCTGATGATTTACAGTTTAATTTTTTAGGTTTTATTTTTACTAACTACTAATGTATTATGCTTGTTTGAACCTTCTTAACTCAGGTGTGTTAAAGTCTAAATGGTATTATAGATTCCTGCATTTTTGTGGATACATCATTTATGAAGCTTAAACATTCTCATCCACAAAAAAGTTGATTTTTGCTCTTATACGAATAATGAAGGATCATACCGAGCAAATCTCAGGGGAGTTTTTCTGTTCTAATTCTTTTATTTTCCAGTTTTTAACCTTTGACACAAACAACGAGGACGTTGTTTAACTTAAGTGGGGGGGATGGAGAATTAGAACACTTACTTGTCCTAAACTTTTTCAAAATATGCTTAAAATGCGCTTAATATATCAAAATTAAAAAATTTTTTTTAGCATGTTTTTGTTTAAAGTCTAAATTACATAACCGCACACATTACTCTATTCTTTCAAAAATATTAAAACTTTAGTGTGCCGGTGACTTGTAAACTTTAGAACTTGGCTTGTATACTATTCGAGACCACCATAATGAGTATTATCTATATAATTGGAGTGACTTGTCTAAATTGGTAAATTTCTAGGATTACACCCAAATAACCTTTATATGTTATGTGATATTAACTAACTACACTGGTTAGTTAACCCCCGTATAAACCCTTTGTTTACTCTCACTTTTAGAGTAAGATACCCCTAGAAAAACCCTCAGAGCCATTCATTTCGTTTCTTACACCTTTGTTATAATGTTTCGATACACCCTTACACCTTAGCCTACCCTGTAGATTAAAATCCGTGGTTAATTGCTTTAGGCAAAGTTCGTTTCCTTACATTACCTGTGTTCGCGTGCGTAATTCATTATCTTTGGTTAGGTCAGGAAATTGCACAATGCAATTGGTATGAAAGTAAATATTGTATAACTTTAAGTTTATTTTTCGTGTGTTTGCTACTTTCACTATTACAGTTATTTCTTAAAGTATGAAGAGTATGAAAAAATTATCCGGAAAAATAATGATAGAAAAGTTGTGAAATTTTACACATATATGTTGATGTCAATATATATATATATATATATATATATATATATATATATATATATATATATATATATATATATATATATATATATATATATTATATATATATATAATATATATATATATATATATATATATATATTATATATAGAAAAGAAAAAGAAAAAGGAAAAGTTGGAAGTTTTGTTTTAACCAACTTATGTAAAGTTTTGTATTAAGTGGGAGATATCACCACTATTTGTTGTTGTATATTATATTTATGGATTGAATGGGAGTTGGCCGTTATGGGAACGCCAACTAAGGTTATTCTTTGATTGAGATTTTGTTGAGTATAATTCGTGTCTACTTAAAGCGTGTGTTTCAAGTGTTAAAGCGTAAGTTATTCGATGATATGAGTCTTATTCATGGGATGGTTGGGAAAGTGATTAACCACACTTAGGATTTTAATTTATCTGTTTTGTTTATTTTTCATTTTACACCAATTTGTATCCCAAATATTATCCATACCCTATATCATTCTTCATCCAAACCTTTGATTTATTGAGATTAGGGATTTGAGCAATCTTAAGTATCGTAGTCGTGGGTTCGGCTACGTATTTATGATTTTATCGCCCTTTTTGATATAATATTATTGGTGAAGATTACTTGGTCCTATCTTTAGCCCATTCGAGTTAAGGAATTGAGCAATTGCAAGTATCGTGGTCGTGGATTCGATCATGTATTTGTAATTTTCTCGCCTTTTCTGGAATATGAGATCGATAAAGATTAAAAAGGATGATCAACCCTTAACCAACAAACCCTTTTTACCGCTTTAGACTTGTTACTCCTTGGCTTTAGTGGGGGAGATGCGTATACTTGCCAAGCCTATGATAGAATATTCGTCACGACTAAGCAACTAAACGATTTAGAATTGTTTTACATTAAAAATTATTTTGGTTTCTACTTCGTTAAGTGTTTGGTTGTGTGATTATGACAAAACGAATACGTGCTTAAATATAAAAATAAATCCTAATATCTTTTAGGATACATTTTCATATGATTAATTCTAAGGTTTACTTGGGGACAAGTAAAGTTCAAGTGGAGGGATATTTGATGAACTCAAATAAGTACATTTTATTATCATCATTTATCCTATTTATTTGACTTGTTTTATTATATTATATATGAGAATCGATACATTAATGTTTACTTTAGTAATTCTCAGGTAAAAACAAGCATTATGTGAAACTTGGCGATTTTGGACTAATTATGGAGCAAAACAAGCGAGATGTCAAAAGTCTACTGAAATCCAGAAGATGCGTCGTATCTCACTCAACAGATACGACGCAATATCATACTTAGATGAATTCGAAGACCATTGCCTGACTTTGAAGAATGCGCCACATGCAATTCTGTCATGCGCCGCATATGAAACTTTGGTCAAAGAAGAATATCAAGCTCGTTCTACTCCAGACACGCCGCAATATACTTCTAACATACGGCGTATCACTATCAAGATTTCACCAGTTACATTCCAAGACAGCTAAAGTACATGCGCCGCATACAAAGATCAAGTTACGCCGCATCTGAAGGCGGTGTACGAATATTCCAGAATATATTAATCTTGGACCCCACGCGAAGTTAAGTCAATGCGCCGCATCTATCAACTCAATGCGCCGCATCGATCCCTCAGACAGAAACTATAAATACCCCAAGGTCAGACGAATTTAAGAGACTATATATATATATATATATATATATATATATATATATATATATATATATATATATATATATATATATATATATATATATATATATATATAATTCAGACGACCAAGCAGCACAAGACACACCTCAAACAAAGATACAAGAGCTGTAAGAAGGTCCTGCATGTATTCAATTCATTATGTAGTTTTGTTTTATTGTTTTAGTACGCTTTAATTCATCAGGATTGATGGGCTTGTGTCATGTGACTACGGAAGATCATGCACTCCCCTTAATATTGCTTTCCCATTAATTAAAGTTTATATGTTGATGTCTTTGGTGACTTTTATTAGTGCATTGATAACCTCTGTGTCTAGCTGAGACTTGCTTGGGTCGCCATGCCCCTTCCTCGCCTATTTATTCTAGCGTCTCTAGAAAAGTAGGATAGACATAAGTAATCATTAAGGGTTTACTCGCCGATAAGATTAGAGCCAACGAGAAAGGTTTAATTATATACACTTCATATAAAACTAGCAATAAAACAAGTGACAAGCTATTTAATTATCAGGACAGGTCTTCTTATTGTCTCGAGTATCTATCTATGTACGTGTGTGCTAATCGCTGATTCGTGCTCATTAGTTTAGTTTTCTATTTAATTATAACCAAACTGTGCTAGTCTCTCAGGCTGAACCCCCTTGCGTTAGATTAGGTTGTATAACTAACTTAGGATATTAAAATACTGATTAGAATAACTAGATAATATGTTCCACTCTTAATGATCGACACTCTGCTTACCATTATGTTCATACTGACCGGGTACACTGCTCGTTAAGTGTGTGTGTTATTGATAAGTCGGCTAAATATAAATTTAAAACTTGAGTAGGCATTAATACTGCTAAACCGCAACGACACATCACGCGCATCAATACCGTTGGACTTCATATTGCCCATGTTTTTTTACAACTTAACATTCAAGCCATCCAAAAAGGGCTTGATCTTTTGGGTGAACACGGTTATTGGTGTTGCCTCATAGCATCAGTTCGAGAAATTATTCTAGATGCTAGAACGTATCGTTTGTTTGCTAACATGTAGGTAGTGTTAGAATTTATACATCTATTAAGTTCCGTGTCACTTGTAAGCGAAAAAACTGGTTACCAGTATGCTAATCATTATATATAAGCTTACTTATCCTTGTATGATTGATCAGAATATTTCATTCAGTTTGTTCATTTGTTCCATAAAGAGTAAACTCCAAAATACACCCCCCTTCACAGTTTACATCCCTGTCAAAAAAGTTAGGACATCCACATACTTCCGTCAATAAACGTTAGACAATATACATCCCTGAGGACGAACGATACAATTTGTTTTCCATTTTTTGCTATGTGGTTCTTCGTCATTTTGTTTGTAACAGGGATGTATTTTGCACTTTACTCTTAGTATTATTTTTTAGAAGTTTTATCATTATTAATATTTCATTAAACTTTTTATATTTAATTTTTAAATATTTTTATTTTTATTTAATATCATTACTATTATTAATATTATTAACTTTTTATATTTCTAATTTATTATTATTATTATTATTATTATTATTATTATTATTATTAAACCCACTTCCTATCTCTTTCAACTTGAATCCCTTTTATTTATCTTCTTCAAACCAAAAAACACACACAAGCCTCTTTTTAACAACATCATCTTTATCACTCCAAATTCATCGACAAATAGTAAAATATGATTTCGTTATTTAAAGAAGATGAAAAAGGAGTTTAAGTTGAAAAAGAAGATAAAAAAATGGACTTCTAATTAAGAAATATAACTGGTTCTATTTCCAAATGGACTTCTAATAAGTATTTTTTTATCTTGTGTGCTTCTAATAAGTATTATTCTTTTATTACACAAATACTTATTAGAAGTCCATTTTTTTATCTTGTGTGCTTCTGTGTAAAATAACATTAATTTTATAATAATTGCGCGCTAGTCTTAAATCCAAGCTTATAATTCTGTTTTCAACATATGTTAAACTGAATCGATCGTAATACTAAAAATCTAGTATACACGCGCAGTTAAAAATTGATCATAATGGGCTTTTAATTTCTAGCAAGAATAACTAGATAATATAAGACAACATTTGTATGTAAGTGTATTATTAATTAGTATGTAAAAAAAAGTAAATACATAAAAACTAATTTCGCTAATGTTTATCAACAATCACTTATTGTAGTAACATACATTGACCAACTTGATGTTGTGATAAGACCAAGAATTTGTTCATGAGGCAAATGAAACTCAAAGGCTTTATTGACTGGATTCATTTTATGGTTTCAATTCAATGTCAAGTCAATTAATCTTTTGAGGTAAATACTTTATATGACGTTGTTATTATTTATCTTTGATGAGTATAAGGAAACAAATCAAATTGTTGTATGCAAGAATTGGAACAAACTTCATTACTGATATAGTGAGAACATAGTTTAGTGATGGTATGAACACATGGATTATGGTCAAATCATGTTTTGCATGTAACGGTAAATTCTTAATGTTTCATTCCAACAAAGAGGGAACAATTCGTTAATATTAACTTGTATTTTCAAATTTACCGCCTAGTAAATTTTACCCAAAAGAATAACTTTTAGTAACGGGTCCAACAAATAAAGAAAATTTTGTGTCTTTTGTCTTTTGATATTCCTATATAAGGGGTATATGCATGGCTTAATGTACTCATTGCAAACAAAACCATATACAAGAGCTTGAGAGAAAATGAAGCAAGAAACAGTTGTTGTGATAGTAGGAGCAGGACCTGCCGGGATTGCAACATCAGCATGTCTCAATCTTTTGAATATCCCAAATGTTGTTCTTGAGAGGGAAGATTGTTATGCGTCTTTATGGCAAAAGAAGGCTTATGATCGTTTAAAGCTTCATTTAGCCAAAAACTTTTGCGAACTCCCTCACATGCCATTTCCTTTGTCCACACCAACATTTGTACCAAAAAATATGTTTGTTGAATACTTGCACAACTATGTTTATCATTTTAATGTAGACCCTTTGTACCAACGTAGGGTTGAGAGTGCTTTGTATGATAAAACTACAAAAAAGTGGAAGGTTACAGCCAAAAATATGGTTTCTGGCTTGGTTGAAGAGTATATAGGAGAGTTTCTTGTTGTTGCAACAAGTGAAAATAGTGAAGGTTTTATTCCTAATGTTAGTGGTTTAGATAGCTTTAAAGGTTCGGTCATACACTCTATTGAATATGAAAATGGCAAGAAATATGGAGACAAAAATGTGCTTGTAGTTGGTGCCGGAAACTCTGGCATGGAAATTGCATACGATTTGTGCAATTGGGGTGCCCAAACATCTATTGTTGTTCGTAACCCTGTAAGTTTTCATCATCTTTCACTTTCCCGCTCTATAATCTGATTTGAAGTTGTAATCTCTTATCTTTAAGATATACATAAAAATATAATTAAAATGCTTTTGGTATAGATTTAATTGTTTTGTCTTTTTGTTTTGACAGGTACATGTTCTTTCCAAGGAGTTGGTGCAAATCGGGATGTATTTACTAAAATATGTTCCGTGCACTTATGTGGACAAAGTTGTTTTAATGTTTAGCAAGTTGTTGTACGGCGATCTTGGTGAATTTGGAATTCAGAGGCCAAGCAAAGGACCATTTCTCCTCAAGCGTGAGACTGGCAGATCACCTGTTATTGATGTCGGGACTATTTCTAGGATTATGTCAAAAGACATCAAGGTAAACCTTGTTCACGTACTAGTCTTAATATGAATAGCGGTTTAAACAATGATTAACGTTTGCAAGTACTTTTTTTTATTTCTTAAGGTGATGCCGGCTATCAAAAATATAGAAGTTGACATGATCCCGTTTGTAGATGGTCAAAAGGGACAATTTGATGCCATTGTCTTTGCTACTGGTTTTAAAAGCACTGTCCGCAAATGGCTTAAGGTAACTAGATTAAGCTACAACATTTACTATTACTTAACCTTACATTTTTTGCTTAGCGTGACGTTTATGGTTTAAACTAGGACGATGGAGATCTCTTTAATGAAAAAGGAATGCCGAAAAATAGAAGCCCAAATCATTGGAAAGGAAAAGATGGTATTTATTGCGTTGGATTTGCGAGAGCTGGTTTATTTGGAATTTCGAATGATGCCAAGAATATCGCGAACGATATCGCTCAAATGATTCATAGGAACAAATTTCATGTCAACAAACCGTTGGTTAACTAGTACTGTAGGCTTGTAATCTGTACCAGTTTAGTGAACTTATATATAGTTCATAAGCTAGTCTACCAGTTTAGTGAACTATATATAGTTCATAAGATAATTTCCTAAGTATGCATTGATGTCATGATCAATTATGTATTATAAGGGAATGTATTAAAATAATCCCCATAAGTCTTTTATAAAGAAGTATTTATAAAAATACCTTATTAGCTATTATTGACTTATTGTGAAGTTTGATATATCTTAAATATAATGTTAATGAATCTCCAATTGACTGTAAATGATTTACCGCCCAACAATTGAAAAAATAATTGTTAATGCACGCATGTATATATATGAAGTTTTAGGAAAGTAGTTAAAACAAGGATTTTTAAGTGGGGTTTTTTTTATATCCTTCCGAAAATGCAAAATTGCATATATATCCAAAGCATGCATAAAAACCATTGTATTATGTGCATCAAAAACTTGTACAAATGATATATATGCAATTATTCACTTTGGGAGGGATATATATGCAATTTGGCCCGGGGGGGGGGGTTGGTTTTTTTTATATCCTTTCGAAAATGCAAAATTGCATATATATCCAAAGCATGCATAAAAACCATTGTATTATGTGCATCAAAAACTTGTACAAATGATATATATGCAATTATTCACTTTGGGAAGGATATATATGCAATTTGGCCATATATTTATTATATAAAAAAAAGAGTGAAATGGAATTACAAAGGTACCTAAAGGAACCGAAGTTGAATTGGTCTCCCGCGTATGACATACTTAAGTGGTGGAAGCAAAAGAGGAGCGTTTTCCAATTGTAGCTCGGATGGCTAGAGGTAAATCACTTACTTTTTCATCGTATTCTAACTTTTTTTTTTTTTTTTTTTTTTTTTTTTTTTTTTTGGGTTACACTATTATGTTTCATTGATATTTTAAACTTGTTAGATATATTGGCAATACAAATTTCCACCGTTGCATCCAAGTCGGCGTTTAGTACGGGTGGTCGTGTACTCGACCCGTATAGAACAAGGTTGTCACCACAAATAGTGGAAGCTTTGATTTGCATTGGGTGAAAAGGTCAAGTAAGCCTATATTTGAAGATGAAGTAATGGATATATTAAATGACGACGACATCGCAATTGGTAAAATTCAAGTCATACCTTTTTTTTGTAGTATATGTATATGTTCGTGCATTACATAATAGGCAATTAATCTTTTTTTTTTCATTCTATAGAGATGGAAGAGGCTATCAACAAGCAAAACAAAAAAGGAAAAGAGAAAGTAACCCCCGAAGCTTAGGTGTATTTGTGATTCAAAACTTTTGTTGCCTAATTGGTCAACTGTATTTCAAGTTTTTTTTGCAAGTATTTCATGTTTTGCAGCAAGTTTTCATGGGTTTTCAGCAACTTTTTCAAATATTTTGAGTTGCTGACTTGTTGCAACTATAATTCTGTTATTTTTTGCAAGTATTTCTGTTTTGAGTTGCTGACTTGTTGCAACTATAATTCTGTTTTTCAAGTTATTCTGGAACTTGCTACTAGCTGCAATATATATGTTTCCGTTTTGGAACGTGGACTCGTGCAGTAGTGATATCATATCACTAATCACTAATATATATATATATATATATATATATATATATATATTTGACATGCATTTGACATATCATGGAAATAATATTTGACATATCACTAACATATATACATGGAAATTTCGGTACTGATCGGTACAAGACCGAAATACCGGTACCGAACCGGTACCGTACCCTTGAAATTGGTACGGTATTCGGTTCTCACTTTGTGTTGAGTTCGGTATCGGTACTAGTCGGTTCGGTACCGGTTTGGTACGGTTCCTGTACCGATCTCATCTCTAGTATAAACTACATAAAAATGAAATATGTTTAGTATATGTACTTTCTTGTCTCACAAAATTTTCTCCACAAACAAATTAAAATATTCAATTTATGATACATGCAGTCAATTGCAAATTCAAAAAAAGTAATTGTGCGATGAAGATGAGGGTAAATTAGTTATTTCACATGGCCTTTGACTTTGACTAACGGAAATTTGTAACGATCGTTAGCCAAAATAGATTATTTGCAACAAAGTAGAAACGACAGGGACATTTTTCACAATTTTAAGTTTTGGGGACATTCTTGCAGTTTACCCTTTTCTTTAACTATTACCAGAACCTAAACAGGTGGTGGCATTCTGTTAGGAGTACGGCGGCCGGTGGAGTTTGATCTGGTGCTTGGGCTATCAAACACGACTTAGCTTGCGACATAGACGATGTAGCATGTGATTCAAGGTTCAACTTACGCCCCAAAGCTTCGGTAACCATTTCATCAAGTATGTCGTCTATGTCGTAAGCTAAGTCGTGTAAGATGTTAAGCCAAAAATGAACAGATGTGTCTGTTATGTGCCTGTGGCCTGCATCAGAAAGCACAGCTTGCATCTCGTGTAAGGTGTTTTTCCATCTGAACAGATATGTCTTTTAATATTTATATATTTTCTAATTTTAACTTTTGGTTCGAGTATTGGATTGCTTTTTTAGCACCTGAGTTAAAGTATCATTTGGGGAAAGATGTTTACATTTGGAATCCGTTAATTAATAAATATAAGAAGCCTCCACCATCGCGGTTTTCTGACATATTTACAGATGTAACATGGGAAGATTTTGATCTCGGGTTTGGTTTCCATGAATTAAGGAATGATTATAAGGTTGTTAGACTTTTTTTGGTCAAAAAGTGTAGATTGACAGGGACACCTCAACCCTGTGTACTTTAATGGTACCCATCAACCCTACCCAGCAAAGGTTGTTAGACTTTTATACTTTCTGAGAAACAGTAGTTTTGATAATGTAGATGTTGTTCCTTTGGTTCATGTTTTATAAGGGTTGTTTTTATTGGAAGGGTTATAAGAGCAATGATCCTATGACGTGTTGGGATAATCTGATTCGTTATTTGCTGTTTACTTAAAGCTGTATAGTGGACATAGTGACACTTTGGAGTTATGGAAGATGGATGAAAATGGAAGGGGTTGCACGAAGGCATACAAGATTCAGTGTAACACAGGCTTGGGGTGGACAATTGGGATTACAAGACGTAATAAGTTTCTATATACTGCTATGGAGGAGATGCTTGTTTCATTTGATATTGAAAGCCAAAACACTGAATATCATGATATTGGAATCCCTCTTATTTGGTCTGCAGTCTCATTTGATTATATGGAAAGCCTCCTATTATTTGATCAGTTATCTCATGCTCCTTGAGGTAACGTAAGTTGCAAATTTCTGTCACTAATTTACGTCTTTGTGATTTCTTTTTATTGGTGCACTGATGTTATGTTGCTTTTTATACTCTGATAGTCATGTAAGCTCTGCTTTCTAGCTTTGATCCACATGTTATATAAAGTTCAAAAACATGAACTGTGCGTTTCGAAAATACTGTGATTAGCTTGAACCGTGGTTCTTTGAAGCACCTTTATGCTTCCAAGTAGCTGACCAACCTAAGTGCTTTGAGTATATATTTGCAATTCAAATTTCTACGTTTTCAATCATTATTTTTGAGTTTGGGGTGAAGAGGGGTGGGTAATGAAGAAGTGATGATTTGTAGAATCAACTTTTAGGAAAATGCCAAACACAAACTACGGTTTGTAGAAGGTGATTGTACACTCACAAAATTATTGTGCAACATTACCAATAATAATTGTACAACATATAACATGTAACCTATGTGTACCAAGTTTTTTTTTTTTTTTTCTCTCTCTCTCTCTCTCTCTCGTCCAAATCGTGTTTCTTTGTAGAAGTTGATGGTGTACTAGGAACCACTGAGGTGATGAAAATATAACAAAAGAACCACCAAAATCCTGGGCCATCCTCACCATTTTCATAAGGGCACTAGGTCCAGAAGGGTCACTATTCCTGCAACTGTTGCCATTGGATCCAAATCTAGAGTTGAGGGATGAGAGGCCATTGGCAGCAGACTCAAAGCGGATCTCCGGTAACTTCCTGAGGCTCATCTTGGACAGTCTTTTTATGTAACCGTTATAGAAATTTATACATAGTGAGTTGCTATGGAAATTTTTAGCCATTTCCAACCAAACCTGCCCATTTTGACCCGTACTTAAAATTGACCTGTTTCAAGTTCAACCCCAGCCCACTTGACACGGCCATCCTGCCACCTCTAATCTCTGCTAATAAGTTAGAAGATAAGGAGGGTCAGATATAGCAGCTAACCTTGCAGAACTGTAGAGTTTATTCAGTATATCTTCTTTACCTTATTCTACATGGCAAAGAACAACCGAGAACTGTGTGCATATCCGAGAACAAAGACTAAAGCAACAATAGTCAGCAGGACAGCTGAAAGAAAAAACGGCATAGACAACTCTGAGAGGATACACACCTTCAGAACATTTGCTGCGAGACTGTTACGAACCGTTTCCCGGGCTCCACATACCACCGCGCGTGACACGTAGAACATGGTAAATCACTAGCCCTCTACCATTTATGGATTATAAGGCTAGGCGCCAAGGAATTGGATACTTGCATATTACGGGATATAAATGGAGAGGAGCTTACATAGCTATCAACTATAAGAACCAACATAACTACAAATCTACAATGCACAAGATAAAAGAAACTAACCGATAGTAATCATTTCACATGTAATTTGGCTTTAGAAAACCAAACTAAAATTTGGTTGATTTGTTTCTTCATCTTTTAATTTGGTGAGTGTGTATATCACCTCTTCAATGACATTTGATTACATCATCCCTTTTACAGACCATAGCGTTTTCTTTTCTTCTTTTTTTGTTACACTTTTTTAAAATTGTATTCCCGCAAAAAAAAAGTACTTAAAAAAAAAAAAAAAAAAAAAAAGGTACAATAAGTACTTAAGAGAGTCAACCAATGATACAACCATCCCTTCTCCATCACCCATCCTGAACTCAAAATAATGACAGAAATTGAACAAACCATAACGTATGAAAACAAAAGTATCCATTTTACATCATATGTAATAACTTTGAATGGACAAAAAAGCACAGGAGTATGAACAATAATAACTAACATGACTACAGCAAACTAATAAAAGATTTTACACAAGTAAATCAATTACAGAGATAAGCAACTTGCGTTCCTTCAAACAGCATGACCTTAATGATCAAGTAATAGGAGGCTTTCCATATAATTGACATCGATTGCAAACCGGTTAAAAGGGATCCCAACATCATGAAATTCCGTTTTAAGGCTTTCAAGATCAAACGAAACGAGCCTCTCCTCTAAAGTAACATATAGAAACTTATTACTTCTTGTAAACCCAATTGTCCATCCCACACCTGTATTACACTCAATCATGTATGCCTTCATCTAACCCCTTCCGTTTTCACCCATCTTCCATAACTCCAGAACCCCACTATGTCCACCATACGACTTTGAGTATACAGTAAATAACGAATCAGATGATCCCTTCACTGCTAATAGAGAACATGGGGAATCTAACAAAGGCTGTTCGATCTCACTAAACCTCTCGTCATCAAGATTAAATGACATTATACATGGTCGAATACCCTTAAAACCCCTCCAATAAAAAACACCCTTATGAAACGCCATTACATTTTGACTCACCAGAAGAGGAACATCATTACGAACAATCTTCCATGAATCACTTTTCAAACTATAAACCTCAACCAACGGTGCCACATCCACAGAACCTAAATAACCATTTTTTATAAAGTAGATAAGTCTAACAACCTTATAGTCATTCGTTGGTTCATGAAAACCAAACCATAGTCGAAAAAGCATCAACTTCTCATCCAGAAACATATCCGAATACCGCGATAATGGGAGCTTCTTATATTTTCTAATAATTGGATTCCAAATATAAACATCTTTCCCAAAATTATGCTCCAAACCAGGTGCTAAACAAAGCAATCCATTACACGAACCAACGAAATTTAACGAAAACTTAGGATCAGGGTTAACAGGAAATAGGGTTTAAATAGTATGCATTAATTCAAAAGATGTATCACATATTGCATGACAGATATTAGAGTAGCCAAAAAGAATATAGCCATGATGATTAGTATTTGAACTTAAGCTGATATGAGAAGTGATGAAAGTGGGATTTTTGATAAGAGAATACCATGATTTACAAACTGAGGTGCATCTGATTATGGTTTGATTTCTGATCTTAAAATAATGTTGAATATGAGCTCCGTTGGCAGTTGGTAGTTTGAACCAATCATATATGTTCAACCATGGTGATTGATTTTGATCTGGTAGGATTGATCAAGATGTTGAAAGCTTAACATGGAGTTATTCACTTATTTGACTATAGTAATATATTCTTGAAAGTAAAGTCTGAAAGGGTTGTCCTTGTAATTTGAGTGTGTTTTTTTTTTTTTTTTTTTGGGAGCTGATAAATTGACCATTGTATTTGATAAGTCCAAAGCAATTACACACATTTATACCTTGCATTTTATATATGGAAATTGATTTGCAAACATCAAATTTGATTGGGATATTTAAAAGCAAGAATTAGATACTTGTACAGTATTGACATTTTGCTTTAACTGTATGTACATTTAAGTGTGTAAATAAAAAGTTGTAGTGTGCAAATCATCTCCCTTCATATATTCATATCCACCGTTTCTCTCTAAACATCTTTTAGTACCCACCATTTTTAACGCCATCTTTGTCATACTTCTATTACCCCTTTGATAACATAGATTTGATTTTAGCAGTATTATTTTACAAATAACAATCGGCTAAGAACCACCGCTTGTTGCTCTGAGATGGTTTTGACTCACGAGAACATATCTGTTAAGAAAGAACACCGCTGGTCTTATCGTGGGAGGGGATTTCACGATCAACCTCGGGCATGACAATAAGTGTATCTTTATGAGGAATCAAGAGTTAAGAGAGTAAAGTACAAGTATGTGTGTCCAGGACCTGAGTTCCAATGGCTCAATGCTTGATATTAATAGGCTATAGATTTTGCCTTTTTCCCCGGACCACGAGTGGCGGATCCTGCTATTGTTCGGCGGACAATAGGGTGAATGCCATGAGTTTGATACCTTAATCTTGATATCTAAGCTATCTTGTTTGCCCATGCGGCTTTCAGACGTCTTTGGGAGTTGTGCCGCCGTTGGGCCCAATCTTTTTATCCATACAAGGAAAGATTTGGTCCGCACTCATTTCCCACAATATATTCCTTTCTTCTCCGATTGGGTTACATGATTCGTGACTTGTAGCTTACTCATCAAGACGTGAGTGTGGTCAAGGAACGCTTTAACTAAGGCTTATGTATTTGTCCCGATCACCAGCCCTTTCTCTCTCTTTTTAGATTTACTTTGTCCATCGCCCGGTCCTGCTTGTGTCCCCTACTTTGTCCCGTCTGAGATTTACGCTTTAAGGCCAGTCGAGGCGTTTCTTGCTTCCATAGGATGGATTCCACCCTATACGTTATCATGTCCCCCTAGTCTTGTTCGATTATTTCTAAAGTAATCCATCTAGACTTATATCTCGTCTTTCGTATGTCATTAGTGCGTTCCACGCGTCCTTCGCTTGGTAAATGTGCTCCTTTATAACCGCCATTCTTTTTAATGATGTGACTAGTGACAGCATTTTTCAACCGTTCATTTTCTGCACCATCCTGACCATTCGTTTTTTGGTTAATCTTGGTCGTTCATAGGGACAATGTACACGTTTCACCCTTTTTGACTGTCAGATGTAGGTTTTATTGGGAAACGACCTGCCCCTATATAAATCCCATTTTTCTTTTACCATTCTGTCTTTCATTTACACTTATCTTTCTTTAGGCTAGTTGCAGTAGAGTCGATCGCATGATTCACGATCGATTGGGAAGATCGATTTCATTATTGTGGAGAGTCGATCGTGGGAATCAATCTCCACTACTTGGTCATCCAGTCGATCGAAATGAAAAGGAAATGTTTGTTTTATTTTTTGTAACGTTAAGTTCAAAAAAAAAAAAAAAAAAAAAATCTTTCAAACCACTATAAATACATACACATATTCAACACACTTCACTACACCAAACTCTCTCAATTCTCTTAATCAAAATCTCACACTTCAATCCTTAATTCAACATGTCTAAGAAAACACCACAATCAAAAGGCCGGAAATCCCGATTGCCTCAAAACATCCCGCAATTAACACCGGATCCGAATTTCCGGTTAACCGGTATGTCACCAAACATTAATTTCCGAGCTCCTAGTTTTGATTATCAATCACAACAACCTCAACAACAACAAACTGACAATCCATTTTATGTAAATCGTCCTACGAATCGTCCATTTATTCCTCCTTATCAAAACAGCCAACGACAACAACAACAACAACCACCTCCACAACAACGACACCACCACCACCACCAACAACAACAACAACAACCGTACGGCTCACCCGAATTCGTGTATCGTCCAACGATGGACTCATCAATGTCTTCATATTCAGGTGGTCAAGAATATTCTCCGGTTAACCGTATGAATTTTAATGCTTGTGATTTTGATGAACAATTATATAACCATCCTGAATTTTATATGGGAACTGGTTCGGGTTATCCGACTCAAGAGTATCACGGTTCCGGTCAAGGTTCGGGTCATGGATCGGTTCCAAATGACGATGACAACACTATCTCAGAAGAGATGTCGCCGGTGAAACCAAAAAAAGGAGCAACGAAGGGTAAGAAGAAGGCTGTGGAGAAGGAAACAAAGAATGATTCTTCGCTTTGGTCACGCGAAGAAGAGGTCGCATTGTGCATAGCTTGGTGCGATGTGTCCGAGAATAGCATTGTGGGAAACAACCAAAATGCGAAAGGATTTTGGCGGAAAGTGATTAATTACTTTGAAAATGAGGTTGGTGCAGAAAGAACTTACAACTCGATAGTTACCAAATGGAAAAATAGGATTCGTCCTAGAGTTGGTCAGTTTTGTGCCATTTACGATAATTCGTTTAAGAATTATGGAAGAGGTGAGAATGACCTCACTGTTTACAGACGTGTAAAACCCCAAAATTACCACAATCAGAAATGACCAAAATACCCTCTAATTTCGAAATTTTAAGAACTTATAAAAATACGCTGTAAATTAAAACTTGAGTTATATATCATGTTATGACTCGAAACTATACGATATGAACTTATAACCTAAAGTATTATATGAAATTATATACGAACCTTATGATATAAATTATGGCACGTTTAAAAGTATAACCTATAGGTCCAAAATGAATAAAACCTTGTACATAACATGTAACTTGTAATAGGTCTAGATACATTGAGAGTTTGAAATATAAGTTTGTCTATATTTGACCCCATTAAACTCGGCAATAATTCAGCCATAACTTCCTTATATTCTCACTATATGAATCGACCTATACCCATTCAAAATTCACAGAAAACCCAACATATTATTTAAGATATCACTGCCACGCACTCATAATCAATTCACACGTTTGTGGAGATTTACCATATCTCAACCACCCAACATGTTGCCATAATTTCTGAAATTTGAGATATCACTGCCACGCTATATTCCATTTTAAATTGATTCTCACGTTTTCACTAGATCATTCTCACCTCTTACATATATATACGACTTACTCAGTAAACCTCTTCTTAACCAAAGCAAAACAATAATCAAGTCCCAAATCGTATCTCTTTCTTCAAAGAAAAAAAAGGGTTGAAGGCTAACAGTTGGGGTTGTGGTCGTGCCTACTCTTTGTTCGATTTCTGGATTGTGAACGGGGTCGCGTGATCTAATTCGAGTAAAGGTTAAGGCTGCAGAATTATATAACTGTTTGGCATTCGTGTAGGGTTATGTTCGAGCGCTGTTGTCCTCTTCCTGTCGACCCTCTTAAACTCGGCCTTAAGGTACACTCGTTAACCATCTTTGTCATGCCTAAAAGATTCGAAATGTTGCACGTTAATAGGTCAAACGATAACTAATGAAACCCTACCTAAAACATGCTTGCTGCTACGTCTCGTAAATAATCAAGTGTCATTCAAATGTGTTATTATAAAAGTTTCACGTCACACAACAATAACGAGGGCAGTTGGGGTGTTGATTTTGTGTATACATGTGGTCTCATTAATCTGATATGGAGTGTGTTTATGTGTGTGTCATTAAAGGTGTTTCGTGTGTGTGTAAACATGTGGTAATATGAACCTAAAACAAGTTACTTTAGGGATGTAGTGTGTCTCGTATAATCTGTGATGTCTGTGTTAAGGATTAGATGTTTTACTACCTTTGTGTGCCACGTAAAATCTGGTGTGTGAGTGTGAGTTTGTTGTGTCTAGTAACGTGTGTCTAAAATTGCATAGTGTGGTGTATTATTTGTGTGTGTCGACTTCAATTCTGTTTGCCATTCGAATCTGTTGTGAGGATACGCTTATAATCTTGTTATTTAAGATGCTAATATGATCCCAAAAATACGACTAAAAGTCTGAATTAAACTCAGAAGATAAAATATGGGAACGCATGGTTATAAGGACATGTTTACGTATGAATTTATGTGAGTGTTATGGTGGGTACATCAACATGAAGAATTTTTAAACATGTGAATATTTGTGTCATTTTTGTGGGAATCGAATCAGGAAATGGGTTAAATATTAAGGATTTTTGTAACTATTGGAACCATGATACATGTATGACAAGCAACCCTAAACTATAATATTTATAATATCACGTCTTAAAGTTAGTTAATTGTAATTAATACCCTAAAAGTCACTAAAAATGGAAAGCCGACGAAAACGAGTAAATCTAATTTGAGATGAATTATTAATAATTAGCCGATCATGAATTCGTGTAGATTCGCTGAAGAAGGAGTTTGTTTCCGATCCTTATGTTTCTAGTTGTGTGTTCACTTGCGGTCTAAGGTGTAAAACCCGAAAATCTAAAACATGCAAAAATTACCAAAATGCCCCTGAAACTTTAAAATTTAATTAAAGCTTAATTAAAGTTCCGAATCGATCCCAAACTTCTGGAAACGAACAAGATATGATACAAAATAATTTTGACGACTTCGATTAATATTTATACAAGTTGTGAGATGACCAAAATACCCTTGTGTGTGCCGAAAATTTAAATACATAATTATTACTAATTATAAACCTTTTTAAATACAAAGTAATTAAGGAAAAATACATAAAAAGGGTAAATTGAATTGGGCCATTAAGAGGGCCGGTTATTTGGCCTAATCCCCTCCCCAAAGACCGGTCAATCACATCTATATCATTCCCTAATTTTATTCTCCCATTTTAACCCTAAAAACTAAGAAGCCGCCACATCAAAAATTCACCCACACCTCAATCCGATTTTTCTGAATCAAGGGAGTATTTTTCTGGAGTTCTTCATAGTGCAAAGGAGGTGGGAAAAATAGCCACAAGGTTCTAGGGTCGATCGTTTGGCTGTGGTGATTTAATTGGGTTGAAAAAGTGCAACCGAGCAACAATAATCCATAGCGTGTAATCCTTTGATCTATAAATTTCCTGGTAATTTTCTAGCACTCCTTTAATCACATATAACATGGGAAAAATACTTAAATCGAACCATGCATTGTATTTTGGCCGAATAGAAAATAATGGGTTTATAAACCCTAAAATCGAATTAAATCTAAAAATCTTGTATGCGAATTTTCTAGGCCAGGTTATTATTTTTCGTGGCTTCTATGATGATCATATAACATGAGAAAAATGGTAGTTCGAATTGTTGAGGCCTAAAAACATGTATGTCGAATTTAATTTAAAACCGGATTTAAGAAATGAAAAGGGAAAATTATGGAAAAATTATTATACCAATCGACCTAGGGTTTTTAGTGATGAAATCTGGAAATGAAAGTGATATAATGATGATTCAATGATGGCCTAATGATTGGGATTGCTAGGGTTTGATTTTGTTATAGTTTTATGTAAACCGATTGGATAAATAATTAGTTAAGGGTGTGTTTTGTAATTATTAAAACTTGTGGGATATTTTTGTAATATTGTATGGACCTGGGAGAATGTGTAAAAATTATAACATGAGGGTCTTATTTGTAATTTTGGCAAGATAATGATTTAATTTGTAAATTATAAATCGAATTGAAAATAAATAAAAATGAGGGACTAAATATGTAATTTCTGGAAACTTGGTGCTGTTTTGAGTAATAAATTATATTCAGGGGGTTATGTTTAATTTTGGTAAATTAATGGCTTAATATGTAATTGTTAATAATTAAAGGTTGAAATTGTAAATTAAAGGACTAAATATGTAACTTTGATAACTAGAGGGACTTGATGTGAAAATTGTGAATGTTTAAGGGTGTTTTCGTATAGCATGTTGAAATAAGTGTTCATTGTGTAAAATTGAGAAATTAAGGGCTTAATATGTAATTATGGTTAATTATTTAAATCGATTTGTAATGTAATAAAGTACAAGGACTAAATATGTAATTTACCAAAAGTTTAAGGGCTGTTTGTAACATAATTATATTGAGGGTTATTTTCTGTAATTTGAAGGAATAAAAGGACTTGATGTGTAATATGAATCTTGTGAAAGTTAATTTGTAAATTATATAAGTATAAGGTTTAATTTGTAATTAATTAATTAAAAGGGTGTAAATCGTAAATTATGAAAATTGAAGTCTAAATGTGTAATTCTGGAAAGTATAAGTGTTTGAATGGTAAAATGATGATAATTTTAATGTGGACCTTTAACTTTGGTAAATTTACACTTATAACCCTGAACTATGAAAGACTTGTCATAATTAACCCTGAACTTGTGTAACTTGTTAAAATGAATATTTCTTCCATAATAAGCTAATTAAAGACTTGACTGGAATTATATCACTTGAATCTTGCTAAATATGGTAACTTACTAATTATGGAAACCTGCTAAAAATGGAAGTTACTTATAATGGGAAGATAACTGAAACCCCTTTCGTATTTCTGTCTTCTACTCCTTTAGGTTCAAGGAGGGAGTGATCTTGATCCCTGTCAGCTACTCTTGTGTTTATGCTTGCTATTTGAATAAGGTACAGATATTCTGCTCTTCTTGTAAAGAGCCTTCGTCTCATTTCTGATTCCTGATTCATTGTTATGTTTTCCCTTGTATTGTGAACCATAGTTTGACCTTTGCTTTAACCTTTGTCTTGAACCTTGTCATGAACCTGAACTTGAACCTTGATACACTTGATATGAACCATTTGACTTGAACCTTCGACTTGAACCCTGCTATGACTCTTAACATGACTTATTGAACCTTGATAACCTGAATAATTAAGACCTTGAGTACTTGAAGGTTCATAGGATTTTACAACTACTTTTTAGATATATATGAAGAGGTTTTTGAAACATTCCTTTAAAGGACTTTTATTATGAAACTGTTCTAAGGACCATATTATTAAAACCATGTAAAAAGGATTTTCTTATAATAAACTATTATGAACCTTCCAGTATTTGACCTTTCTGATATGGACCTCCTGATAATGAACTCTTGCATTTATCTCATGTCTTGAACCCTAATATGAACCCTGATATGAACCCTGATATGATACCTGACATTGGATACCTGAGACTTGACACCTGATACCGAGACTTGATACTTGACCTTGACCCACAGTTTGAGACTACGAGCCATCTACTAGGCATGAGGGTTTCATGTCCATGTCGGTGATGCACCGCCGGCATGACTAGTGTGTAGCCCTAGTGATTTGGTTACGCCGTCCCCGATTTGACTTGATTTATTACGTAGAGGAAGAACCCTGTGGCCTGCGGGGGCGTATGGATGCATCCTAGACCTGTCTTGATTTGTTCTTGTTACTTGTATTACTTGGTGACTGGCGAGTGTGTGCGATACACGCCTTTCACACCCCTGGGAGCTAGCTACTCCACCCCTGGAGGTATCCCCTCACCCTGTACTTGGTATGCTGAGGTCACCCCTCCATACACCCTAACATGTGACTTGATATGGTTTGACTTTGAGATTGACTTTGAGTTTTGGGCTCGTAGTGGATTTCTGTTTACCTGAAACCTTGTAACCTTATGACCTGTTACTTGACCTGATACTTGACCTGACATTTGACTTGACTTGATTTCGACTTGGGCTGGTGGTGGGTTCTGGTTTCATTTGCACCTACCATTGTAACCTCTCTTAATTCCTGGTATGTTTGCATAACTCTTGTATTCCTTTCCTGACTCTTGTTACTCCTGGTATTGTTTCTTTTACTCTATATTTCCGTTACTACTGCTTGTTTCCGTTATATCTGTTCACTGAGCTCTCGTAGCTCAGCCGCATTTCTTTCCTGCGGCAGGTACATTTAAGCTAGGAGCTGGGTTTTAGCTTGGGATGAGAGCAACTTGTGTGAAGTTTAGACCTTGTCATTCTAGTGTGACCATTTGGATATTATTTCTGTTATGCCATTGTTTGGGCAGTTTGGATTCTGTTTTGTACTTCGTTATTTCTGTCTTGCACTTGATATAAGTCGTGTTGACTTATTTTCCTTTGAATTTTAATGTTAAGGCTTCCGTTATTTTATTTCTTGAATGCTTGTATCTGATATGAAACCATGTATTTGTGACATCTTTGCCCTTGTCGGGTTGGGGTGTTACATAAGGTACAGATATTCTACCCTTTTTCAGTAAGGGTGTTTTCTCCTCTCATGACTCATTTATCTTGATTCGTTTTAAGATTCCCTAAGCCATTGCTATGTTCCCCTACACTTTGGTTCGTTTGTTTGATTCATTTTGACTTTGAAGTTCGATATGACCCTTTTTGCTTTGAGCCTCTATAATGATCCGTTTGATATTCGTTCGTTACCTTGGGATATTAGTATTCGAATCACTTGATGCTTTGAAGGTTCATTTGATTTTGGTAACTAGATGTGAAAACCTTTTTAATTATATCATGGAAATGCTTTGAGGAAAACTTATTTTAAAATGATGTTTATGAAATATGCGATACCACTTTTATTTGGAATCTTACTAAACTTTTATGAAAATTACTTTTAAAGACTACTTTTGTGAAAATAGTTAATAAAAATCATTTTTGATGAAAACCATTTGATAAAGATTTCTTTAAATGAACCATTTGATTATGAACCTTTGATCGGTTCGTTTGGATTCGTTTGACTTTGATATTGGATATGAACCCTTTTGCCATGAACCTTTGATATTTGGACTTTGACTATGATTCAATGACTTAGACTATTTGAACCTTTGCTATAGTTCAGACCTTTGACCTTTGACCCTACAGTTTGATACCCGAGCCAAGTTCGTTTCCTAGCCATGAAGGTAACATGGCCGTGTCATTGATGCACCAATGGCATGACTCCAGTGTGTTCGAGTGATGTTACAAACCGTCCCCATATTGTTTGTTGCATGCACATTATATTTATTATGGCCTATATTATTGTTCGGGGGGGGCGTATGGATGCATCCTAGGTTCATGTCCGTGTTCGTGGACTTAACATGATTTGATATTATATATTGTTCGGTGACTGATGCTGGGTGCAATCCACGTCTTTCACAAGTTCGGGAGCTAGCTACTCCATTTGAAGAATGAGGACACCCCTCATATTATCTGATTATCTGAGAGGTCTCCCCTCTATATGATTATGAAGACATGGTTACTATATTTGATTTGTGTTCGGGCTCGTGGTGGATTACTGACCCTTTTCCCTTTCTTACTATGTACTCTTTGACTATACCTTTGTAAACCCAATGCATTAAACTATACATGTTCGTTTTCTTTTGCTTTCGTTTCCGTTTATTATATATCTGTTCACTGGGCTTTTTAAGCTCAGCCGCATTTCTTTTCCTGCGGCAGGTTTTTAGTTGGAAGCTGGGTATGAGTGAAGAGACTTTTGGACTTAGAAGACCTTGATAGTTATTTTGAAGTAGAGTCTATTAGAAGGATTTGCATTTGCAGACTTAGTATTTAGTTTTGTTTCCTTTGTAACCTTGTACTTTCAGTATTTCATTTGTAACCTTGTATTACTATTGGTGTATGCTTTGTTTTGATCTGATATGAAACCATTATTATAACATCTTTACCCTTATCAGGTTGGGGTGTTACAATTATGGTATCAGAGAGACAGGCTGCGATTCGTAATACATTTACCCTTGGCCTGTGTAAGTTAGGACCACTAAGTTTTCCCTGTAGGCGCTCGTAAGACAACCTTTGAAAATTTGCTTTAAGATTTCCCTATAGGAACGTAAGTTTTGACCAGTGAGGAATGGGTAGACTATAAGACATTTGTTTAAGTATCATTGCTTCCGCATCACTCTGATTCGTGCCTTGCTTTTGGTTAGATCCTGTTGATACCACTTTTGGAAAGTGAAAGCTTATGCTTTGCACCACCTAAGATTTGAACCTGATTAAATCTTGAAGGCATTGAGAATTTCTTAATAATTGCCTGACAATATTTGATCCTCATCTTCAGATTTTGACTCTGATCTCTGATCCTTTCGTTAATCATTTTGACGCCTCTTCGGGCAGTCTGAGAACCTCCATGGCAATGGCGTACTGGATATGTTTTGTTAATTGTCTTTTGCTTCTGATAAGTATCTATGAATCTTCCGACGCTATTTGATTTCGTTTCACCCATCTCTGTCCCCACGAGAAGTCTTGTGGCGTTTAACCACGAGTATAAGAATGTTTTTCCCTCTCACTTTTGAATGATAAGTTTTGCTATGCTGATCTGTTAATCTTCGGATAGTTAACTTCGATTTTATTCTATTAAGGTATTTGTTGTTTGAGCATTTAAAATATTGACAACTATCCTCCTTTTGTCTCACCCTTGGCGTTTGAAACAATTTTGAACTCCCTACCATGATTACCGCTTGTTAAACTTTTGGCTATCTCTATTACTCCGGAGACTCGTGTGTTACTTTCGCAGTTATGAAGATTTCCTTGAACCCATTTCGTACCCCAATAAATGAATCTTACCTTGAGAGGTATTTGGCACCCTGAGTTTTCTGAATATGATTCGTGACTGAACCACATGTTTTTCCACCGAAGTGTGAAGTAGGATTTGACATGATACCGAGAGATTGTCTAGTCACTAAGCGAAGGTGTCTTTCAGATGTGTTCGGGATCATATAAATTGATTCGAGCAACCGGGAAGAACAGCAACCGAAGACCAGGAAGTGAGTTTACTTGAGTGTATTTCCTGGGCGTGTTTTAGTTCATTCGTGATAAAGAAGAATGGTGACTGGAGATAAGTATAGATTACAAGAAGCTGAACCGTAATACTGTTAGGAGCCAATATTCATCCACCCTGAAACGACTACGTATTTGTTTAATTTCAGAGCGCGAAGTTTCCTTTTGATGAATTGATTTTATTCTTGAAATCGCCTTCCGTATTCGTAAACGACTGCTATGACGGTTAGTGACGCTAATAGTATTAGCTAAAGCTCTGACTGTTTTCCGAATTTGATAAAAGATGTTTTCTCGTGAGTACTTGGGCAAATGGCCATTGTATGGTTTAATAGTACGTTCGGAGACGAGGAAGAGCATGAAAATCATTTTTGCACTTTGTTAGAAATTTGTCGATCATTTGTGTGCTTTGACTAGGTTGCTATTTGGAGGAGTAAAATTTGTTTGTGAATGTCTAAGCATTTAGTGCACAAACTTGTCAACTTTTACTCCTCTTTATGATCCTATTTATACACAAGTAAAATTCAACCGTTATGATAAAAACAAAAGATGACCTAAGCTAGTTAGGACAAAATAATTACGTATTTTGTCTCTGTTACAATAGGCTATTTTGGGTATAAGACAATACTGCTTTCTGAAGAGCAGTGATGACACTTGTCCTGACATTTTCCTTTGCAGGGAAAGTTTGACTTCAGGTTGATAAGGACTTCTTATTCATTCAAACGTTTCCCGCCTTGTCCTGCCTATTCTTTAGTTTTCAAGTCTTCAATCTTTAGTTGTTAAGGAGTCTTGGAGTTCAGTAAGTTATTGTCATCACTCACTGAACCAATCACCTTCTTCTTTGGCTTAAGTGTCACTCACTAAGTTCCGCCTCACTGAATGGAGAGACTTTCTTCTTAGACTCATCCTAAGCATCCTGAAGGTGACTCACTGAGCAACTGTTTACTCAGTGACTTGAATATTTTTTAAGGTCTACTAACACTTAGGTTATTTTGTATTCAAATCCTTGTTTAAGATTACTTGGGTACTGAATAGACCCAACAGTCTCCCCCTATTTGGATATAAATATAGCCTAAGTGTTTTGATCAGTGTAAGTGAGCAAGTAGACTTCTTCTTACACTGAAGATACTATAAAGCAGTTAAAGAACACTGATTTAAAAAACCATGGGTCATCATCTTATTCATCAATTACATAAGTCCTATCATATAATACAAAATGCTCAGGGTTAAGTACTCAGACTTCCTTAATCCCCATGAGCTCAAGCTTTGCTCTCTTGGATAACAACACCTATTTGTCAGGCCTCTCACTCATCATCTTGTCCATCAGCTTAATGAACTCATCATTGTCAGGACTCTTCACATGGAGTGCCATCAGTTTATATGCCAGCAGTGTTGTGGTCTCCACTAAGTGAATGTCACTGACTCTTTGAAAGGCTTGTTGACCAAATTCATCAATGAAGAAGATTCCAAACTCAGGGTGCTTGATCACTTTGTTAGGAATGAACTTGACACATTCAGGGGGAATTCTGTTGCAGTGTAGTGCAGCAATAAGCGTTCAGGTTCCTGCTCTATTGCTTTCCTTTTCTTCCCTGTGCTCTGAGTTGGTTCAGGGATTGTGAGGCCCTGAGATGCAAATGCCTTTTGGTGGTCAATTCCCAGACTCTTGGCAACCCTTTCCAATTCTTCGTATTTCTTTGTTAGGGCTTCCAGTAGTTCAGGGATGCACTTGTCCTTCTTCTTGCTCAGAATGGGCCCCATCATGTCCCATTCTTTGATGCCGAATGCTGAGAATTTAAAGGGAGCATTCTTTTCATGCACTCTTGGTCCTCTTTGGATAGTTATGGAAAGAGGGTTAGTGTTTGCATGAATGATCATATCAGTGATGGGACTTTCACCCTTGGTCTTGGTCATAGTCCATATGATGCGTGGTTTTGCGACCTTACAACAGGTTTTACCTCTCGAGGGATCTCAAGAGGCTTACAACCCCACCAGGCAGTGTACCTGACCGATGTAGTATAGTGTAGTGGTAAGTACGGGGGATTGATCGTTCTCCACAGGGAATAGTGTCGTTAGGATTGAAAAACTACTCTAATAGGTCTAGGGGTGAGAGAAGATTCTTTTTGTGTTTTTATATTTTATGAAAGCAAGTAAAATCTCGGGTTTGAAGGAGTGGGCGGAATTAGTTGCTAATCAACTAACCCAAATAACTACGAATGCAAATAAAATAAAATAACAGAAAATGAAAAGGTGGTAAAACTTATGTGGAGAGAAATGTGTTTACTTAGATTTCCTTACTCCCTAACTATCTTTTACCGGTTAATTAGTGTATATTAATTGCGTGGATGACGGGTGTATTCCTTAATACCAATCGTGGGGTGGCGTACGTACTTCCCCAACTCTACAAGCTCCTACTTCACTCCTATGTCGAGCCGGCTAAGAAGCTCCTAACATGGGATCACTAGAATTTGCTTGTGCATTAAATACAACCATAAAAACCTTAGTACGCATTGGTTCATGTTTCTTAAGACGTTCAAGCAAATTACCGAATAGGAGGTTAGCCAGTTTTCTTAAGCCTAACATAGATAAACAATCATCCAATACAACTAATAACACACTAATAACCAACAATCAATAGCTAGGTTTCATTAGATCTAAGCAAACACAAGATAAATCTAGCCTAGCATGTTAATCAAAAGACAAGAACAAGATATAATCAAACAACACATAGACATATTGAATGATTAAACGATAACTTATCTTCAATGTAACATGGAAGATCTCAAGGCAAAAAGCCTTGAAAAAGCTGCTAAAATCGTCTTAGGGTTTCCTCCCAAAAGGTTACACACAAAGTTCCACACTAATGACAAAAAATTGCAAAACTATATATAGAGTATAAGGGCTGACGGCGTCACGTTGTAGATCCTGACGCCGTCACCTC
The DNA here is from genome assembly GCA_021014915.2 of Artemisia tridentata subsp. tridentata. NCBI lineage: Eukaryota > Viridiplantae > Streptophyta > Magnoliopsida > Asterales > Asteraceae > Artemisia > Artemisia tridentata. The sequence goes on from CP139507.1 coordinate 314,372,350, forward strand.
GCCGCTTTTAGGGTTCCCGGATGGCCTTCCTGACGCCGTCCCTCTTTAGACCTCCAAAATCCGCTCTGGCTTATCAAGGCTTGACGCCGTCAGATTAGTGCTTGACGCCGTCCCACTTTAATTTAAACCGTGACGACCTTGATCACATTAAAGGGTGACGCCGTCAGATTTTTCATGCAAATTTCTCTGGCTTATCATGAGTAATTTTCACATCCACCACTTTTGCCAAGCCATGACGCCGTCTGGACCAATTCCTGACGCCGTCAAAGGTACTTTCCAGCATAAATTTGAGACTTTGTCGTTTTCTTCACTTTTATGCTCCAAAAACGTCCAAAATGCTTCCTTTTCCAGATTTCTTCTCCAAAGTACCTAAAATGACAAAAGGAACGATTTAGGGCAATATTTGATCAAATAAATACGATTTAGGGCTTAAATGACCCCCTAAAAGCGGTACACTTTTCGCTTCATCAAATACCCTTACACTTGAGATTTGCTTGTCCTCAAGCAAATGCGCTTTTATTCTAATCAAAATACAAGTTAGGGGTCATTTAACACTAATATAAAAGTAATTAAAACAAATAGTCATTCCACTTTAATCATAATAAGCACGGAGATTACATACTAGCACCTCACAAGTAGTGTTTAGATACTCACATCTCTCAAGTGTCATCAAAATAAATCTCATAAATGAAAACGGATAATATCTCTCACTACCTGTCATAGCAAATAGATTACCATAGGCTTGGGAAAGGATCAAAAACCTCCTCCACTAGGCGTAAGCACCTAAGATAAACTATCAAAGAGGGCTTTTAAACGGGTTATAACGTTAGGTGTAGGGATATGATAAACACGGTTTTGTTGGATAAGGGATATTTTACTGGTGGCGAGTTAAAGATCTTGATTAATTACATGTACTATACAATGTTGCTAAGCCAAGACTCGACTCAATCTTAAGCTAAAAACAAAATAACAAAAAAAACATAAAACAAACATAAAATGAAACGGGATGGTAGTCCGTATGTTTTTTCAACTTTTCTTTTTCTCATTTTTTTTTTGTATTTTTCTTGATTTTTTCGATTTTTTTTTCCATACACTCTTGCCCTACCATCCAAAATAATACATCATAGGGGCGTTGCATTCCCCTTACACTTGAACTTTTACATAACTTTACAAATAACTATTCTAATGACTCGAATTAAGATAATCGAAACACTTGGAGTACTTTTAAAATATTTTGCACATATGGGGGTAATAAATGATGTCTTCCCCATTACTCCATTACACTAGTACTTTACCCATGAGTCCCAATCGTCCCAAAACAATATGTACAAGGATATGACTCGACTTAGCAACCATGTAATCAACTAGATAATTAACTTGGGTTTAAACAAATGTTGTCACAATAATGCACTAAAGATGGGTGCATACAAGGTAGGCTAAGGCGATTTGGGTGTACATTTTAGTGGGGTGTAACAAATTCTTCCTTTAAGTAAAATGCTTAAAGGTCGAAACGAAAAGATAGGCTCCGAGGGGTGTACTAGGGGTATCGTGTACTAAAAATAAGTACAACGCAAAGGGTGTGGGAGAATTACTTGACCAATGTAGCCAACGTAATTATAATAAAAACATAGGTGTAAAACAATGGGTTAATCCTAATGCCTCTTATCATGTAGTAAATCTAACTACACGAATGTAGTCTCACTTGTGGCCTCGGGATGGTCCTAACGCAAGTTCTAGAATCTAAGTGCTACCGGTACTCACATCATAGCATAAATGCTTTTCCTACCAATTCTAGGGGCGAACCTCACATATTTGGGGGTGGAAAATTTTTAGTGGTACGGTTTTTGTGCTAGTCATATAACTCCTATCCGTGAGATGCTCATTAAGATCAAAGTTTCACTCCTAAATGTTGTAAAAAAATTTTAAATTTGGCGCTAAAATTGCCCTAACAGGTATTTATCTCAGTTTTATTACACATCTACTTTTAAACAAACAAAAATCAAGCGTAAAAGCATTCTCTAATCGTATCGTACTTTTACCCCCCCCCCCCTTATACTTAAGATGAACATTGTCCCCAATGTTCAAATAAAAAGATGTAAAAGCATAAAGTAAAAGAATGAAATCAAATACTCCCCTGATTCGCTCGTTGGATAATATGGTAACACGGTTAGATCTTCTTCCAAGAGAATGTAGAAGCTTCATGACTAATGCATCGCCATAAGCTTGATCCAACAAACATTTCCTTGTCCAAAATAACCTGTTAAACCTGAGAAAACAAACACGAAAACCTGCATAACATCGGCGGGATAAACTCTATATATAAGGATATAATGCTTATGGAATGATAATTTTGCAGATTCCTGGAGATTATAAGTTAGAGATTTAATAAAAACTTTTTTTATGAAAACAAAACTTTCAAAAATTTTCAGAAAATTAAACCTGACGCCGTCAGGTTGTAAAGCCTGACGCCATCAGAAATGATCTGACAGAATTCTCATGTTAAGTTTCCGGAAAATTTTTGGAAAAACCTATACCTTACTTCCTGGAAATCCTGCAAAACATCATTATGACTCGATACAAGCATTTGACTCAAACAATTACTAATATGTATGTTAATTTATTATTATTATGATTCATGTTCATTTGTGTTCTAATAAACCGATTTAGATTTCCCTTACACTTAACTTTTGCAAAATACCTTTATAAGTAGTTAAGACAAAGTTAAAAACAAAATAAAGCATTTTCACAAATTAATTTTGAACATGAATCAATAATAATAAAATTTAAACACACATACGGAAGCAAATAAAAACAAACAAATAAATAAACACACAAAGCAAATAAAGCTTGGGTTGCCTCCCAAGAAGCGCTTTTCTTTATTAACGAGTCTTGTAGCTAGACTCAAAGTCACGTACATTACGTGATTCCATCATTGGTCACGGTTCCTAAGCCATTCTCCTTTGATTCTCTATCAGAATCACTTTCATAGTAAAGGTATTTCGGGTCCTCGAGATCAAAAGGATTGTTTCGGTATTTAGAACTAAGCTCCTTATCATGCTTAAAGAATCCACTTGACAGGTCAAAAGTGTCCTTACATCCCCTTCTCACATCATCATCACATAACACGAGTTGGGAGCTTAACCCATCGAGCCCTTCATAATCAATCTCCTTGAATTCTCTCATCTTGTAAGGCATTTGGTATGAGATTTCCCTAATCCCATCGGTGAAAGTCATGATCCCATTGAGCTCGTCCACAACCAAGCTTGTGGCCTTGCAAAAAGGTGCCCCAAAAACAACTTGTGATAACCTGGGATCGATGTACTTTTCGATATTATCGACGATTGCGAAGCTCATAGTGAATGTCATGTTTCCTACAAACACCTGTACATCATCATCTATGCCAATGTCGTCCTTCCCTTTATGAATCATTCCCCATCTGCAAATGTTGTTATAATGAAACAAGGACATCACATTTTTGGGTAAACATGTGTCAATGTAAACATTATAAAAATGCTTGTGACCAATCATGCAAGGTATTTTGAGATTATTCGGATCACGTCGCTTAATTCGGCCAGGCCTTCTACCGTGTAGCCCCCATGTGTTGCCACTTGCTGATGGTTGATACTCATACACTTCTTCACAGCCATCCCGAAAAATCACTTTCCTGACACCATCGGTAAATAATGCACTCCTATCATCCTCATCGAGTATCACTCTCGTCGCTTTTATGAATGGTTTGCCTAGAACAAGGCCAGTTAAGGACGGGCTGACGATAGAGTTCATGTTATTAATTACAGTTAGCTCGATATGAAAGAGGAACTTTTCTATCATAATTGGTACCCTCCTTATTACCCCGATGATATTAAACCCTTCATATTTGACCTGTTTGGTGAAGGCTTCGTTATATAGAGTAAGGGATATTGCATTCATAGAAGAGTTGGGGTTTATATAGGCATCTTTTATAAACTTCTTCCTAGTGGTGCAAGACACCTTAAAGACCCTGTGAGCGCCATCCTCTATTCTCTCTCCAAATTCCACAGGCAAATTTGCTGTGCCCCTCTCAAGTTCCTCCACCAGGGGGCGGTCTAGCAATCCTGGGAGCCCATGAGGCATTTCGGATTTCTCTTCTGAGCCCTTCCCATCATTCAACTCTATAGTATTAGAGTTCTTTGGTGAGTCTAGATAGTGGCCGGGCGCCTCTGTGTCCTTTTCGGGAACTTCACCCTCCATTTCATTGTCCACGTTCTCGGTTGATTGTTGTTCCAGATTGGGTTTAGGAACAGGCATTGTTGTAATGACGTTCACGAAGTGGAGTGGTTTTGAGGGGGTATAGGTATCTCCATTTTCTTTTCCGTTTTGTGATATGTGTTTGAAGAGTTTACTAGGGTGCTTGATTTTTACAGGAGGGGGTGTTTGGTGAGTCACCGTGACAGACTTGATCTCATTAACTCGTGTCAACTCACAAGTTGACCTGCCATCAAGGCGATCATTGATAACCTTTAACAGGTTATCAACCTTGTTGTTCATATCAACTTGCTGTTGTCTGAATTGATTCTCAAGTTTGGAGAGCTGTGTTTCTTGAGAGAGAATGAATTTTTGCAGTGATTCCTCGCGATTTTGTTGTTGATGCGTATGTTGCAGAGGATAATGTTCAGACCAGGTGAGTGGGGGAGAGTCATTGAATGATACGCTTCGAGTTTGGTTCCAATTAAAATTTGGCTTACTCCTCCATTCCTCATACCTATCTTCGGAATTCTTGGGTCCATAATTAGTGGTGAGCCACTTATCTCCCACCTTATCGATTCGCAAAGATGCGAATTCTTTGAAAGCCTGTTTGGGGAGTTCCATGAAATCATGAGTATCGTGGGGACCACTGCATAATTTACACGAAGAAGTGATTTTGTTCACTTGGCTTGAGGGTTTAGGAGCCTCGTAGGATTTCATAAGAAACTTGACTTGGTCTTCAAGTTCTATGATCCTACGGTCGGAAGTGCTTGAATTGCTCGAAGGAAAAGATATTGCCTTGACCATTTTATTCAAATCACGGGGATCACTCCAACTTTCGTTGTCATAAAGAGCAAGATCTTCTAGGAGAGCCCATGATTGTTCCACACTTAGATCACGTAGCTTACCACCGGCCGATTAGTCAATGGTTTGCCTCGTGGAGAGATTGATATGGTCATAGAAGATTTGGACTTGGAGCCAAAGTTCTATGCCATGGTGAGGGACTTTTTGGAGTAAGTCCTTGAATCGAGTCCATGCCTCGTAGAGGGTTTCGCCTTGACGTTGTTGGAACATCAAGATATCATTCCTTAGCTTGGTAGTTCTTCCCGGTGGGAAAAACTGAGCAAGGAAACGAGTGGTGAGATCATCCCAAGAGGTGATGGATCCTGCGGGTAGATGCTCTAGCCATTGACTAGCTTGGTCCCGCAGAGAGAATTGAAAGAGACGCAGTCGGGTCGTCTCTCGAGTGGCAACATCAAGGTCTATAGAATCAACGATTTTGAGAAAGTCCTTGAGATGTTGGTTAGGATCTTCAGAACGAAGTCCATGGAATGCGCATCCGCTTTGCACCAACCGAATGGTGTCGGATCGCAAGGGAGTGACATTGGCTCCTTGAGTGAGCTCAATGGTGTTTCGATAGCCTTGGTGGCTAGGACAGGAGTACTCTCCTAAAGTACGGGCTCTAGGAGGTGGTGGTGGTTGTTGTGGTGGGTTGTTGGGATCAAGGATATTACCATCTTCCATGATGTCGAATGGTAATGGTTACGAACAAAGAAACGAAGAAAATAGATAGACTAAAGAAAACCTAGAAAAATAAAATAAAAATCTCACTAGAAAGGAATCTAGCGAGTAGACCTATAAAATAAAAATTCAACCTAAACAATAACTATTCCCCGGCAGCGGCGCCAAAAACTTGATGCGTGGTTTTGCGACCTTACAACAGGTTTTACCTCTCGAGGGATCTCAAGAGGCTTACAACCCCACCAGGCAGTGTACCTGACCGATGTAGTATAGTGTAGTGGTAAGTACGGGGGATTGATCGTTCTCCACAGGGAATAGTGTCGTTAGGATTGAAAAACTACTCTAATAGGTCTAGGGGTGAGAGAAGATTCTTTTTGTGTTTTTATATTTTATGAAAGCAAGTAAAATCTCGGGTTTGAAGGAGTGGGCGGAATTAGTTGCTAATCAACTAACCCAAATAACTACGAATGCAAATAAAATAAAGTAACAGAAAATGAAAAGGTGGTAAAACTTATGTGGAGAGAAATGTGTTTACTTAGATTTCCTTACTCCCTAACTATCTTTTACCGGTTAATTAGTGTATATTAATTGCGTGGATGACGGGTGTATTCCTTAATACCAATTGTGGGGTGGCGTACGTACTTCCCCAACTCTACAAGCTCCTACTTCACTCCTATGTCGAGCCGGCTAAGAAGCTCCTAACATGGGATCACTAGAATTCGCTTATGCATTAAATACAACCATAAAAACCTTAGTACGCATTGGTTCATGTTTCTTAAGACGTTCAAGCAAATTACCGAATAGGAGGTTAGCCAGTTTTCTTAAGCCTAACATAGATAAACAATCACCCAATACAACTAATAACACACTAATAACCAACAATCAATAGCTAGGTTTCATTAGATCTAAGCAAACACAAGATAAATCTAGCCTAGCATGTTAACCAAAAGACAAGAACAAGATATAATCAAACAACACATAGACATATTGAATGATTAAACGATAACTTATCTTCAATGTAACATGGAAGATCTCAAGGCAAAAAGCCTTGAAAAAGCTGCTAAAATCGTCTTAGGGTTTCCTCCCAAAAGGTTACACACAAAGTTCCACACTAATTACAAAAAATTGCAAAACTATATATAGAGTATAAGGGCTGACGGCGTCACGTTGTAGATCCTGACGCCGTCACCTCGCCGCTTTTAGGGTTCCCGGATGGCCTTCCTGACGCCGTCCCTCTTTAGACCTCCAAAATCCGCTCTGGCTTATCAAGGCTTGACGCCGTCAGATTAGTGCTTGACGCCGTCCCACTTTAATTTAAACCGTGACGACCTTGATCACATTAAAGGGTGACGCCGTCAGATTTTTCATGCAAATTTCTCTGGCTTATCATGAGTAATTTTCACATCCACCACTTTTGCCAAGCCATGACGCCGTCTGGACCAATTCCTGACGCCGTCAAAGGTACTTTCCAGCATAAATTTGAGACTTTGTCGTTTTCTTCACTTTTATGCTCCAAAAACGTCCAAAATGCTTCCTTTTCCAGATTTCTTCTCCAAAGTACCTAAAATGACAAAAGGAACGATTTAGGGCAATATTTGATCAAATAAATACGATTTAGGGCTTAAATGACCCCCTAAAAGCGGTACACTTTTCGCTTCATCACCATACCTTTTCCTTTCATTATTTAGTTTGACCTTCTGGTTGTGTTCTTTTTATTAGATCAGCCTGAAGTTGTAGAAACTGTTCCCCCCTGATGTTTTAATCAGTCTCCTCGATCACTTCTTTAGACACTTCTGTAATGACAGGCCTACTGTGTAACTCAGCCTTGATCTTGTCTTCCTGCTCCATTACAGCAGCCACTTCATCATAAGTCCCTCTGAATACCTTCCCATTGTGTAGGACAAGATCAATAAGTATTGGTGCGTCAGGATCTTGTCTAACTTCCTTCTGAGCTGGTACAAGTCTGGGAGGAGAGTCTCCTGATTCCATGACCCCCTTCCCTTTGTCAGTGGGCAGAGGTGTTGAGGAGGAGGGCTCAGGAACATCGATGGTGGTTGTTGTGACTTCAGTGGTGATTGGAGTTGGAGAGCTTTCAGTGATAGGAGGAACTGATGAGATCACCATAGCCATTGTAGTTCCTGATGCTGCTGTTTGTTCAACCTTAAAGCTTTGGATTGGTACATCATCAGTAATTACTTTCTGTTCTTCAGAAGTTTGACCATCTTTTCTTGGCTGCCTATGTGGATCCAACTGCCTAAATAATTGTTGAACATGAGTAGGTGTAGGCTATGTTGGAGCAGTTTTCTCCCCCTCAACAGTTGCGGTAGCTTTAGTGGAAGCAGCTGTTGAAGAAGGAGCCTAAAAAGAAGCAGACTTCAAGAACTTGAACATATCAGTGACCAGTGTTTTGATTTCACTGGTTTCATTCTTCAGGCTGGAGATGTCACTGGTCATTGTTGCCTGAGCCTAAGAGAGAGCTAAAATCTTACTGGTGTAGCATGAGACCAGTTCATTATGCTTTGTAGTGAGTTCATCATATGATGAGGAAATGGTGGTGAGTTTAATCTCTTGAACCCTGAGCGCCTTGGCAACTGTTTCTTGATGAGTCTTGAGAGCTGGGAAGTCTACCTCCCTGAATAATGTTGGGAGTGTACTAAGAGATGCGAAGGTAGACTTGTGAGAGTCCATGAACTCAGTAAGCTTAGTGATCAGAACCGGATCATCCTTAAAATCGGCCTGAATGTTGGTAAGAGGCTGAAGGATGGAGGCAAAATGAGTACCCTAATCAGTACCCAGCTTCTCAATGGAGGTCTTCAAGTCACTGACATGTTTATCAGTGGAGATGGTGACTTGTTTGAGATGACCTTGAGACTCTTCAACAGTTGCCCTGAAGTCAGCATAAGAAGCAGCTGCTTCAGTGTGTTGTTCCCATTGTTCCTTAATGATTTCATTGAAGAGGGCAGTGTTAGACTTTCGGAGGAATTTGACCAACTGCCTTTCAGTGAGGGGAACAACATCGTCATACTTCTACAAATATTCAGGAATTGCAGCAGTAGAGTCAGAGGAGCTTGATGATTTATGAGATGATGTTGAGGATGATGAATTTTGTTGTTGTTCATCAGGAGGAGGAGATAAAGTTTGTTGCTCATTGTGCCGAGGAGAGTTATCAGTGTGAAGTTGGTCGTCGGTGTCCATGTCTTCCCCAGCAGCTAAAGACTTCATCATCCTCAAATTCAACTACTTCCTCTTCTAATTCTTCATTGATGAACATTTCTAAATCAGCAAGAGTAGGAGCTAAGGCTAAATCTGGCTCCCCCTCAGAAGAGGGCTTGCCTTCGGTGTGATCAGGTCCTAACCCCTCTAGGAGAACAGAGTGGGTTTTCTCTACCCAGTCCACAGAGTCAGTTCCTGAGGTATGCGCATCGCCGTGGGGGGTGTAGGTTCCATATCAACGGGTGGTTGCATGCCCCCTGAGTCTTTGTCCCCTGATGTTCCTTCAGGGACTGGTGGGTTTGAGCCAGTACCATCACTAGGAAGTGGAATGTTGAGGTCCCCCTTTCCAACAGGGTTGTGTTGCCCTATTGAAGATATAGGGACCATGCCTCCCTGAGGGTGGTGCTGCCCTAGCAAGGTTATAGGACCCTGTTCTCCCTCAGGCAAAGGTTGTGATATACTAATTCCTTCATCGGGATGTGAGAGTTGAATGGTTCCTGACTCCACTGACTTGTATATGTCAGTAGAGTCTTCGGGAGAAGGTTTGCCCGAGGACACTGAGTGTGATTTCTCAGTGCCCTCCGTTGGCCTTTTTTTTGGTCAAGGTGGTGTTGGGCCCTGCAGTGGGTGTCTCTTTATGCTGGTGTTTCTTGTGCCTCTTTTTCTCAGGCTTTGAGCCAGAGGTCTCAGTGGCGAGTGGTTTGGGTTGAACCACCTTCCTGGACCCCTGTCTCTTTTTCTTCTTCTCCTTCTTGGAAGGAGAAGGCATAGGTGAAACAGAGTCAGCACCCTGAATGACTGTCAACATATATGTTGTCAGGGTGATTTGTGTGACCTCAGTGGGGTCTCTTGAGTAGTTGGGTTTATGTAGGATATCAGGAAGAGATCCCTGTGTATTGCCCTGAACATACTCAGAGCCCAGTAAGTCTTGAAGCACACAGGAGATAAACCTGGGGTAAGACATCTGTCTTTACCTGGTTTTGCATGTGAGCTTGACTATGAGGTCCTTGAAGATAATTTCTCCAATGTCTATCTTTTTACCTTCTAGGTGACTGAACACTATCAATTGTTGAGCAGTGTTCAATTACTCCGTTGAGGATTTGTTCCCACCCAGGACCTGAATGACAAATGTCATCAGTATCCTCCAAATGGCAGGAAACCAAGTTTTGATTATTGGGGCCTTGGCTAAAAGAGTCCCTGGGGCTACATCAGGGTGTTGTTTGTCATGTGGCCCAAGTAAAAACAATTCGAAATTTACTTCTGAGTCAGTGGGTTGTGGGGCAAAAGTCTCAGTGAAGTCAAGCCCAGTAGCTTTGATAAAGGTTTTATAGTTAAGGGTTAGGGTTTTCTTCCAATTCTTCACTGTAAACTTAATGGATGAGTCCTTGATGACATCCGGGTTGGTGACCTCTGTTGTACACCAGAACTCTCTCAAGTAGTCATTGTAGATGACTGAAGGTGTCTTGGTGAATGCCATGGAGAGAAAATAGTTTTTATGAAAACCGTTTGATATCCGCATTAAATGCCGCTCTTCCCATTACCCGTCTTTTACGCAGTTATCAAGGTGAACAGTTTTGTTTCTCTGCAAAAGTGTCTTTTGCAGAGTGATGTCATCACGTATAATATCAACATATATTATTTGTGAGATGGAAGCATTAAATGCCAAGTGGGATTATGATGAGTGTTGAGGGGGCCCAAGACATGGATGCCAGTTAGGCAGAGACATATATTCCTTTAATTTAATATGCCCAGTTACTGACCTAGGACATTTACTAACTAAATACTTAGAGCATTTAGTTTTGCATTGAATGTCCTATTTATGTCTTGAGTCCCCTGAATAAATTTTCATTCAGTGTGATGATGTTAAGGGAAGGTTGTTGTTCAGGTACCTTAGAGAGTATTTACACCATGTTGAATAAATTTAATCAATGACCTGATTGTCAATATCCAACATGCCTAATTCTGCTTTCAGTCTTGTGAAAGTAGGTTCATCCAGGGGTTTTGTGAAAATATCAGCCAACTGATATTCAGTGGGGATGAAGTGTAGTTCAATATCACCATTAATGATGTAGTCCATGATGAAGTGATATCTGATATCAATGTGTTTGGTTCTTTGGTGAAGTACAGGGTTGTTGGAGATAGCAATTGCACTTGTGCTATCACAAAAGATGGGAACCATCTTATAATGTATGTCATAGTCACTGAGCTGACTTTTCATCCAAAGTACATTTGCACAACAACCAGTAGCAGCTACATACTCAGCTTCTGCTGAAGACATGGCCACTGATTGTTGTTTTTTAGTGCTCCAACAAACAAGTTTTCCACCAAGGAATTGACAGGATCCTGAGGTACTTTTTCTATCCATGTTGCAGCCAGCATAGTCTGAGTCAGTGTAGCCTTTGAGATCAAAGCCTGAACATCTTGGATAGTACAAACCAAGGTTTGGAGTACCTTTCAGGTATCTGATGATTCTCTTTGCAGCAATGAGATGTGACTCTCTTGGATCAGACTGATATCTTGCACATAGGCAAACAGCAAATTGTATATCAGGCCTTGAGGCAAGTAGATACATCAGTGATCCTATCATTCCCCTGAATAAGGTTTGTTTTACTGGTTTACTAGTGAGATCGGGGCCAAGATTGTTTGGAGGAACCATTGGAGTCTTTACTGAAGAGCAATCAGTGAGCTCATATTTTTTTAGTAGGTTCCTTGTGTATTTCTCTTGACTGATGGAGATTCCTTTGTCAGTCTATTTGATTTGAAGTCCTAGGAAGTATGTGAGTTCTCCCATCATACTAATTCCAAACTTCTTTGTCATTAGTTTTTCAAACTATTTGCAAAGTTTGTAATTTGTTGAGCTAAATATGATGTCATCTACATACACTTAAACTAAAATCACATCTCCTTTTGTTATATAGGTAAACAAGGTATTGTCAATCTTTCATCTGACAAACTTATTTTGGATCGGGAAGGCTGAGAGAGTTTCATACCATGCCCTAGGATCTTGTTTCAGTCCATAAAGGGCTTTGTCAAGCTTGCAGACATAGTCAGGAAACTCACTACTTTCAAATCTAGGAGGTTGTTGCACATAAACATCTTCCTTGAGCTTACCATTCAGAAATGCACTTTTCACATCCATTTGGTAGACTTTGAAGTTCATGTAGGTTGCATATGCAAGGAAGATCATGATGGCTTCCATTCTAGCAACAGGGGCAAAGGTTTCCTCATAATCAATTCCTTCTTGTTGATTGTACCCTTTAGCAACAAGTCTTGCTTTGTTCTTAATGACTGTGCCATTTTCATCAGACTTTGTTTTTGTCAAATTGCTTTGTTCTTGAAAACCCATTTCATGCCAATGATATAAACACCCTGAGGACATTTGACTAAGTTCATGACTTTGTTTTTGTCAAATTGTTCAAGCTCATTTTGCATGGCCTGAACCCAGCTTGGATGTTTCATGGTTTCTTTGACACTCTTGGGTTCCACTTCTGAGAGGAAATCAACAAAGAGGCATTCATTTGTTGAGGCTTCCTTAAGTTTAGCAGCCATGCTTCTGGTAAGCATGCCTTCACTAGACTCACCAATTATATTCACAAGTTCTATTATTTTGGATTTTGTTCAACTATCCTGAGGTCTAGGATATGAGTTAGAACTTGTAGAGGCTTGATTTGGTGGAGGAGTAGGTTCAAGGACTGAGGCTTGAGGGACTTCATGGTTTTGATTCTCAGTAAGTTCAACTCGAGCACTTTGGTCTTCTGGTTCCTGAACATTAGGTTCAGTGTGAGTCATCTCATTTGAGATGTGTTGAGCTTCAATGAGCTCACTGATGTTTGGATATGGAAGGTTATGAGGGATGATGTAGTAAGAGATGTCTGCATCAGCTTGATATTGTGTGGAAGGATCACACTCAGGGTGATATTCATCAGGAGGATATTCCACTGAGGTGTTTGAGAACCTGATGGCTTCAGTGCTTTCATCAAATGTTATGTGAAATGTCTCTTCAGCTTGTTGTCTCCTAGTGTTGAATACCCTATAGGCTTTGGAGACAAGTGAGTATCCTAAGAAATATCCATCATCAGCTTTGGCATCAAATTTTCCTAAGTGATCCTTGTGATTATGAATAAACACAGGACACCCAAACACATGAAAGTAGCTAATGTCAGGGATTCTTCCCTTGAATATTTCATAGGGAGTTTTGTTGTGCCTTTTGACAACAATGGACCTATTTTGAGTGTAGCAGGCAGTTTTGACTGCTTCTATCCAGAAGTGTTTTGAGAGTACTGAACCATTCAGCATTGTTCTAGCAGCCTCAATGAGTGTCCTATTCTTCCTTTCAGCCACTCAATTTTGTTCAGGAGTGTAAGGAGAAGCGAAGTTTTGAGAGATTCCCTTCTCATCACAGAAACACTCAAGGTCCTGATTTTTGAACTCAGTCTCATTGTCAGTCCTGATTTGTTTGATTTTGATGTCATTTTGATTTTCAATGTTCCTGACAAAGGACATGATTGTTTCAGCTGCCTGACTCTTATTAGTGAGAAAGTAGACCTATGTGTATCTTAAGTATTCATCTACTATGACCAGGGTGTACTTCTCATGATGGATAGACATTGGACTGACAGGTCCAAAAAGATCCATGTGAAGAAGATGAAGGCAACTTTTGATGGAAAAATTTTGTTTAGTTTTGAAAGATGCCATGTGGTGTTTTCCCTTTTCACAAGCAGAACAAGGTTTATCTTTGGAAAACACAAGGGAGGGTAAGCCAAGAACTTTGTTCTGTTTGGCTAGGTTATTGATGTTTTTGAAGTTAAGATGAGAAATTCTTTTGTCCCATAGCCAATTGATTGTTTCACTTGCCTTTGTGAAGAGACAAGTCCCATTTTGTGTAAGGGTTGACATATCTAAGACATATACATCTTCCCTCATTAGGGCAATCAACACAACCTCCTTATTGGCTTTAAAGATAGTTCCTCTCTTATCATCAAATTGAACTATGTATTTGGCATCACATAGTTGACTAACACTGATTAAATTGTATTTCAGACCATTGACATAAGCAATTCTTGTAAAAACTATACCATTGCAGTTTACTGAACCATACCCTTCAATAGCACATGATGAATTATCAGCAAATACTACTTTAGGCCCTGGTTCTTCAACATATTTGTGCAGATACTGCTTTACACCAGTCATACTCCTTGAGCATCCACTATCTAGATGCCAAACAGGCTCTTCGGCATGTCTCTGCACAAATAGTAAACTGTGTTAGTTTTTATTGTGAACCTACTTTTTGGTGGGCTTGGTCTTAATGGCCTTTTAGAATTGTGAAGTTGAGTCATGGTTAGTGGTAGAGTGGACAGTGCTTCCACATATTTTGCATTTGGGTGTTGAAGAGGAGTCAGTGGTGTTTCCTCTTCTGGCCAGAATGACTAAGTCATGTCCTGATTCATCATGGGAAGGGTCTCCACATATGTCACAACAGGGATACATCATACAATCATCAGGAAGATAATCCTTGAATCCACAATGTGGACATGGTTGGAAAGGCTAAGCCTTCAGTCTCTGAGTTTGCTTAGATGGTGAAGCATACTTGTAAGCCTGAGCTTTGTAGCTTGCTTGAGCACTCAGAGAGGCAAGGTGAGATTTATGGTCAGAGGTCCTGTGATCTTCTTGTTTGCAAATCATACAGAACAAGATTCTATAGCAATCATCAATAATGGTATGATTTGTAAATTGCATAGATCAAATCTCTGTTGTGATTTAGGTGAGGATTTTGGTTTGGAGGTGCTTGAGGAAGCTGGTGTTTGTTCCTTGACTTTGGATAAAGTGGTTTTTTCAGATGATTCTAACTTTTCACTCAGCTTCCTTACTAGTTCAGCCAACTGATCATATTTTGAGTTAGTACTATCTGTTTTTACTTCAGTAGGTACTGAAGGTGTGGAAGTTTCAGTAGGAACTGAGGCTTTAGTGTTTGGGACAGATGTGGGTCTTTTCAGGATTGTTCTCCCTAAACCTGATTTTTCTTTGGGAGATTGTGGTTGGTAAACAGATGGGGTGAGGTCTGAGCAAGGTGCAGCACCCTGAAAAGCTTTCAGTGGAGGTAGTGGCGATTGAGATTCTGATTCAGACTCAGTGATGGACTCAGTTTGACTGGGTTCATCAGTGACTCCAAGCAATTCTTTGATAGCCTGACTTTCAGGTTCCAAAATTTTTCCAGTGTATGTTGAAGTTAGGTAACTTGTTGTCTGGGTTGACTATTGATGAACTCAAATAAGTACATTTTATTACTATCATTTATCCTAATTATTTGACTTGTTTTATTATATTATGTATGAGGATTGATACTTAATCGTTTACTTTTGTAATTCTCAGGTAAAAACAAGCATTTGGTGAAACTTGGCGATTTTGGACTAATTATGGAGCAAAACATGCAAGAAGTTAAGAGTCTACCGAAATGTACAAGATCAAGACTATTCTGCTCCAGATGCGCCGCATCTCACTTATGACATGCGCCGCATCACTATCAATATTTCACCAGATACGATCCAAGATACAAGAGGACATGCGCCGCATCCTAGAATGGAGTTACGCCGCATCTTCTGGCGGTGTACGAATATTCCTGAATATTATAATCTTGGACCCCACGCGAAGTTAAGTCAATGCGCCGCATCTACTTACTAGATGCGCCGCATCCTACCCTCAGACAGAAACTATAAATACCCCAAGACCAGACGAATTTCGAGGTGACATATTATATCCGAAGACCGAAGTACAGAAACCTAGGACGAATTCAGTCAAGGCAGCAGCACAAGACACACCCAAACGAAGATACAAGAGCTGTAAGAAGGTGCTGCATGTGTTTAATTCATTAAGTAGTTTTGTTTTATTGTGTTAGTAAACTTTAATTCATCAAGATTGGTGGCTTGTGTAATGTGACAACGGAAAGATTGCACTCCCTTAAAACTGCTTTCTCATTAATTAAAGTTTATATGTTGATGTCATTGGTGACTTTTATTAGTGCATTGATAACCTCTGTGTCTAGCTGAGCGTTGATCGGGTCGCCATGCCTCTGCCCTCGCCTATTTATTAGATCGCTTATGCATTCTATCGTCTGTAGAAAAGTAGGAAGAAAGATAAATAGGATAGTCATAAGTAATCAATAAGGGTTTACTCGCCGATAAGATTAGAACCAACGAGAAAGGACTTAATCTCGGTGCGTTGCATCGAACTATACACTTTATATAAAACTAGCAATAAAACAAGTGACAAACTACTTATCTATCAGGACAGCCTTCTTATTGTCTCGAGTATTTATCTGTGTACGTGTGTGCTACTTGCTGATTCGTGCCTATTGGTTTAGTTTATTATTTAATTGCAACCAAATCGTGCCAGTCTCTCAGGCTGAACCCCCTTGCGTTAGATTAGGTTGTATAGCTAACTTAATATATTAAAATACTGATTAGAATAACTAGATAATACGTTCCACTCTTAGTGATCGACACTCTACTTACCATTATATTCATACTGACCGGGTACACTGCTCATTAAGTGTGTGTGTTATTGATAAGTCGGCTAAATATAAATTTAAAACTTGAGTAGGCATTAAAACTGCTAAACCGCAACGACACATCGCACGCATCAAGTTTTTGGCGCCGCTGCCGGGGAGTGAATTGTTATTATCTGTTAATTTGATTAGTATTTTAATTAGGTTTTTAATTTTTTTTATCTAACCGCTAATTTTGTTGTGTATTAGCTTAATTTGCATTCATTGTACTATTTTGCATATTTTCTGTTTTTGTGTGTTATTTGTTTGCTTTTATTTTGTTTATTTTCGTGTGTTTTATTTGTTTTTTATTTTTCGTATTTTTTTTTTGTATTCTGCTATCGTTGTACTGAGCTAAATCGAACGATACGGCGCATCTGATCTCTCAGATACGGCGTATTGCGTTTAATTTTTATAAAATACAACGCGTTTAATTAATTCGATACGACGCATCTTTTCCCCAAGATACGGCTTATCTGTTTTTGATAAAATTTTTTTCTAAAACGTTAACGCCATACGACGCATCTGCTTTAGCAGATACGGCATATCTATTATTTTAATTAAAAACAGTTTTTGAATTATTAAACAGATACGGCGCATCGATCTCTGACGATACGGCGTATCTTCTGAATCAAAAATCTCGTATTTTGAAACGTAACGAAAATACGGCGCATTAACTTTTGTTAATACGACGCATTTAATTTTAAATAAATATCGATTTTTGATTATTAAAATTGATACGGCGCATTCAATTTTCTAAGCGGCGTATCTATTTTCTAAATAAACTCTGATTTAATTTTAACGATTATAAGATACGGCGTATCCATCTTTTTGGATACGGCGCATCGTCTGCAGATATCAGCTATTTTTATTCTTATATCCGTTTCTATATTCATTAATTTCTCTTCTAGCTTTCGAACAAATCCTACTGATGATTTTACCTTTGATGACAGATTTTGCTATGGAAGACATGTCAGTTAACGGATATCTTGCTAAGGAATTCTTGCTTTCGGATTCATTCAATGTGCTCATGATCGATGCATATTTATTCTCTTGGGAGACCCCTCTTGAAGCTACTTTTAAGGAATTCATGCGTTTATGCAACATTGACAAAGGGGTATTCTCTTATGATGTATTTGTGAGGTACACTGGAGATGAATTGTCGCTCTTATGGCCTATTATTGAATCCAAAGGATTGACTTGGACTACTATCAAAGAAGATGATGGGAAATTCTATCTTGCATACATGGACTCAAGCAACAAAAGCTGTGGTGGAGGCAATACCCAAATCTCTTACATGCCTTATTCCGAACAGTACTGGGGATTAAATGAGAACTATCTGGACGATGAAAGAATTTATGCTGTGGCGGAGTTACTATTTCATGGCAGGTTGGTAAGATTGATGGACCTATCCCTCAATGATTGGCTTGAACTTAAATATGGTAGTCCGAAATTTGCCCCTGCAAATGAAGTCAAGCGGATTATGACTTCATGGTTGACACGGAGTTTTAGGGAGCAATTTAACGAGTACATGGAGATGAGAAGGAATATGATTGGAAAAGCTTGCTTTGACGTTAACCACGATCCTAACGATGTTAATTTTTCAGAATGGTTGGCTAGTAAGTTCAACAACCATAAGAGCATGGATCCAGCTACTAAGGATGCATTATGGGTATATTGGATGAGAGGAGAAGACGAAGAAGTAGAGAGCGACTATGGGTCGTCACTTCATGATTCTATAGTCAATGAGGGGATTGAAGAATTATTCAGAATAGACATTGACGTGTTCGATTATGAGACGCCCTTGTGCAAGCAATTCAAGGAATTTAACTACCTTCTTCAAGTCGACGATAATGTGCTTACTGGAGATTTACCAGGATTCAAGACTTATGATGATTTCAAAAACACCTGGTACTACGAATGGAATGACCAAATACCATGGGTTTGGGATAAACCATGGGAATTTGAGCACATTAATCACACCTGTACACCCTTCGTTTTCAAGGATGGGAGTAGTGTTTGGCCGACATGTGATTATAAGAGTGACGGAACTTGTAATGGGGGAAGTATTATTGGGATGAAACGGGTTGGAAAAGATGTAACCTTTGAAGATTATGAGTGGTACGATAATGTTGAAGACTGCCCACGAAAAACGGAAGCTTTGCAAGAGAAGCGTAGAATTGAATACTTGAAAGGACTTAAAGGAACATCAAATACTACTTTCTGGGAATGGGTGCATGAACAATTTGATGATTACACGAAGCTTAGTCGACGGCTACAATGGGAATTGGAAAGAGATTGGGAGGCAACTCAAGATGATGATAGCAATGAGTCATTAATCAATGAACTTGATGACTATTTAATTAAGGATCCTTATTTTAAGTATGTTGATAAAGACGAGGAAGAATTCACCAAAAGAAAGTGTCAACTACTCGGGATCCCTTATAATAAGCCACCCATGATTATTTCTGAAAAATTTAAAATCATCAAATATTCTTTGGGACCAGAGGAAGAGTATGTTGCGACGACGACCAAGAGTTATACTAGATTAAGTCGAATGGAGGAAAACGTCGCAGAGCTATACGGGAACATCTTTCGGATGAAGGAAGAAGGATGGACCGTGACAAGAACTAAATGAAGAGCTGAACGTGAGTCTAACTTGAAGACTCTGGAATAAAGACAAGTGCTTACCGGGAGACAACCCGGATTTATCTTTTAATTTTCTGTTTTTGTGTCTAGTCAGTCAGGCCACAGAGGATACGGCGCATCTCAATCCTGAGATGCGACGCATCTCAATCCTGAGATGCGACGCATCTCCTGCACAGGTCATATCTTATTTTATTTTTCTGCATTTTTTATTTTCGAATTTAAAACTTTTTATCAGTTTATTTTAATGCGGCGCATCCCTGGTTAAAGATGCGGCGCATCTTCTATTCTGATCCGTACTTATTCCAGGCTCGATACGGCGTATCTTCTTCAATAAGATACGGCGCATCGACTGACCTGATGATTTTCATTTTTATTTTTATATTTTATTTTTACCTAACTACTAATGTATTATGCAAGTTTGAACCTTTCTTAACTTAGGTGTGTTTTAAAGCCTTGGTGGTATTATAGATTCCTGCATTTCCTGTGGATACATCTATTATGAAACTTAAACGTTCTAATCCACAAGAAAGATGATTTTTGCTCTTATACAAATGGAGGATCATACCGAGCAAATCTCAGGGGAGTTTTTCTGTTCTAATTCTTTTATTTTCCAGTTTTTAACCTTTGATACAAACAACGAGGACGTTGTTTAACTTAAGTGGGGGGATTGGAGAATTAGAACACTTAACACTTACTTGTCCTAAACTTTTCAAAATATGCTTAAAATGTGCTTAATATATCAAAATTTAAAATTTTTTAGCATGTTTTTTGTTTAAAGTCTAAGTTGCATAGCTGCACACATGACGTTATTTTCAAAAATTGTGACTTTTCAAAATTCACAAATCTATGAGTGTGCCCGTGACTTGTAAACTTTAGAACTTGGCTTGTATACTATTCGAGACCACCATAATAAGTATTATTTTATATAATTGGAATGACTTGTCTAAATTGGTAAATTTCTAGGATTACACCCAAATAGCCTTATATGTTATGTGTTATTAGCTAACTACACTGGTTAGTTAACCCCCGTATAAACCATTTTGTTACTCTCATTTTTAGAGTAAGATACCCCTAGAAAAACCCTCAGAGTCATTCCTTTCGTTTCTTACACCTTTGTTAAAATGTTTCGTTACACCTTAAACCTTAGCCTACCCTGTAGATTAAAATCCGTGGTTGGTTAATTGCTTTAGGCAAAGTGTGTTTCCTTACATTACCTGTGTTCGCATGCGTAATTCATTATCTATGGTTAGGTCGGGAAATTGCACAATGCAATTGGAGTGAAAGTAAATATTGTATATCTTTGAGTTTATTTTTCGTGTGTTTACTACTTTCACTATTACCGTTATTTCTGAAGTCATGAAAAGTATGGAAAAATTATCCAGAATTATTGTTTTGGTGATGTGGTGAAATTTTACACATCTATGTTTATGTTTCAAAAAAAAAAATGAGAAAAAGAAAAAATAAAAAAAAAAAAAAAAAAAAAAAATAAGAAGAAAGTTGGATGTTTGTTTTAACCAACGATGTAAAGTTTTGTATTAAGTGGTCGATATCACCACTAGTTGTTGTATATTATATCTATGGATTGAATGGGAGTTGGCAGTTATGGGAACGCCAACTAAGGTTTATTCTTTGATTAAGATCTTGTTGAGTATAATTCGTGTCTACCTAAAGCGTGTGTTTCAAGTGTTAAAGCGTGAGTTATTCAATGATATGAGTCTTATTCATGGGATGGTTGGGATAGTGATTAACCACACTTAGGATTTTAATTTATTTGTTTTGTTTATTTTTTATTTTACACCAATTTATATCCCTAATATTATCCATACCCTTTATTATTCTTTATCCAACCAAACCTTTGATTTATTGAGATTAGGGATTTGAGCAATCTTAAGTATCGTAGTCGTGGATTCGGCTATGTATTTATGATTTTGTCGCCCTTTTTGATATATTATTATTGGTGAAGTTTGGACCTATCTTTAGCCTATTCGAGTTAAGGATTTGAGCAATTGCAAGTATCGTGTTCGTGGATTCGATCATGTATTTGTGATTTTGTCGCCTTTTCTGGAATTTGAGATCGATAGAGATTAAGAATGATTAACCCTTAAACCTCAAAACCCTTTTTACCGCTTTAGACTTGTTATTCCTTTGCTTTAGTGGGGGAGATGTGTATACTTGCCAAGCTTATAATAGAATATTCGTCACGACTGGACAGTTAAACGATTAGATTTGCTTTTATCAAAATATTTTATTCTACTTCTAATTCGTTAAGTGTTTGGTTGTGTGATTATGGCAAAAGCGAATACATGCTTAAATATAAAAATAAATCCTAATATCTTTTAGGATACATTTTCATAAGATTAAATCTAAGGTTTACTTGGGGACAAGTAAAGTTCAAGTGGGGGGATATTTGATGAACTCAAATAAGTACATTTTATTACTATCATTTATCCTAATTATTTGACTTGTTTTATTATATTATGTATGAGGATTGATACTTAATCGTTTACTTTTGTAATTTTCAGGTAAAAACAAGCA
The DNA here is from genome assembly GCA_021014915.2 of Artemisia tridentata subsp. tridentata. Lineage (NCBI taxonomy): Eukaryota > Viridiplantae > Streptophyta > Magnoliopsida > Asterales > Asteraceae > Artemisia > Artemisia tridentata. Next base: position 314,394,032 of record CP139507.1, read on the forward strand.
TTTGGTGAAACTTGGCGATTTTGGACTAATTATGGAGCAAAACATGCAAGAAGTTAAGAGTCTACCGAAATGTACAAGATCAAGACTATTCTGCTCCAGATGCGCCGCATCTCACTTATGACATGCGCCGCATCACTATCAATATTTCACCAGATACGATCCAAGATACAAGAGGACATGCGCCGCATCCTAGAATGGAGTTACGCCGCATCTTCTGGCGGTGTATTAATATTCCTGAATATTATAATCTTGACCCCACGCGAAGTTAAGTCAATGCGCCGCATCTACTTACTAGATGCGCCGCATCCTACCCTCAGACAGAAACTATAAATACCCCAAGACCAGACGAATTTCGAGGTGACATATTATATCCGAAGACCGAAGTACAGAAACCTAGGACGAATTCAGTCAAGGCAGCAGCACAAGACACACCCAAACGAAGATACAAGAGCTGTAAGAAGGTGCTGCATGTGTTTAATTCATTAAGTAGTTTTGTTTTATTGTGTTAGTAAACTTTAATTTATCAAGATTGGTGGCTTGTGTAATGTGACAACGGAAAGATTGCACTCCCTTAAAACTGCTTTCTCATTAATTAAAGTTTATATGTTGATGTCATTGGTGACTTTTATTAGTGCATTGATAACCTCTGTGTCTAGCTGAGCGTTGATCGGGTCGCCATGCCTCTGCCCTCGCCTATTTATTAGATCGCCTATGCATTCTATCGTCTGTAGAAAAGTAGGAAGAAAGATAAATAGGATAGTCATAAGTAATTATTAAGGGTTTACTCACCGATAAGATTAGAACCAGCGAGAAAGGACTTAATCTCGGTGCGTTGCATCGAACTATACACTTCATATAAAACTAGCAATAAAACAAGTGACAAACTACTTATCTATCAGGACAGCCTTCTTATTGTCTCGAGTATTTATCTGTGTACGTGTGTGCTACTTGCTGATTCGTGCCTATTGGTTTAGTTTATTATTTAATTGCAACCAAATCGTGCCAGTCTCTCAGGCTGAACCCCCTTGCGTTAGATTAGGTTGTATAGCTAACTTAATATATTAAAATACTGATTAGAATAACTAGATAATACGTTCCACTCTTAGTGATCGACACTCTACTTACCATTATATTCATACTGACCGGGTACACTGCTCGTTAAGTGTGTGTGTTATTGATAAGTCGGCTAAATATAAATTTAAAACTTGAGTAGGCATTAAAACTGCTAAACCGCAATGACACATCGCACACATCAACTATTTCAACCTAGTCACTGGATTTTGGTTTCAATTCCTTTTCAAAGGGTATGCCAGCAGGCAAGAAGGTTTTTTCGCTAATATTCTCACATGAGGACTCAGTGAGTTGATCTTCTCCTAGTACTCTCTTTCTGGTACTAGGTGTGAGACTCACAATTTCATAGACTCTAGGGTTCATTGAGGTCCATTTTTCAATGACAGCCTTTTCTTTCTTAAGTTCTTCTTGAAGAGCATGGTTTTGTTTCACAAGTTATGAGTTTTGAATTTGAAGTGTAATACTTTCAAGTTTGGCTTTTTTTAAAGCAAGAAGTTCATCTCTACACTTATTTAATTCACAAATTAGTTTGTTATATTTTGAAAACAGATTTAACCTTTGCTCTTCAACATACTTAAGATCAACGTTAATGTAGTTTAAGTAAGATTGCCAATCAGAAACATCATCCATGGATAGTAAGATATTTACCTTCCTCATGGTGATGTTGACCCATTCTCCATTTCTGGCATGACTTTTTTCAAATGCCAGCTTGTCATCTTATGAGAGTGCCATCAGTGCACTGACATGAACTTCTTCATCATCAGAAGACATAGCTTCTTCATCCTAATCAAAAGTTTCATCAACAAGCCCTTTGTTTTTAGTTTAAGAAGGTTTAGTGGCTTGGGTTGGCAGTGAGTTTGAGGAAACTGCCTCAAGAATTGTAATTTTGGCTTTATCCTTTCTATACTTAGCTTCAAAGTCCTTTCGTGGAAGTTTTTCAGATTTGTTTTGAAAAGATTTACTCGACTGAAGCATTTTTGGTTGAAACTTGCTAGTTCCTGAAGAGGAATTGCTTCCTGAAAACTTGTATGATGGTTCTGAGGTAGTTTTAGAGAAACAATCTTTTGCAAATGACCTCTTTTGCCACATTTAAAACACTCAGTATTTTCATTAGCTTTAGCACTTGAAATGTTTTTGTTTCTTTTAATAAAACATTTTGAATTAGCAAGGAGTGTTCTTTCTTGAAATTCTAATTGTAAGTCATTAAGATACTCCTCACTGGTTCTCTCATCAGTCTCATCATCAGAATCTTTTTGGAAATCCTGCACAACACCATTAGAATAGAAGGCAGTAGATATGGGTGCAATAGTCAAGGTCTTTTTGGTCTCTTGAGTCCTCTTTGAATCAGGGTATCTCCTAGAGATTAAGTTGTCTTCATAGACAAACTTCCCATAAATTTCAGGGAGCTCAAGATTTTGAATATGGTTAGCATTTCTAAGACCTTGAAAGAAGTTTAACCACTTCTCAGGGAGACTGTTGACAAAGCCAACATTGATCTCATGCTTAGACAGGATGACACCATCATTTTTCTATTCATTCAGAAGGGTTTTGTATCTGGTGTAAGTCTGAGAGAGAGTTTCAGAATCTTTTGCCTTGAAAGTGTTATACTCAAGTTTCAGGTCCATGTTCCTGTTTTCCTTAGTATCTGAGGGACCCTAAAAGCTGTGAACCAAGTCAGTCCAAGTCTGTTTGACAGTTGGACAGTTAATGATTGATTCCATTATATCGTCAGGAAGACATGATATAATGATGCTTTTCAGGCGTTGGTCTTGATTGACCACCCTTCTCTCATCAAAAGTCCACTGAGCTTCAGGCTTTGTTAAACCTTCAACAGTCTTAGGGACAAAGGGACCTTTATTAATGCACTTAATGTAATAAGGTTCCATTCCTGTTAAGTAGCAAAGCATACGCTTTTTCCACTTATTGAATTTTCCAACCTCAAGTCGGGGAGCAGTAGCATTATAGCTTCCTCACTTTCAGGCATGGTAGGATCTTGATTTTAAAAACTTTTTGAACTGTTAAAACTTGTTTTATAAATCAAACCGCTCTGATACCACTTGTTGGTCCTTTTTACATAGTTCAAATTAACTACAGAGTTAATCTAACTATGTACCATGCTTAAGTAATGTTAAGATATTCTTTGATGGTTATGAGAAAACGCAAAAGTAAATAGACAAGATATTTTTCAACGTTTAATTCTTATTAGAAATCATTCAAAGAATTATACCCAAGTGTTTGCGGAATAACACTTGGGATTGAATGACAAGTATGGTATGACTCCTCACTAAACTTAAGCTAAGATTAAGTAGCAACTAACTGAACCTACTGAGCTATCTAAGGGACTAGGTTGCTATTTAGAGGAGTAAAAGTTGTTTGTGAATGTCTAAGCATTTAGTGCACAAACTTGTCAACTTTTACTCATCTTTATGATCCTATTTATACACAAGTAAAATTCAACCGTTATGATAAAAACAAAAGATGGCCTAAGCTAGTTAGGACAAAATACTTACGTATTTTGTCTCTGTACAATAGGCTATTTTAGGTATAAGACAATACTGCTTTCTGAAGAGCAGTGATGACACTTGTCCTGACATTTGCCTTTGCAGGGAAAGTTTGACTTCAGGTTGATAAGGTCTTCTTCTTATTCATTCAAACGTTTCCCGCCTTGTCCCGCCTATTCTTCAGTCTTCAGTCTTCTGTCTTCAGTCTTTAGTTGTTGAGGAGTCTTGGGGTTCAGTAAGTTATTGTCATCGCTCACTGAACCCATCACCTTCTTCTTTGGCTTAAGTGCCACTCACTGAGTTCCACCTCACTGAATGAAGAGACTTTCTTCTTAGACTCATCCTAAGCATCCCGAAGGTGACTCATTGAGAAACTGTTTACTCAGTGACTTGAATATTGTTTAAGGTCTACTGACACTTAGATTATTTTGTATTCAAATCCTTGTTTAAGATTACTTGGGTACTGAATGGACCCAACAAGTCCTACAACCCACCCCGTTACATGGGCAATAAGAGTGCACCGTAGTGCAACAAACCAAATGGCATGAGAATGAAAAACCAAACTCATGCACAAGCTTATAACAAGCTACTAACCAAACCACTAATAAAGAATGACACAACCATTCTTATTACTAACAAAGAAAGAAGCCGTAACCAACTTTCTAGACAGCCAATAGCAGGCCAGGAACTCACCAACCGAATAGCCACTCCATCTCTATAGCTGGTATGAATAGGCCAAACAATTTCTCCGGTTCACTTGAGTCTGAAATCCGACATTGAAGCCAATTCCAAATAGCCTTCGCTGGTAACTTCCATAAAGACAAACAAAGAGTCAATACCTGTAGGAGATGTGTAATATGCATTCCATACATCCAAACACATGCACAAGACCAACCAGGGCCTAGAGTATGCATGATCAGACCTCGCCCCTCCAGCAACTCACGAACCAATCCAGTCGATCTAATAGATCTAGGGTAAAACAAACGATCAAAACCATAAATCATAACGATCAAGGGCTAATACGCATGAAACCCTAATAGCAGTAAGGGTCTTGATAATAACAGTGGCTGAAACAAGCCGCGCCTCTAATCAAATCTATAAGAAATAAGATTCAAAAACATGATTGGATAAATTAATCAAACAGATCAATCAATCCAAATCCCTAAAACAAAAAGTGATAGGGTTCCAATAGCAGCAAGACGTGCCGTCCCACCAAACAAATCCGCCACAAGATAAAGAGGGTGTCAATAGACAAAGCATTCCGACCGTAAGCCTATAAAATCCTCAAGAAAACTCAAAACGCAATTGTTTAAGCCCCTAAGAATGATCATAGATGATAGATCTAGGATTAATGAACAAGAGGAATCGAGTTATATGGAATGCACAGTTATGGATTTGATGGCGGCCGGAATCTCCTTTTTTTCTCCTAAGCCGGAATCTCCTTCTTTTCTCCTAAGGGGAGAGAAAAAACCCTAATTAGTTTTCTTATGTTTTCACATTTTAGTGCTAAACTGGAGCAATAAAGTGAAATAAATGGAAAAGAAAATAAAAAGAAGCAAAAAGGAGTGAAATATGGCATTGAGAACTTCAATACGCCGTATAAACCTTAAATGCTATACAGCGTATACACTCAAGACCTGGAAATATCAAGACCATAAGGCGTATACAATCTATGCCCATGCGCCGTATGAGAAGAAGACAAGAAATTCACCTAGAGTTGGTGTAACACCCCAACCCGATAAGGGTAGAAGTATTACGTTATGATGACATATCAAAGCAAACAAAAGCATATGACTAAATTAATACAAAATGAATTTCAAAGGTTACAAGGAGAAAATCTGAAACTACAAGGTTACAAATGAATTACAATAATTACTAAGTCTAAATATCGTCTCTTCTAGTCATCTCTAATCCGGAATAGCTTCTAAGTCAAAGACACTCTCCACTCATACCCAGCTTCCTACTAAAACCTGCTGCAGGAAAAGAAATGCGGCTGAGCTTAAAAAGCCCAGTGAACAGATATATATACAAAGCATAACATAAATGTAATAAGTATAAGCAACGAAGAAAATCAGAATACGAACGAAAAGTATAATCATGAAAGTCATACGAATTTTCAAAGATAACCAAGAGTCAAGAGTGCGTGAGAACTGAATAGGAAATGAAACAAGAATGAAATGAAATAATGAAAAGGGTCATATAAGGATGTGCCATAAGAACTCCAAATCAAAATCCGTCAAATCATACACATATCATATCATAATCCATATAAGTATACGAAGAGGGGAGACCTTTAAGTAATAATCAAAAGTGTGAGAAGGAGTGCAAGGCACACACCACCTGGTCACCAAATCAAACACATACAAAAGTCCTAGGATGCATCCATACGCTCCCATCAAAAGTATGTATGTCAGTACTAGACTAAGCACACATAAGGTTGGCCAATAATAAACGCGTTATAATACAAATCATATCAAAATGGGGAACGCCGTATATCTATCACACCTCTACGGGAGTGTCATGCCTAGGGTGCCATCCAAAACATGGTCCTGGTACCTCCAGAACTAGATAAGCTCAGGCACAGATCTATCATATCATATATCAAATCATAATCTAACAAGCATGGCAAGAGAAACAGATAGTATCTCAAAATAAGCATGGCAAAACATAATCATATCATATAATGGCAGAGACATTTAAATAAATGTCAGAATGAATCAAATGGAATGGCAATCATACAATGAAAGCCAAGAATCAAATAAGGGAATCATAGCAGTTATCGGATCATATGGAAATATCCCTACTGAAAAGGGAAAGAATATCTGTACCTCAACAAAATGCGCAACAAAAAGAAAATGAAACGAAAAGCAAACAGGAGATCACTCCTTCTTCAACCGATCTACAAATAATCATAATCGTACTAATAAGTTTCATAGAATCATAATGTTTTATTTTAGTTCTCTTAACATTTTAGGTAACTTTCTATTTTTAGTAACTTTCCAAAAATAGTAACTTTCCTCATTTAGAAACTTTAATTATCAACATTCCCGTTTATCAAATCAAAGTACTAAAGATGACCATATTCATAGTTTAATGTTCATAATGTCATTTACATAAGTTTAGGGTTCATAATGTAGTTTTCATTATTTTAGGGTTCAATATGTAATTATCACAAGTTTAGGGTTTAAAGTGACATTATGATAAGATTAGGGTCAAAAGTGTACATATATTCAAGTTACAGGTTTTTACAAGTTAATTCCTTTAGTTTTAGAAAAATAACCATTTACACCCTCTAGTTTATAAAATAAACACATAACACTCTTTTAACAACTTTTACACTTCTCACAGATTTTACACTCAATTTAGTACTGTTTTTCCCAATTTTTAATCCTCATAATAACTCAGAGATAAAATTCCCAAAACTTCATACAGGTGCCCAGATTTCTTAAGAATTTACCCTAATTTTTCCAGAATTTATTATTAATTATACCTATAGTTTAAAAATCCTTTATACCAAGTCGTCCAGATTACTGATAAATTTTAACATACGAAAAGTAAGCAGTTCAAAGCCCTATCAAATAAATTTATATAAATCTGAAAAAATTCCAGAAATTCACCTATATCCAAAATATTATCATTCTAAAATTTTAGATCATAACTCTTTATATATTTAAAATTAAAAATCGAAAACCACAGGTGAATTTTCGTAACCCGAAATACAGTTTTGACACCCGATCTCATAAATTCAGAAAAAGTGCCTTCCCGACCTCAAAAAAATACAAGGTTAATTTCTACAGAAATATATTTCATTGTACTTCATTATAGACCCAAAATATTCCCAAAAACACCTCGTTATCATATAGTTACGGGCGATCAAAGTCGGATAAATTTCCAGATCAGTAGCAGTCTTATGATTTTATGTATTCTTTTAGAGTTTTGTCATTCCAATCATTAGTTCTTGACACAAAACGATTATTGATGAGTTCATAACATGTTTAGGTCGATTCATAACAGGTCTTTACATAACCAAAATAAATAAATACATCATATACACATATGGTCGATTCATATATATTAGTCTTTAGGGTTTTCATTCAATATTTTATGTGTCATTTTATGTGACCTTATTTCGATTAGAACATGACAAGAACATGAACAAGGATTTAACAAGGCAGGTGATACAATACCCTCGAAGGTCACACGAAGAACAAGGATAACACAAGATCAAGAATACCACACGAACGGATTCCTTTTTTTTTTCTCCTTCTCCTTTGGGTCGTACGACAGAAACACAAGAGCAAGACACAAGGTTTGATTAGTTTTTTATAACAATTTCATATAGGTTAAGATTTGTATTACACGGTTACCTTATGATGAATGAAACACGAACAAGATCAAGATTACACCTTCCTTTTGGGTTGTTTTTGGATCGAATAGCAGCAGCAAAAGAGAGCAGCCGAATATTTGAGTGTAGGGAAAATTAGGGTTTGTTTTGGGTGGGTTTTGTGAGCCGTATAATGAAGAAGTGGGAGAGTAGGGTTTTTATTTTTTTCTTGGTTTGGAAACACATCAATTCACACGATTTGGTGAGTGATTTTAGGGAGAATGCAGAATTTTTGGAAGCAATTTAAGGGAAACAATTATCTTCTATACATATCAAATTTGGTCTATTTCTTTTGTATCATATTGGCTGAAAATTTGGGAGATCACAAGTACATAAAAAAAATGTAATTCGCCTAGTATTTAGATGTAGGATTAATTCATATGGTACATTTCATTTTACATAATGTAAGGTTATGTTTAACATAATTTGCTTGGTAACTTAGGTTAAGTTCAATTGAAGTTATTTACATAATTTTCATAAGTTCTCAAAACTTTAAATTTGAGGGTATTTTTGTCATTTCATATTATGTTAATTTTGGGGTTTTACAGTTGGAAGACCCATACATCGTATGGGAGTCTATATCCATACGCCATATGAACTGAAGATTACTGACGTGGCATAAAGTGCAAGCCAGGTGTAAAAGTGCACATAAGGACCTATACGGCGTAGGGGTATTATGCCCATACGCCGTATCGACTAATGGGTTGGGCTTCAGCTTATAATATCGACCTTATTATTTATTAAGGTCATGTTTGTCTCAACCGTAGAAGAGCAGAGATGATTTCCAAAGCTTCTTTACCATTCCCAAGGCTGCAATCATCATAGGATAAAATATTTACACATCATACACACTAATCTTTCTCGGTCTGATTGTTATCATACTTTACATTATGTTTAATCATTCAAACTTGACTTTTATGAGATTATATTATGTTAAGGAAGGCTAAGCACTTTTGGGCTCACCTTGTTATGATCCTTTCATAATAATGACATGATTTATTGTGTTTAATTTGGCTTTGTTTTAGAGAATTTATGTCATTGTTTGAATACTTACGCCCTTAAGTTTATCGCAGTTATCCATTGATTGTAGTTGATTAGTAGTTTTAAGTTTATCGCAGTTATCCGTTGATTGTAGTTGATTAATAGGTTAAAAAATGAAAGTTGAGTACATGAATCACTAATATATTGATCAATATCACTTAGTGGTTAGGATTATGGACATTAACCTAATAGAATTAAAAGTTGTAGATGATAGGGTTTAAGATTTAGTGAACAGTAAACTAGCAATTTATCTAGTAATTAAGTCTATGTCAAAACACATTAAAAACTGTTATAATCTAAGATTACTACTTTATCACACCACAATACAAGAGAATAAGATGGAGAGATCGAATGGTACAATAGAGAAGATGAGAGAGATGAGGCGTATATGTATAACAAAATGAGTGAATATTAGATTAGAAAAGAGAAGAGAAGAGTAGATAGAATACAAGAAAGAAACACACACACTCCCACCTTTACCTCTCTAAAGCACACTTACTAATGTGGTGGGAGTGTGGTATATATAGTACACTAGGTGACGCCCTAGTGGGCTTTGTGTGGGCTTGGTTGGACTTTACATGGATTGGATTATCTTACATAATACATGAACTAGTCTTAGTTAGTCCAACCATAAGCCCTTTTAAACTATTCTATTATATATCACTCGACACGCTACAAAGTTTGTTGATACAAAATGACCATCACTTTAAATTAATGCTAACAAAAACGTGTCACATAGATTAGTTGGGGAAGTTAATGTTTAGACAATAACTAGGTTATCACCCACTAAGCGTTAGATAGGTAGTTATTTGATGAAGTTTGTACGGACTAAAGGTTCGTATTAGACATACACTACAAAAGACCCATTAAGGCTTTGCTAATTAGACATTGCACTAATGAATCATTTCGTTGATAGGTTAGGGAAATGGCTAGGCAAGTACATCTTTATCCTATTGATTTTAGTTTAATTTTAATTTACATGTCATTTTAGTACTTTTACAATTTCTATAATCACATGGATTCAAAGCCCAGTTGTTTTAGTAAATCAATTTACTTTTAAACACTTGTATCTTACTCGCTCCAGCGAACGACCCGGTCTTACCGACTCTATACTATACACGAACGGGTAAACTGCCCAAGAGTGTTGGTATAAACTTGTTATATTCGGTTTATAAATATTAAACGAGATAATACACATCAAACAAAATCTTGTTTCATTTCTCACGGAGATTAATCACATAATCTATCGACCTATCACTCTGAGATGTGTTGATATTGAAAAGGTGGCATTCTGCTTCAGCCTTCGCTCACTAAAACCAAAATGCACAAATTGAGTCTAGAGCCAAAAGAGTTCAAATTAAAAATCTCGTAAGACACATGCCATTTTACAGTTGTTTTTCACCAATAAGAACACAAGTTGTACTTAAGAGTCCTTCACAGATCCTAGTAATCATGCCAGAACATTCATTGTGGTAATCACACTTGTGATTCTTGATGATTGAATGGAAATCCCGCTAGTGTCAACATCAAACAGCACTGCGAGTGGGTCTATTAGTTAATCCTTATGGATTAAGCATGGTGGTTACTTAGCTTCAAACAGTTTACAGTCGTGGAGTGATACTTAGGTGTATTCCAACGGCTTACATAGATTGTTGTTAGCTTTCTTGAGGGCATCTAATCTATGCTAACGGCAAGTGGGGAAATTCTTAAACAAGAGTTACCTGGCACTTAGAGCTAGAAAACCTACTAAGGAGATTCCTTATATGAATCGAGTCCTGATGACGTAGGTCTATACTTGGATTTATCCAATGTATTGCTATCCGTCCTTAAACAGATCGGGAGGTTAATTCTACCTGCCTAAGGTGAATGAAATCAAGACATTCATCAGTAAAACAATAGTAGTGGAACAATTCTCTATGGAAAAGTCCACGATTAGTCTAACAACATTATTATCTACCTTAATTGTGCAGGTGATGAAAGTCGTTCACGATACACCACCACCATGTTCAACAACATCTTCACCTCCATATACTCATATTTATATGGATCATCCTCAACAAGCTCAAATCAATAATGTTTAAGACAAAGAAATCAAGATAAAGACAAAAATTTACATCAAAGTCAAGCGCTAGTCAAAGAATGTCAAGAACAAATTCAAATATAAAGTGAGGAAGGCATTAGTATGAAGATTAAAGACTTTCAAGTCGTATGAGTATGAAGATGTTGATCGAAGGCAAAAAAGGACGAGAGATTTCATTGACGATCACAAAGCATGAAGTAACAAAGAATTAAGACTATTCTATTACATCAAACAAGGTTCAAGATAGAGATTACAGAAGACCAAGTCATGAAGAAGCATTTTAAGAATGACCACACTTTAGAGGGAGATTGTTAGCATTAGAAAAGTGATGGTCATTCTATTTATAGGAACCTTGTAACTTGTCATAGAGATTGTAATAGTTTAGAATTAGGCTTAAAGGACTTGGACAAGCTAATAAATATTTAGTTAAGTCAAGCTCGTCTTATGTTTGTAATAGCTCAAGTCCATACACTTAACCAAGCCCATCAAAGCTCAAAGGCTTTCATATCTATGTATAAATAAATGACGCCTAAGGAGCTCATTTGTAGGTGTGGAATTTGTATGAATCATTTGAATAACAATGGTCACCTTACTTCTCTACTAGTTCCCACCACCTCACTCTCTCTAGCTTCTTAATACTAAACATCATTTAAACCTAAGTTAGTGTGAATGATTTCACTATGTTAGAGACCTAACAAATTATTACTTAAACAAAAGTTAAGTCGAATTGAGGGAAGATTAACATAAAATCTTTAATTCGTTCACTATGTTAGAGACCTAACAAATTATTACTTAAACAAAAGTTAAGTCGAATTGAGGGAAGATTAACATAAAATCTTTAATTCGTGATTTAACCGCACTGCCTTCAACTATGAGCTATCCAAACGGTCAACATGATGAGATTAGACGAGCATATATTAAACTTTGACCTTATCAATTTTCTAATTTAGAAATGATTGTTGTTTATGGGCATTATAATACTTCGAGGATTGTGAAAACTCATGTGTTAAGTTGAGATATAATTTTTTTTTCTACAAAAAGATCTCCAGTTGATCATTTCACATTCTCAGACTCGATTAGTTTTTTATTTTATTTTTATAATTGATGCTATTTTCATCTTTACCATTACACAGCCAAGGTCAGCCCCCCTTATGTGAAAATCGTACCTCCGGCCCAGGGCTTATCATATGACAAGAATCTGGTTACAAGTGGTAGGTGTTAGACCCGTTTCCCGGGTGTTGGGACCCCACCCTAGATGAAAATGGATAAAGACTTTATGTGATTGGCCAGTCAACGAAAGTTGCGTAGTGGTCAAACCCGATAGTCAACTAATAGTCAAAGCATGACTAATATAGTTATATAAAATATGATGCTTAAACTTAAGGGACTAAAGTTGTTAAATGTTAAGTAAGTTATAAAGTTAATGTGGCTAAATAGAAAGAATGGAACTTGAAGGACCATAAGTGTCATCTAGCCAAACTAATGACTAGTTATATCTAATCTTCCTAGATAATTCTACAGACTTCTTATTTCTTTGAGAAGAGTCTGTGAAGTCGGTTCAAGAAAAGAAAAAGGAGGGAAAACAATGCATCTTTGATGATCAATTGATGATGTTTAAGGTTCCAATCCAAGAATAAGGTCCCTAGCAATTATCCCATGTAAGTAATCTTCCCATCCTTGATTTCTAACGAGGTTAAGATGAATGGATTAAGTGGGTTTTCATCATAGGATCAAGATATGATCATATGATGATGTAGAATGAAAGGTGAGTATGTTTAATGGGTTATGTTAACCCTTGTTTATGTTATTGTTTATTATGTTATTAGGTGTTGATAATTGTAAAGGATGATGATGATGGTTAGAGGTTAAAAATGGTGGGATATTGATGTTATGCTTAGCTTTGGAAGCTAAGGTAAGTAAAATGATGATAACATGTGTTATATGGATCTCTATCATATATATTGTAAAACCCTAAAATCTGAAACATGTAAAAAGACCAAAATGCCCCTACAAGTTTAAAAATTTATTTACGGATATTGAAAGTACCATATTGATCTCAAAAATTTAAGTAATAAGCCATATATGAAATGAAATAATTTTTACATGCCCAAAAGTCTTTGTCTCACCAAATTATATGTACAAACACTTTAATACAATTTTATTTCAAATAAATCACATTAATTTACATTAAACCATAATTAACTTACAAAATATTGGAAAATCAATGCAATTAAAGCCCATTGATTTGGACTTGATTTAGGACCGAAATTATGCACCTCCCCCCTCCTTATACACGGCATTTCCCTATTTGTTTCATAGAAATCCCTAAAAACTCTAATTAACTAAAACCGAATAACAAAACACACCCAAAAACCCCTAGAGCCTTCATACGAATTTTTGGAGCTTGGAGAGTATTTTTCTGGTGTTTTGCAACATCCAAGGAAGACTAGAAAAATATCCATTCGATTTGTAGAAGCCTAGATCAAGTGGTGGCGAATTTTCTCTATTTTATTCCGTACGTAAGGTATAATTGCTAAAAATTCCTTCCACACGTTAAATAATTGGTATGGCATTTTTCTTATACTTATTATATCACATATGATCTGTGAAAAATATGGGATTCGAATCATGCAAGGTTTAATGGGTCGGTTGAATTAAAAATGGGTAAAATGGGTTAATTATGTAAATCATGTTATACGATTTTTCTGGGCTATGATATTAATTTTTATGAGTTCCTTGGTCATCAAATAAGCTGGGAAAAATGGTTTTTCGAATTTTAGAAGCCTAGGTTAGTCGTTGTGAATTTAAAGTATTAAAAAGGGTGTAAATTCTAATATATGATAAACGAATTTTCTGGGTGTGAGGCTTATTTTTCCTGAGCTCTATACGATCCATATAATCTGGGAAAAATATTGGTTCGAGTTTTAGAAGCTTAAAAATGTCGTGGTAAATTATTGTTCAAATCGGGTTTATGGAAAATAAAAGAAAAGAAAGAAAATAAAAAGAAACCCTAATGCAATCGATTAGGGCTAGGGTTCATGACATGGAATCTGATCATTAATGAGTGTTTAAGGTTGTTGGTAATCATGGGGTAATGATTTGGATTGGATATTAGGGTTTTGTTTGATTTTGTGAATTACCGATTGAAAGAATAAAATATAAGGGGGTGTTTCGTAATTCTTAAAACTCAAGGGATAATTTTTTTAAGTTATTTGAACCAGGTATAATTCGTATAAAATATTAAATGAGGGGTCCATATGTAAATTTTGTATTTAAAAGGTTAAATGGGTAAATATATATATTTATTAATTCGGTTTGCAATTTAATTAAATCAAGGGACTAAAAATGTAAATACTGGAAACTTGAAGTCATTTTGAGTAAATAATAATATTAAGAGGGTTCGGTGTAATTTTGGATAATTATTGGGGCTAATATGTAATTGTTATGAAATCATTGTTTAATATATAAGTTTTATAACTATAGGGACTAAATGTGTAATTATGTGAAACTAAAGGGATAAATCGTACCATACATGAAATTAGATGGTAGATCCTGTAAATAATTAAATCTAAGGGTTAATGGTGTAATTAAGGATATTATATGGGTTAAATTGTAAACTATGTAACTTTAAGGTTTATTTTGTAACTTTTATAAATAAAGGGTTTAAAGTGTAAAATATGGAACTAAATGGACTAAAGAGGTAATTCTGAATAAATGGATGTATTTACATGAATAACTTATGATATTTTCATTTTAGACCCTTAACATGATATATTTACAATTAAAACCCTAAACTATGTAAACTTGTCATATTTAACCCTAAACTTTTATAACTTGCTAAAGTCAATCCTAATTCCATAATGATACTAAATTAATGAATTAACTAAATCATAATACTTAAATCTTACTCATTATAGGAATCTGCTAATTTTGGAAACTTACTAAATAAGGAAACTTTCCAAAAATGGAAACCTGCTAAAAATAGAAAGTTACTTAATAAGGAAATGGGATCTTTAGTAATCATGTCTTTACTCCTCTAGGTGTGAAGAGGGAGTGACCTGTGCTCATTATCATCTTATTTTGTGATTTCCTTTGTCAAGCAATAAGGTACAGATATTCTGCTTCTTTAATAAGAGGCCTTCATTCTCTTATTATGATTCATATTAGGGTTCCCTATACCATTGCTATGTTCCCTTCATTCATGAACTCCGATTATTGAACCACCATGATGTTGAGCCTTTTGTGATTATGAACCTTTCATTCATGAACCTTTACTTATGAACTTTGCTTATGAACCTTGCTTATGAACCATGATTATGAACCTATGATTATGATCTTATGAAACAAGATATTGACCTATGCAAGTAAACTAAAAACATGATTCATGATACTTGACCTTTACCCTCAGTTTGATACTACGAGCCACTCACTAGGCATGAGGGTTTCATGTCCATGTCAGTCGATGCACCGATGGCATGACTCTAGGGTAGGAGAGTGATGACCTATCCCGTCCCTGCATGTTATGTTATGATTCATGTTTAAGTAGAGGCAGATTATGGCCACCTGGGGCGTATGGATGCATCCTAGATTTGTTCATGTTCATGTTATGTTATGTTATTCATGGTGACTGATGGTGTGTGCGATACACGTCTTTCACACTCCGGGAGCTAGCTACTCCAACCCATGATGAGGACACCCCTCATATTTACAGGATACTAAGAGGTCTCCCCTCTACATGTTTATGATTATGATTATGCTTATGATTTCATGTTATGGGCTCGTAGTGGATTACTGACCTTTCTTTACCATGTACCCTTTTTCCTTTCCCTTATGATACCATGTATTCTTACCATGTATTCATGCTTCCATTCTCATTTACTCATGTATTATTCATTATGCTACTGCTTGTTACCGTTATATCTGTTCACTGAGCTCTCGTAGCTCAGCCGCATTTCTTTTCCTGCGGCAGGTTTTAGTAGGAAGCTGGGAATGGGTGGAGAGTACCTTTGGACTTAGAAGACTGATAGCTATTCTGGATTTAGAAGTGATTAGAAGTTATTATTATTATTTCGGAATTTGTATTTAGTGGAAGTCCATTTGTAACCTTATAGTATCTGTATTTCATTTGTAACCTTTGAGTATTCTTGTATTGCTATAGATGTATGCTTTGTTTTATCTGATATGAAACCATCATTGTGATATCTTTACCCTTGTCGGGTTGGGGTGTTACATATATGTTATGTATGTTTGATGTCAAGAGATATGGACTTGGAATATGCTTATGTGATGCCATGAATGAAGCTTATGTGATGAGTTGATGTTATGGAATATGTTGATGTTATGTGTTAGATGAGACTTGTGTAGTAAGCCATCGAGTAAGTGTTTATGTATATGATGCATTATGTGGATTGAAGTATAATTGTATGTTATGGTCGTTTTACTTACTAAGCCTTTGTGCTTATGGTTTAGTTGTCTAACCATTATGTAGGTTGTATGCTATTATGGAAAGCTTGGACAAAGGATAAAGGTTTGGTTATACGAGGATGAAGGTAATATGTGTTTAGGAGCTTAGGTAGAATACCGAGCTCGTATGTAAAGTTTGTACCCCCGTTGGTCTTTTATTGGTTGGTATAGTGTAGCCGCGTGGCAAAGTGTATGTCAAGAGTGGTATGACGATTTGGTAGTCATTTGATAAGTCAAAGTATGGTTTATGTGTTTTTGAGTAAAGTTAAAGGGGCGTTTGGTTTAAGTGTAAACGTACCCATTTTGAGCAGTAAACGGGTCAAGTGTCGTTGAAACGTGTTTGATATGTTAAATAAATGAAGTTGGTCAAGTTTGGTGCAAAACGGAAGTCGTATGGGTTGATTGTAGTGATAATGGGTCAAAACGGGTTATTTGCATAACCCGTCATATTGTGAGAATTCCCCTTTTCGGGAAGTCGTTCGGTAAATATTTTTGTATGAAAATGATCTTATTGATATACTAAACATATCTCAAAAGTTTGGTTAAGTTTCAAGTTCGGGAGGTCGGGTTTCCAGCCGAGGATTTTGAAAACAGTCCCGGGCGGACAGCAGGCGGTTTGGGTAGTTTTTCAGATTTTGGCGATTTTCAAAAATTCATATCTTTTAATCCGTAAGTCGAAATGGGTCGTACCACCTATCGTTTTGAAGGTAATTGAATCTACTTTCATCTAAAAATAGTTTCAAGTCCTGAATGTGTATGAATTTTTTTCAGATTGTAAAAGAGTAACAACAGGTCAGTTTTGATATGAAGTTTCCGCGCAGAAAGTTTTAAATTTTGGTCTAAGCGGGCACGGGGTGTTACAAATTGGTATCAGAGCTTCGTTTTAAGTGAATTAGGTTTCCACTATAGGTTTCCTAGTCTTAAACCACTCGTAGAAGCGTTAGACGTAAGAGTTAGTCGCGCGGAAATTAATTTTTATGTGTTAGATGGATTATGTTTTATGCTAGTTGAGCCTATTGATGATAGGTGATGTATACTTGTAGTAGTGTTGTTGTGTATGAGATATAAGTCCATGGGGACTTGAGATGTTTATATGATTAGTTGACCGTGCACCTCGGTTGGTGCCGGTGTTTGTATTGCGATTATGTGATGTATGATAGAGTAATAGTTATGGAATATGAGTAGCCATGCTAAGCGGTATTAGAGATGGGCTAGTAAGTGAAGTAAAGTTTCATGATGCCTTAGTTATAAAGTAGACTAGTGCTTGCGGCTAATTAGAAGGTTGATGCTTAAACATAGATTGATTATGCGAGGTATGAACCATAAACTATGTTTGTTGATTTTGATTATGAATATTTTAACACTTGTTGGATAAGTGTTAAGTGTTATGATATGATTTCTTATGTGATGTAAGTCTATGGTAGTTTATTATATGTCTAAGTATTATGTGGTGTGCTCGAGAGCACGATTGTATAGAAGTGTATGAGTTGAGATAGATGCATTAGAATGTATATTATGTGATGAGCTAGTAATGAAAGAAAGTTTAAAGAACACATTGATATGTGAAATAAGTTAAGAAGCATGATAAGTGTTTGATAAGCCTAGATGTCTAGAAGGCTTGAAAGTAAGTATGATAATGATGTGATGCTTAAAAGCATGAATTCTTATATGCTAAATTTAAAGTGGATTATGAGAAAGTTAAAGTGTATGTGATGAAGCGAAAAGTGTACCGCTTTTAGGGGGTCATTTAAGCCCTAAATCGTATTTATTTGATCAAATATTGCCCTAAATCGTTCCTTTTGTCATTTTAGGTACTTTTGAGAAGAAATCTGGAAAAGGAAGCATTTTGGACGTTTTTGGAGCATAAAAGTGAAGAAAACGACAAAGTCTCAAAATTATGCTGGAAAGTACCTTTGACGGCGTCAGGGATTGTTCCAGACGGCGTCACGGCTTGGCAAAAAAGGTGGATATGAAAATTACTCATGATAAGCCAGAGAAATTTACACAGGAAAGTCTGACGGCGTCACCCTTTAATGTGATCAAGGTCGTCACGACTTAACTTAAAGAGAGACGGCGTCAAGCCTTATTCTGACGGCGTCAAGCTTTGATAAGCCAGAGCAGATTTTGGAGGTCTAAAGAGGGACGGCGTCAGGAAGGCCATCCGGGAACCCTAGACACGGCGAGGTGACGGCGTCAAGTCCTATAACGTGACGCCGTCAGCCCTTAAACTCTATATATAGTTTTGCAATTTTTTGTCATTAGTGTGCAACTTTGTGAGGAGAAACCCTAAAGACGAATTTCTGCCATTTTTAAGGGTTTTCATACCCTTGGATCTCCCATGTTTAATTGAAGATAAGTAATCGTTTAATCATTCAATATGTCTATGTGTTGTTTGATTATGTCTTGTTCTTGTCTTTTGATTAACATGCTAGGCTAGATTTATCTTGTGTTTGCTTAGATCTAATGAAACCTAGCTATTGATTATTGGTTATTAGTGTGTTATTAGTTGTTTTTGGATGATTGTTTATCTATGTTAGGCTTAAGAAAACTGGCTAACCTCCTATTCGGTAACTTGCTTGAACGTCTTAAGAAACATGAACCAATGCGTACTAAGGTTTTTATGGCTGTATTTAATGCATGAGCGAATTCTAGTGATCCCATGTTAGGAGCTTCCTAGCCGGCTCGACATAGGAGTAAAGTAGGAGCTTGTAGAGTTGGGGAAGTACGTACGCCACCCCACGATTGGTATTAAGGAATACACCCGTCATCCACGCAATTAATGCACACTAATCAACCGGTAAAAGATAGTTAGGGAGTAAGGAAATCTAAGTAAACACATTTCTCTCCACATAAGTTTCACAACCTTTTCATTTTCATTATTTTATTTTATTTGCATTCGTAGTTACTTGGGTTAGTTGACTAGCAACTAATTCCGCCCACTCTTTCAAACCCGAGATTTTTACTTGCTTTCATAAAATTATAAAAATACAAAAAGAATCTTCCCTCACCCTTAGACCTATTAGAATAGTTTTTTCAATCCTAACGATACTATTCCCTGTGGAGAACGATCAATCCCCCGTACTTACCACTACACTATACTACATCGGTCAGGTACACTGCCTGGTGGGGTTGTAAGCCTCTCGAGATCCCTTGAGAGGTAAAACCTGTTGTAAGGTCGCAAAACCACGCATCAGTATGGTTAAAACGTGATGAGAACATGTTGCATATAAAACATGATAAGATAAATGTGTTAGTAATAAATGGTTAAGCATGATGAGTAGAAGTGATGAATGAAATACAGATTGCGCTAAAAGTTATAAGTGATATGAAGTGCACTAGAAAGAATTGTAAAACATGAATATAATCATGCTAATATATATATTGAAATGTGTATGATGAGATCTGTGATAGTGTTAAAGAATAAACCTATGTAAGGTTTATATGCGTAAAAAATTGAACATACTAAATGAAGTGACAGTATGAGTTGAGAATATGGTCAACAAGGGTTGACGGGTAATAGTAAAAGTGTGTTGTAAGAACACGTAGAAAATGTGTATATTGTAATGAACAAGCAATACACATAATTTGTCTAAAATAAAAATGGCACATAGTGAGTGTATAAGTCAACTTGGGGTTGACGGATGAATAATAAGTGTCATTGTAAGAATGCAAACATAATAAATGGGTAAGTATTATATTAAAAATTGTTGAGATGAAAGTAAGCGTGATAGTGAATGTTGAAGATTGCTTAAGGCAATGGAAATTGAGAAAATGATAGTGTGTGCCTGATGTTATAAGTACGTGAAAGATAAAATGAGTAAAGATGATAAAATAGATATAGCATGGATCCAATGCTCTAGTTATGGTATCCTTCGGGATGGCCATGTGATATAGTTATGGTATCCTTCGGGATAGCCATGTGATATAGTTATGGTATCCTTCGGGATAGCCATGTGATATAGTTATAGTATCCTTCAGGATAGCCATGTGATATAGTTATGGTATCCTTCGGGATAGCCATGTGATATAGTTATGGTATCCTTTGGGATAGCCATGTGATATAGTTATGGTATCCTTCGGGATGGCCATGTGTTATAGTATGGTATCCTTCAGGATAGCCTAGCTTGCCTTCATGGCATGGATGTAAAGTTAGTGAGATTGGATCCAGGGCTAGAAAAGATGGAAAGTAAAATAAGTACGAATGTTATGTCGGAAGCGTGTAAGTAGGATGGTTTATGATTTCTTGATTTAAATGGATTGGGACGCCTTTTCATTTAAATGAAGAATTGTAAATCTCCGAACCATAAGTTTATAATTCCTTACTTACATAGATTGGGACGCCTTTTTATGTAAATAAAGAGTTATAAATGAGTGGACTTATGTGTAGCCGATATGACGTGAGTACGGATAGTGATATGAGAAAGTGAAAACTAAAACATGTTAGACGTCATAAGAAAAGATAGATATGAATAAAACTGATAGCAGTGTTAAGGTAATGTGTGAAACCTTAAGATAGACGTCTAAAATGAGTTATGCATTAAATTGATAAGTTAATTGATGAGTATTTCCCAAGATTTGATAAGAAATATTGCTTAAGTTATGCGTGTGAAAGAATTTTGAAAGGTGCCGTTTGTATGGTACTTTGTATATTTTGAAATAAGTTGCCGGTTTTTTTATGTAGATGCGTATTTGGTATTATGTGAAATGCGAAATTGGCCGGTAAATGATGTTATGTCATGTTAGTGCAGGGGTGTATAATGTGAAATAGTGATGAAGTTTGACTTATATAAAGTCAAAATAGTAGAATTTTCCATATGACTAGTCGTCAATCGTGGGAAATTTTAGATAAGTTTGTGATGAGAAATGTGCTTTTAATGAATTATGAGTTATAATCATGTATAGTAAGTTTAGAATTTGCACGATCATTTAGATCATTGCAAGGAATCGGTTTAGAAAGCATGAGAATAAGGGCGTGTATATGTCATGAATTGGTTTTGGATAGTAATAGATGAGAGATTTCGGGGACGAAATCTAAATAAAGGGGTAGAATTGTTAGACCCATTTCCCGGGTGTTGGGACCCCACCCTAGATGAAAATGGATAAAGACTTTATGTGATTGGCCAGTCAACGAAAGTTGCGTAGTGGTCAAACCCGATAGTCAACTAATAGTCAAAGCATGACTAATATAGTTATATAAAATATGATGCTTAAACTTAAGGGACTAAAGTTGTTAAATGTTAAGTAAGTTATAAAGTTAATGTGGCTAAATAGAAAGAATGGAACTTGAAGGACCATAAGTGTCATCTAGCCAAACTAATGACTAGTTATATCTAATCTTCCTAGATAATTCTATAGACTTCTCATTTCTTTAAGAAGAGTCTGTGAAGTCGGTTCAAGAAAAGAAAAAGGAGGGAAAACAATGCATCTTTGATGATCAATTGATGATGTTTAAGGTTCTAATCCAAGAATAAGGTCCCTAGCAATTATCCCATGTAAGTAATCTTCCCATCCTTGATTTCTAACGAGGTTAAGATGTATGGATTAAGTGGGTTTTCATCATAGGATCAAGATATGATCATATGATGATGTAGAATGAAAGGTGAGTATGTTTAATGGGTTATGTTAACCCTTGTTTATGTTATTGTTTATTATGTTATTAGGTGTTGATAATTATAAAGGATGATGATGATGGTTAGAGGTTAAAAATGGTGGGATATTGATGTTATGCTTAGCTTTGGAAGCTAAGGTAAGTAAAATGATGATAACATGTGTTATATGGATCTCTATCATATATGTGTTATGTATGTTTGATGTCAAGAGATATGGACTTGGAATATGCTTATGTGATGCCATGAATGAAGCTTATGTGATGAGTTGATGTTATGGAATATGTTGATGTTATGTGTTAGATGAGACTTGGGTAGTAAGCCGTCGAGTAAGTGTTTATGTATATGATGCATTATGTGGATTGAAGTATAATTGTATGTTATGGTCGTTTTACTTACTAAGCCTTTGTGCTTATGGTTTAGTTGTCTAACCATTATGTAGGTTGTATGCTATTATGGAAAGCTTGGACAAAGGATAAAGGTTTGGTTATACGAGGATGAAGGTAATATGTGTTTAGGAGCTTAGGTAGAATACCGAGCTCGTATGTAAAGTTTGTACCCCCGTTGGTCTTTTATTGGTTGGTATAGTGTAGCCGCGTGGCAAAGTGTATGTTAAGAGTGGTATGACGATTTGGTAGTCATTTGATAAGTCAAAGTATGGTTTATGTGTTTTTGAGTAAAGTTAAAGGGGCGTTTGGTTTAAGTGTAAACGTACCCATTTTGAGTAGTAAACGGGTCAAGTGTAGTTGAAACGTGTTTGATATGTTAAATAAATGAAGTTGGTCAAGTTTGGTGCAAAACGGAAGTCGTATGGGTTGATTGTAGTGATAATGGGTCAAAACGGGTTATTTGCATAACCCGTCATATTGTGAGAATTCCCCTTTTCGGGAAGTCGTTCGGTAAATGTTTTTGTATGAAAATGATCTTATTGATATACTAAACATATCTCGAAAGTTTGGTTAAGTTTCAAGTTCGGGAGGTCGGGTTTCCAGCCGAGGATTTTGAAAACAGTCCCGGGCGGACAGCAGGCGGTTTGGGTAGTTTTTCAGATTTGGCGATTTTCAAAAATTCATATCTTTTAATCCGTAAGTCGAAATGGGTCGTGCCACCTATCGTTTTGAAGGTAATTGAATCTACTTTCATCTAAAAATAGTCTCAAGTCCTGAATGTGTATGGATTTTTGTCATATTATAAAAGAGTAACAGCAGGTCAGTTTTGATATGCAGTTTCCGCGCAGAAAGTTTTAAATTTTGGTCTAAGCGGGCACGGGGTGTTACAGAAGGAGAAATTCAACTTATTTCAACTTTATTAAGATACATATGATATTGATTAAGATACATATGATACTTGAAATACACGTCAAAGTTGACATACAAAGTACAGATATCAGTAGATATAAACTATCTACTTATGAAATTCCATGACCCAGTGGTTGCAAGCAAAGCCAGCCTTCGTATTACTACTAAAACCAGCCTCTATGGCCAATGCAAGAAACTCATCCTCTGTGCGCTCCCTTCCTCCGGGATCTTGTGTCATCATGATTGCATCTGTATTGGTATTGGCTTGAACCCAAATGCTTGAATCTGGTATAAAGGGGAGAATCGCCTCAACTACGATGACCTTTCCATTATCTGGAAAAGCTTTATAGCAGTTTCGTAGCAGCTTTACACAATGATCATTACTCCAATCATGCAGTATCCACTATGACATATATGAGAGTTCATTAATTAGGACAAAATTCAGTTGACACATAATTAAGATGTTTTTTTCGGCTAATATACCTTCATAAAGATGGCGTCAGCTTGTGCTACATGGTGAAAAAAATCTCCTCCTACATGTTCAATACCTACACTTATAATAAACAAACGTAAGATAATTGTCACCTGCATAATGCAAATAAGAGCAAACATACCATTATACTTCGGTGCATCTTGTAACACATGTGGCAATTCATAATTAGTTCCTTTAATAGAAGGATATTTGGATACGATCATATTGAGGGTGGCTCCTAGGCCACCTCCAACATCAACCACACTATTCAGTTTCTCAAAACCATCATAACACCTGAGAATTCCCGTCATCACAATCGTAGCATGGTTCACCATGCACTTGTTGAAAAGCTCGTTGAAACTCGCATTGAGTGCTGGATATTCAAATGTGTTTGCCCCATGAACCCAGTCAAATGGAATAACTCCTTCAAGCACACAGTCTTTAAGCTTGTACCTAATCAATAACAGAAATAAGAAAAGAAATGAACAGCTTTATCAACTAACCGGCCGTAAAAGAAACAACATATGCTAGTTTAACAGTATTTTATGTTTGATGAAATATGAAATACAACTTTTCGAATTTTAATTCAGCTTTAGGAATGTTTTAAAAAGAAATTGAACACATGTTAAAAAGGAAAAGGAAGAAATTGAACATACCACACTACAATAAAAGATAGGACGGGCGAGGAGAGTTTCGGCGGGGACGCCCTTGTCCCCGCCGAAAGTCGCTAAACGACAAAAACTGTGCTGAGCTGGCACAAAGTCTGGCTGACCGTTTACTAAATTTTCAACGCTACTTTTCGGCGGGGACAAGTCCCCGCCGAAAGTAATTCCCACATTTGAAAAATATTGACCAAACTAAGAAAGCTTAATTGTTCCCGCGTTTTTTTCCCACTCCCACTTTCGGCGGGGACATGTCCCCGCAGAAAGTAAAGATGCACAGTTCTGGGTTTTGGCGGGGACATGTCTCCGCCGAAAGTACTAAACATTTTCCCTCCTAAAAGCTAGCTATATCCCGCCAATATTTTCTGTCCCCGCCAAAAGTACTGGCGCCAATTTTTCCCGCCAAGGTTTTACTTATATATAACCTAACCGTGGATGAGAGACCGGCAAAATACAAATAACCAAATCACTAATTCCCACAAAACACACATAGCAATGGATGGTTACACGCCGGAAGAGGAGTGGTCAAAGGTTTTATCGTTGATGCTCCTCTTTGATGAAGTTCTTAATGAATATGGCTCAGAAATTATTGATGAATATGGTTCTTATAAGAACTGTGCAACGTGGATGAGAGACCGGATTCTGGAATGGTTGAGGAAAAAGCCGTACTACAAAGAGTATTTGGACGCTCAAGCTGACGATGAAGCTGAAAGCACGTTGGACACCAAACTTGATGATCTGGGAAATAGGGTAACAAATCTCGAAGATACGTTTGAACATATCAAGCAA
Organism: Artemisia tridentata subsp. tridentata; assembly: GCA_021014915.2. Lineage (NCBI taxonomy): Eukaryota > Viridiplantae > Streptophyta > Magnoliopsida > Asterales > Asteraceae > Artemisia > Artemisia tridentata. Next base: position 314,419,399 of record CP139507.1, read on the forward strand.
AGGAAAGCAAGGAAGGGAAAAGATGGTGCAGGTTCTAGCAAAGCGGGAAGTAGCAGCAAAAAAAATGAATGGGCGATGTTTGTTAATACTTTCGTGCAAGTTCTAGAAAAGCAAGAAGTATCGTATGTTGTTTCGTTTGCTTGTCGAGTTGTTTTGTTTGATCTGTTTCGTTTGCTTGTCAAGTTGTTTCGTTTGAGTCTGTATGAAATGTATGTGGTTGAGAACTCTTACGTGTTTTAAATAAAATGTTTGCCTTCATGTTTGTTAATTGTGATATTGTTACTTCAAATAAGCTCATAAACCCAAACACCCTTTTGGTGCAGAAATAAACAATCCCAAACACCCCTCTTTGGACAGCATAAACCAAACGGCCCTTGTGGGCTGCTGTTAACCAAACAGCATAAACCAAACACCCCTGTTTGGACAGCATAAACCAAACGGCCCTTGTGGGCTGCTGTTAACCAAACAGCATAAACCAAACGGCCCTGTTTGGACAGCATAAACCAAACGACCCTTGTGGGCTGCTGTTAACCAGCTTCTTTTAACCAAAATGGTCATGGTTGCAACAACAACAACATTTTATTAAACAACAACAACAACAACAACAACAACAACAACAACAACAACATTACATATGAAGATTGTCCATGTCACCTAACAGCTCACAGAGTATTGCAGCCGACTGACATGCGTGGTCGGGGTCGTCGGGATTCGTTGTCATTTCAAGTCTTGCCTCCAGCATCCTTACTCTTGTCTCTAGCACCTGCTTTTGTGCCTCCAGCATGTTTATCCTAAGATCTTTTTCATTACAGTTTGAGCACCCTGTTGGTGCAGATCCAGAACCGTGAGATGTTGAAGCAGAAGAGGTTACTTGTAACTGCTCATCAAAGTCACTCTTCCACATAAAATATCCACATCCATGATCTTTTTCTCTTGGCTGTCACATAAATAATGTAATTATATGATTGTTTGTATATTTACATAAATAAGAAATGTATAATTGTTCACCTTTGAAAGAGGACATGCATAATATTCCAATCCAAATGTATCTGGTTGATGTGATTTTCTTTTTTTTATATTTCCTGTTCCACAATTACACATAAAAGGATTATATCGCTGCATCTCAGATTTTGAAATTGGTATATATTGTTATTTATTTGAATGTGTGTATATATATGCGTATATATGTTTCTTCACTAATTTCTATGTTCTTGTACTAGTACGTTTACAGATGGCGGATGTCATAGCTACGAGCCACGGTGGGGATGGAGGTCAGGAGCCACCCCACCGTCCCGGGAGGAGGATAGGCGCTAACTGCGAGCGTAAGAATTTCTCGATTATTTTAATTAAACTTGATCATTATTTGAAATTGATAACTTGTTATTTTATGTCACCATCACTTTAATTTGAATACTTGCAGGCTCTAATTCGAGAGCTCCCAGGCCTAGGCCTACGAAGGTGGTTCATGGTGCCACAAAGAACGAAGCACTACACGCGATGAGGAATGAAACTGGTCGCCCGGTCTCGATCAGATTCGATAAGAATATCAAAGGGATGTGGGAGCATGTTGGCACTCATGCTTCGTGGTTCTCGAACTTTGTCGGGACGTTGATACGGGAAACGATTCCATTGTATTACGATTCGTGGGATAAGGTTCCCGAGACCAATAAGGCACACATTGATAACCAGCTCCACGTAAGTTTTTTTTATCTTTTATTTTTTTAATTATTGTGTTTATTTATTTTAAATGTGTTTATTTATTTAAATTTGTCTCTTTATTTAAATTTGTATATTTATTTTAATTATATTTTATTGCAGCATTTTTTTGATCTCGGCCCCCACCTTGCCGGTCCAAATGGAGACGAGATTGTCATTAGTATCGAAGCTTACCTAAAAAAGCGATACGATGACAACAAGTACAGGCACAAAAAGAAAAATTTTACACAGCAAGGTGGGATCGAGAAAGTGGACGAGATCAAGCAAAAGCGTCCCGAGAACAAGACGGCTGAAGAATGGGAGAGGCAGGTAAATTTCTGGATCGACACGTACTTTGTTATTATTATTATTATTATTATTATTATTATTATTATTATTATTATTATTATTATTATTATTATTATTATTATTATTATTATTATTATTATTATTATTATCAAACGTCCCTTCATTAGAAGAATATAGGATTTACAAGAAATTAGAGGGGAGCTGAGATACTAACTGGGCTCCCACTCCTCTAGCTATTGCAAAGCTAATCCTATTAAAAATATGAGCAGCGGCTCGCGATCCGATGTCTTGAGTTACGGAGAACCTTCGGATCCGTTTCAGTAGGGTTGCTGCATCCTCCCCAATTTCCCCCAAGGAAGAGAATGAGAAGGGAAGAAACCCATATCCAATGTCGGCACATTTGCTCTCATATTTGACACGTTTGCGCAGATGAAGCACTGGACCGACCCGAAGAAGTTGAGGATCGGGGAGGTCAACAGGCAAAACAAGAGAAAAATGAAGACTGCTACCCTTCACGAATCGCATTCCTTAGCTGTCATACGTGATAACTTCGTAAGACACTTTTTAATCATTTTATTTATATATATAGTGTTGGGTGAGTCTTGATTGATTTTATTTATAAACAGTTGAACTCCCCCACCGACAGCGAGGATAATAGAGACTTGATCGACATGTACAGACACACCCATATGAGAGGCGACGTCTGGGAGTCTGAGCTGTCCGAGGCCAGATATGTAAGTATAATTTATTTCCAAAAACTCACCAACATTAATGCAATATAATAAATCACGACTTATATATTACTTTTCTTGTTTTTTTGTAACTAAACAGAATGAGATGATACGGCTGTGGACAGAGAGCACCTCTTTTGGGAGGCGTATGTCTGACGTGGATATTTTGCGCCAGGTGATCGGCGGCAAGCAGCGGGGTCATGTTCCTGGCATAGGTCCAGTTTTACCGGGCAGTGGTCACAAGACGACTTTCAGCTCCTCACGAGCTCACCAGGAAGCCTCCTCGTCCTCACTGTAGGAGACCGTGACGCAGCAAGGGGCCACGCTGAATATGTTGCTAGATTGGGCCAGGAGACAGCCGGGTTTTACTGAGGAGTTAGCGAGGGGCTTGCCGGGGACATCAGGATCCCAAAATGCGTCACAGGGTGAGTCTACACCTACCGGGGAGGGTAGTGGAGGTAGTGGGGGTCGTAGGGAGAATGGGGAGAATGAGGAGTAGTTTATGGGTTCTTTGGGTCGATGGGTCATTTTATATTTGTTTTGGGGTATTGGACAAATTTGTGTAGATTTAGATGGATTATTATGTGTTTATGTGTTAGGATTCCCGCTAAATTGTTCCCCGCTAGCTTATGTATAGTTTTGTAGAATATCATGTGGATCACGGTTTTTGAACCGTTTTTGGCGAATTTTGATTTATATGATTATGTTTAGCGAATTTGGGTTTGTTTAGCGAATTTGGATAGTTATTGTAAAAACAGGTTCTATGTTTAGCGAAGTTGGCGAATTTGGATTAATATTATTTTTAGCGAATTTGGGTTTAATTTTTTGTTGTTGTTGTATATGTTTAGCGAATTTTTGTTGGCGAAGTAGTTGTTTTGGCGAAGTTGTTGTTGGTATTGGCAAGGTCAAAACAGCAGGTTCTGAGTTGCTGCAATGGGTAGATTTTTTTCGAAAAAATTCCGGAAAAAATCTAGAAATTACCCATTTTGCAGCAATATGCTGCATCATGGGTCAGAGACCTTTGGCGGGGACATGTCCCCGCCAAAAGGTGAATCAGTTTGGCATGTTCAAGCTTATTGGCGAGGACATGTCCCCGCCGAAAGAAATTAAAACAACAGTGGAAGATACTTTCTAATGGTTTCATATCAGATCAGATCAAAGCATACATTACCGACAAGGGTAAAGATGTCACACTAATGGTTTCATATCAGATCAAAACAAAGCATACATTACCGTAATACAAGGGATCTCAAAGGTTACAAATGAAATACTGAAATTACAAGGTTACAAATGCGAATACAAATTCTAACAATATAATAACTTTTAATCATCTCTAGTCCAAAATAACTATCAAGTCTTCTAAGTCCAAAAGTCTCTTCACTCATATCCATCTTCCAACTAAAACCTGCCACAGAAAAAGAAATGCGGCTGAGCTTAAAAAGCCCAGTGAACAGATATATATATAAACGAAATCGAAAGCAAATGAACGAACATATATAGTATGGTACAATGGGGAAAGAATAAGGTATAAATAATGAAATTAAAGTAAGAAAGGTAAAGGGTCAGTAATCCACCACGAGCCCGAACACAAATCAAATATAGTAACCATATATTCATAATCTTATAGAGGGGAGACCTCTCAGATAATCAGATAATATGAGGGGTGTCCTCATTCTTCAAATGGAGTAGCTAGCTCCCGAACTTGTGAAAGACGTGGATTGCACCCAGCATCAGTCACCGAACGATATATAATATCAAATCATGTTAAGTCCACGAACACGGACACGAACCTAGGATTGCAACCCATACGCCCCCCGAACAATAATATAGGCCATAATAAATAATAAAGCGCGCATAGTAAAATGGGGACGGTGTGAGAAATCACTCACCCACACGTGAGTCATGCCACTGGTGCATCAAATGACACGGCCATGTTACCTTCATGGCTAGGAAACGAACTTGGCTCGGGTATCAAACTGAAGGGTCAAAGGTCAAAGGTCCAAATCATAGCAAAGGTTCAAATAATCTAAGTCATCGAATCAAAGTCAAAGTCCAAATATCAAAGGTTCATGGCAAAGGGTTCATATCCAATATCAAAGTCAAATGAATCCAACGAACTGATCAAAGGTTCATCATCAACTGGTTCATTTAAAGAAATCTTTATCAAATAGTTTTCATTAAAATGATCTTTAATAACTGTTCTTACAAAAAAAAATTTTAAAAGTAGTTTTCATAAAAGTTTAGTAAAATTCCAAATGAAAGTGGTATCGATTATTTCATAAACATCATTTTAAAATAAGTTTTCCACAAAACATTTCCATGATATAATTGAAAAGGTTTTCACATCTATTTACCAAAATCAAATGAACCCTCGAAGTATCAAGTGAGTCGAACACTAATATCACAAGGTCACGAACGAATATCAAATGGATCATTATAGAGGCTCAAAGCAAAAAGGGTCATATCGAACATCAAAGTCAAAACGAATCAAACAAACGAACCAAAGTGTAGGGGAACATAGCAATGGCTTAGGGAATCTTAAAACGAAACAAGATCAATGAGTCAAAAGAAAACGAAGGCACCTTACTGAGAAGGGCAGAATAGCTGTACCTTATTCAAATAAACAAACTGATGTAAGGCGGATCACACAGAATGGAGGGTCACTCCTTCACTGAACCTATACAATGTAATAATCACATATTGCTTATAAGTTCATTTAAACCAGATTTCATAATTTAGGTTCCTTCATATTTTAGAAACTTTCATATTTAGTAACCTTTCCGATTAAGTAACTTTCTATAATTTATAAATTCCGATTAAAATCCATTAATTTGTCAACTTAGGGGTTTACAAATGATAATCGGTCAAATTAAAAGTTTAATATGACAATTAGCATATTTTAGGGTCAAATTAAAAGTTTAATCCGACTCGGAAAGAGTAGTGACATATTCCAGTTGACCCATTAATGATTTCATGTTATCCGCATGCTTATGTTTAACCAAACACGAGTTGTTTTACTTGTTATAACCGTATGTATATATTTGTATATATGATCCTTTTTCTGATTATAATACTCATGTGTCGTATGGATAAGGTGATGGAGATACCTTCATCAGTTTTTGATGGAAGACAAGGGCGAGAGACGTATCACGAATGAACCAAGTCCATACATCGCAATACCCTTCGAACTAAATGCAACCACGATCCCACCCTTGAATCTGCTACAACCACCAAGGCCAAAACCATGTCGAGACCAAGCCAAGACCACACCCTTGCTTGCCCTTTTGAAATGCACACGAAGAGAACAAAAAGAAGAAGTAGCAGCCGCCGGTTCTTGGGTAGGGTTTTCTAAGGTTTGTTTAGAGAGCTTTGTGTGTCTTATATAAAAAAATGATGTGCATGAATCTTTGCTTAAAACAAAACGTGTGAGGTGTTTGATAAAATAGGGAAGGTGCTAATTTCATGGGATTGATTTGGGGATCATATTAATGTTGGTGTATCTTAAAAATGTTACATGATTTGATATAAGAAAATTCGGTTATGACATTATTTGGGCATATGAATGTGTTTAAAAAAAATATGTATCATTCGTTAATCACAAGTCTCATTATCGTGTTACTTTACAAACTTGCCAAATTCATACTTATCTCTTAATAATTATGTAGTGTACAAGCTTTTATTATTTTGGCCTATATTATACTTTTAAACGTGCCATACTTATGTTGTAACATTTCGTATTTTACTTTAGGTTATATGATCATATCATATAATTTGGAGTCATAACATGCTATATAACTCGAGTTTAAATTTATAGCGTATTTCATAAGTTCTTAAAATTTCAAATTCAGAGGGTATTTTTGTCATTTCATATTGTGGTAATTTTGGGGTTTTACACGGGATAACTCAAAGTATCCGAAGGATAAACCAAAGTATCCCAAACAATCGTCTCGGGAATAAGAACCCTAGATTCGACACGAACAAAAGTCGTCTCGGGAATAAGAACCCTAGATTCGACACCACAAAAGTCGTCTCGGGAATAAGAACCCTAGATTCGACACCAACAAAAGTCGTCTCGGGAATAAGAACCCTAGATTCGACACCAACAAAAGTCGTCTCGGGAATAAGAACCCTAGATTCGATACCAACAAAAGTCGTCTCGGGAATAAAAACCCTAGATTCGACATAAAAAAACAAACAAACAATTAAATAACTATAATTTTTTTTTATTTTTTTTTTTGAACAGCATCTTCCCAACAAACAACTTAAACCATAACAATCAAATAAAAAACAAATACTATTACACATGACTCACTGTTAACTCTATGGCCAAAATTCCATACAAATTCAACCGACCCATTACAAATCATCATGCGCATAAACCAATCAAAATCAAGCTACTAATATTCCCTTTGAGATTAATACATACCGACGGCAGAGATATAGTGAACAAAAGATGATGATTAGGGAAGTAGGATTTTTCATGGTTAGGGAGAAGATAAGTGACGGCTGGGATTTTTTTTTTTTTTTTTTTTTTTTTTTTTGGAAATTATGGTGTGACGGGTGGTACAAAGATGGTGGCTTGATGACCGAGGAGGTCTCAAGATCATACCTGCTCATGATACCATATTAGAGAATGATAAAACCCGTAGGTATAACTTTATTAATAACCATTATTTATAATGGTAAAACCCTAATTCCCAAAACCCACAAGTCGGGCTTGAGCCTATTTATTCACTAATAGTTTCTCCTCTTCAATATATAGAAAAAATATATATTGTGGATCCAATGATCAAGAAATAGATTTTAATACTACTAATTGGAAGACCGATTAAACACAAGTCTTATTAATATTAAGTAGACAGGGACGTGGACCACGTCGACCAATTTTTTCAATTATCTCTAATGAGAAGAATAAAAATAATTTTCAGTAACACATTTCAAATAAGTAGAATTTCTAGACGAGATGCATCCCTTTTTGTAGGTGCATATAAAATATGTGGTCATTGTTTCTTTTCATCCTTCTCATTTTAAATTTTTCTTCTCTTTTTTTTTTTTTTTTTTTTTTGAACGGCATATTATTAAAAAAACTAAAGAAGACTAACAAGGAGCTAGAAAAAACATAGGTGATTTCAACCAATCAATCCAACTACTAATCTTACGACCTCTAAACTTAAGCCATGAGAAAGAATACATACGAATATTATCGAGGATGTCACATTTCCTCAAAGAATGAGAGCTAAATATGACACTGTTGCGATACCTCCAAATCAACCATAGCGTAGACACAATAAAGATAAACATATGATGCTTCTTCTCTTTACGAACGTATAACAACCCGCAATGTTTCAAACCCTTACTCAACCTTAAGTTCAGATTATTTTAATTTTTCAAAGTTGTGTACTAGTTTTATGCTTTACTTCTAGCTAAACTGAACAAAACGTGAAAGTAGAGCAGAACGCGAGTCGGCATGAGTCTAAACCTAATAATACGTTATATAATAGATTTAAGACGTTTTGAGCAAAGATAGGCGTATAAATAGTCATTTTTAACGGAAAAACGATTCTAAAATTAATGGCGCAAGTTAGAAAATCTCACGGAAAATTTTGCTAACCTAAACGAGCCAGAGAGTCATTATCCTAAAAGATTAGCAAAATTACAAGTATAGTCCCTGCGTTCAAATTATACCTGCACCCACATACATTCGCTTATTTATGTTTTTGGCCCAATGGGATAATAAAACCCCACCTCCCCCTCATAACCTAACCCTAATCCTAAATTTCATTTTCTCTTCCTCCTCTCAATAACCAGCCGCCGGACCACCCTAGCGCCGCCGCGTCACCACCATACACCACCATCACCACAATAAAACGCCACCACTCCCACCTCACTCTCATCATATTGTATTGTTTTGGAAGGTTCACGTGTGTGAACCGTACCCCACGCGCCACCAACCGCCTCGCCATCACCTCACTGTCACCACCAAACACCACCATCATCATTTCCGTGTATAAACTCGTGGTTTGCTCGCGTTTTGACCCATCACAGCCACCTTCTCTTCCATTTTTCTTCTTTTCTTTCCCCCTTTTGGTAAGTAGTACACGTGTTTCTGTCAAAGAGTTGCAAAACAACGATTCACACAATTTTTGTGTGAATCGGTGTATATTTAAACAAATGGTAAAACGGGTCTCGAGGTAAATAGAACTAATAAATGAGTTGTGATTAAAAACGATAAGGTATCATCATTTTAGCGTTTTTGGTCGCGTGTGATGTTGTAAATCTCCTAATAAGCTCTCGATCCGCTCATTTCCTTCCTGTCTTGGTTCTTGTGCTCATTTCCAGCTTGTTTTGAGTTTATGTAATCCGGCTTATTTATGGTTATTTCCGTTTGGGTTTGTTGGGATTATATATCAGTCCGTTTGGTTTGTCTCTTGGCGACACGAGTTGGAGCCGAGGCTTTATTGCCTCGGCTTGGTAAGTTATTTTCTGTTTGGTTAGTTGCGTTTGGAATTGGATATCGTGGTCTACTTGAGTCGTAGGATAGAATTTGACCAAGTAATATTGGACTGTGAGGTCGTGTGATATGGTTGCGGAATTTGACTTGGATTGATATTTGTGATGTTTTTGGCCGTAGCAAGGATTTGTTGAGACCTCGTGGTCTCGGGAAGACTTGGTGTGCCTAAAATTTGGACTTGACTACTTAATTCAGACTATTGTACATTATGTTGACTATGATTGACCCGAAAAGTAAAATCGAGGGGCATTGGGGTTGTGTTGGGAACGGGCTCAAATTGATTGACCCGAGGGAATTGAAATTGAACCGTGACTCAAAATGGAAAATAACTCGTGAAACTCGACTTAGTTTTTTATTTAATATGGGCAAAACAAAAAGAAATGCTAAAGTTATTATTAGAAACTAAAAGGTTAATTTAGAATTATTATTAAACATATTTAATAACAAAGGTAAGATTTATAAAGATTTATATAGGTTTTTGGATTAAAAAAAAATGGAACATGCGAGGGTTATTGGACATTTCGAGGCACGCTACCTGTAGGTTACCATATCTGGATTGTTAGATTACTTGTTGGATTAATTAATTGATCGTTGACTAGTAATCGGAATACTTTGGGATTCTTGCAACACCGGAATTGAAACATAAACTTGGACTTGGAATATTATTGGATTTCGGACATTTTTTACTATTGAGACACGAAACGAATATAGTACATTAGACTCATAATGAATTTAATGTATTCGATTCGCAACGGGTAAACAATGGAAATAATGTCTAATGAACAATAATATTTTATATTCTTTAAATATTCCATGAGAAATTTATTTTCAAATAAGGTCTTTTGACTTGAAAACGTTCGATAAACGGACAAGTTATGGCGAAATTTTGTAAAGTTTATAAACGTAAGGTCTTTTCAAAAGATCCTTTTTATTTTAAGTCCAAACTTGTTTTAAATCATAAAACGAATATATTTTGTACAAACAACTGGGATTATGGGGAAAATATCGACGACTACCAATCGACTCATCTTACTTGATACGTTTATTTTCCTTATCTCTTTGACTTTTTCCGTCATCTCTTCTTGACTTGAATTCTCATCATATTCTCCGCGGCGATTCCGTTGTTTGTTTTTCCTTTTGGCATGTGTACTCTTGAGTCCGTGTCTTCCTACCGTTACACAAATGATGATACCAAACTCTAATAAAAGGATAAAACAAGATTTATTTGGAAATGGATTTGGGAATGGGAATAGTTAATTTTTGGAAACTCTTGCGCATTTGATTTCTTTTATGGGATATATTTTGAGACGGGTCTTTATATTATTAGGGCGTGCCGAGTCCGTTGTGCCGTGACGTTCTAGTTGTCGTTGTGCTACACTTCTCTTGATTTGTTGTGTTGTGCATTGCTTGACTAAGGTGAGTTCTCATAGCCCCACTTTTAATATGTTTTACTTTGGGGTGGAAATGGTACTCAATTCTTTTCAAATGTTTTTATGTTGTGATTTACTGTTTTCATGATTTTGGACAATTATGTGTGTTTGATTGCGATTATGTGCTACGTGTGTATTTTCATTATATGTGATCCAGTATGCGCAACTGTTTAACTCCGTTTGGAGCCGACGCAATTGATAGTACTATCAGGGTAGAATCCCCGCTATTCTCTAATTGTGTGTGCAACCATGGTAGGTTCAGTTGGCGCAAACGATAATGTTTTCTTGATTAAGTGCTAATAATCGTATATCTTTCTCACTATTGTCCCACGTTATATTATTCACAGCTCAGTGGTCTTACTTTTAAACCTACGAGCTCACCAACATTATGTTGACGTTTTCTAGTACCATTTTCAGGTGTATTGACGTTGCTTAGAAGGTTGAGTATTGACTGGCTTTGTAAGACTTAAGACAAGACCCTCCCGGATTATATTCCGTGGAGTTGCATTTGGACATTTCTTTATGATGTAGTTTTGGATTTGAGAACTTATGTTTTAGATCTTGTATGATCCCAGTTGTGGGAGTATTGTGGCCTTTTATCTACCTTATGTTATGCATTTAGTGTTTTCTCTATTTAGACACCTTGTGTTCTTGATCATGAAGTCATACCCCGTAAATGCCATTCCGCTGCGCCATTTTTGGGCTGTGATAGAACGGGCCACGAATTCAACCAATCTTTCCAATAAGAATTAGAAGTGAACAAAGGCATGGAAGGGTCGCACCATACTCGAATAAGCCTCCAAATACTCAAAGCAACCTCACGCTCGAAAAAGATATGCTGACAAGACTCCACGTTGTAATTGCACGAAGGGCATGAAATCATGTGAATTTCAATCCCTTTAGCAGAAAGATTCAACCTGTGCGGGAGCCTATCCAACCTTAAATGCCATAAGAAAATGTTGACTTTATGAGGGAGAACTTTATTGAAAATGGTTTCGAGGTCCAAAGATGTCAAAAGAAGATTATCAATATGCCGACGAGTATCACAAACCGAGAAAACACCGTCATTGGAAAGAGACTAAACACAAGCATCTTCATCTGCATCAATAACAGTGTGACCAATCTTAATCAACAAGTCGTTAAGATAGGTCGAGTTGCGAACCCCTAAGTCTGTCCTAGACCAATTCCAACACCATTGACCGTTGCAAATACGGTCAGTAATCAAACAATCCTTGTCTTGTTCCAAACAAAATACCCTATTATATCGAAGATAAAGAGGGGAGTCACCAAGCCAAGTATCCTTCCAAAAACAAACAAGAGAGACACAACCCATTTTAAATCGTAAAGAATCCAAAGGGATAAAGACTTTCGAGTGCAAGTAGTTAGAGGATCCAACAATGTTTGCCCATAAACCATTAGATTTGCACCCATGATGATCAAAACCACCTTCTTGCCCATGAATTGCCTTAATAATTTTAACCCAAAGAACCTTCGGGTTTGAGCACATTCTCCAATGCCATTTTTGGAGTAAGGCGAAGTTAAACAATTTCAAACTACCAATGTTCAAACCACCTTGATCAAGAGAAGCAAGAGCGTTAGACCACTTGATCCAGGCAATTTTTCTCGAATCTTGAGAACCTCCCCAGAAAAATGAAGCACGAATACTCTCCAAGATCTTCAAAACCGTATCAGGAGCTTTAAAGATGGAGAGATAATAAATTCCAAGACTTTCAAGGAAGGCTTTTGTTAATGTGAGACGACCACCGATGGAAAGAAGATTAGCCTTCCAATATGAAAGCTTAGCACGAAACCCGTTAATGATAGGCCTTCAATTTGTTGAAAGATTCATATTAGAACCAATGGGGAGCCCAAGGTATACGAATGGGAAAGAACCTGCTGCACAACCTGTGATGTTAGCCATAAAATGCACTTCCTCAGAAGAGACTCCAATGCCATAGACGTTAGACTTATGGATATTTATTTTGAGGCCCGATGCTAAATGAAAAACATGCAAGACGCAAATAATGTTATCCATATCTTGAGAGCTCCAATCCGTGGTAATCACAACATCGTCTGCGTAGAATAAATGAGATAACGTAACATCAGAATTACCAATATTAATACCACGGATGAGACCAGAACGAACCGCATCAGATAAGGCTAAATGAAGGCCTTCCATCACAAGAATAAACTATTGAATTAATTAAACACATAAAGGATCAATCTCATGTAATCATATATCAAGAACATGAAAGTAAACTTACTTGATGATAGAACCGACTGAGGATTACGATTAGATGATGAAGCCATAGCGTTAGGGTTAGTCGATTCCGGTAGTAATGTCACCAATCCGATGGAGGGATTAATCTCACAAGTTATGGTGTTTTTTTGAGAGAGTTTTCTTATGTGACAAGATACAGGAAAACCACACAGCCCGATGTTTTTATTGTTATGACAGTTATTTCCATCAAATAACTGTCAAATGTTAGTTAGTGTAGATTATGTCACTATGGCATAGTTAAGGGTCTAAATGGTCTAAGGCCACATCTAAAGGGATTTATTCTAACATTCTCCCACTTGGCCGTAAGACCATTTACTCATATATACATAAACCCGAAAGTTATATTGGCCAATTACAAGTTTATGTGAATAATCATAATTCCATAATAGAACCAAAGCAAAAAGATACAGCCACACGTGTCGCGTTTGACACAGGACCCCCATCGATTTTACTAATGGTACTAGTCTGAAATATATGATTTCATTAAGCCAAAATGACAAAAGAGTAATGTGGTACACATAAGGTTGTCTATAATGAAACATAAGTGTACACAGTTAAAAGTAAACATAGACAAACTATATATTATAGTGAAGGATATTATCTTAAAGCGCTTGTTATGAAGTTATACATAATCATGAAATAGTGCAGTAACTACAACATTATATAAGGTCTTGACGTAAACCCATTCTAGCAACATGGCCTTGAAATACTTTGGGTGGTAGACCTTTAGTTAGCGGATCCGCAAGCATTTCATGAGTTCTAATGTGCTCGATACATATACGTTGTTCCTCCACTCTTTCACGTACGAATAAGTACTTTGTATCGAGGTATAAACCAGCTCCAGTTGAACTATTACTGTTCGAGAAGCTCACGGCTGCGCTATTTTCGCAGTAAATCTTTAATGGCCTTGAGATGGAGTTAACAATTTTGAGTCCAGTGATCAAATTTCTCAACAACATTGCATGGCATGTCGCATTATAAACAGAAACATACTCAGCCATCATTGTTGAGGTCGTCGTTAGCACTTGTTTTTTACTCTTCCAAGAAATAGGCCCACCTGACAGCATGAAAATATATCCCAAAGTTGACCTACTAGAGTCTTTGCATTTCGCAAAGTCTGAATCCGAGTATCCAATAACTTCAAGGTTGTCGGATCTAGTGTAAGTTAATTTGTACTCCTTCGTTCCTTGAAGATATCGCAATACTTTCTTAGCAGCTTTCCAGTGATGTAGACCAGGATTAGATTGAAATCTGCCTAACATGCCACATATAAAAGCGATATCTGGTCGAGTACAAACTTGAGCATACGTTAAGCTTCCTACTACGGAAGCATAAGGAATTCGCTTCATTTCCTCATGTTCAACCTCAGTTTTTGGACATTGATGAGACCCGAAAACGTCACCCTTAATTACGGGAGCGACCGTGGGGGAGCAATGTTGCATATTGAACCTATTGAGTACGCGTTCAATATATGCCTTTTGGGACAGTCCTAATGTCCCATTGGCTCGATCTCGGTGAATTTCAATTCCAATTACATACGAAGCTTCACCGAGATCTTTCATGTCAAAGTTTCTAGAAAGAAAACGTTTTGACTCATGCAACAAATCAATATTATTACTTGCTAAAAGGATATCATCAACATAAAGCACAAGTATAATAAAATTGCTCCCACTCATTTTGAGGTATACGCACTGATCTACCAGATTCTTGATGAAGTTGTGTTTCTTCATCACTTCATCAAATTTTAAATACCATTGACGGGATGCTTGCTTAAGCCCATAAATAGATTTCTTGAGTTTACAAACTAAATGTTCTTGGCCTTTAGATTTAAAACCTTGCGGTTGGGCCATGAACACATCTTCATGCAAATCTCCATTTAGAAATGCTGTTTTGACGTCCATTTGATGTAACTCTAAGTCAAAATGAGCTACAAGGGCCATTACGATCCTTAGAGAGTCTTTTCTCGATACTGGAGAAAATGTTTCTTTATAATCAACACCCTCTTTTTGAGTATACCCTTTTGCAACCAAACGAGCTTTGTATCGCTCGACATTTCCATTTGGGTCAAGTTTGGTCTTGAAGACCCACTTGCATCCAACGGGTTTTGCACCCTTTGGTAATTCAGCAAGTTCCCAAATGTTGTTTTTGCTCATTGAGTTTAGCTCATCATTCATTGCTTCCCTCCAATGAGCTGATTGGTCACAATTAATGGCATCCTCATACGATTCAGGGTCATTGCATTTCCCTAAGTCAAAATCAGCCTCATTCAAATAGGTATAGTAATCGTCAAAGTTTGTGGGCTGCCTATGTCGTTGTGACCTACGCAACGGTTGTTGAGTTTCTTGTGGTTCAACATTAATTTCGTTGTTAGGTTCATTTTCCTCGACATTATTTGGATGATCTTGAGCAATTAAGTGATCATTCGAGGTTTCAAGTGGCGTGTTAATCGGGATGGGCACATGAATTATTGGTGTCTCATCTCGAGCCTCTTGAAGTTCAATTCTTCTAAATGAACCGCTCCCACTGTTGTTAGAATTTTCAAGAAACTCTGCGTGGCGTGTCTCAACAATTCTGGTACTATGAGACGGGCAATAAAATCGGTAACCCTTTGATCGTTCTGGGTACCCAATGAAGAAGCAACTAATGGTTTTCAAGTCCAGTTTTCGTGATTGAGGATTGTATAACTTAGCTTCGGCTGGACATCCCCAAACCCTTAAATATCGTAAGCTGGGTTTTCTTCCTGTCCAAATTTCATATGGTGTTTTTGGAACAGATTTTGAAGGAACTCTATTAAGGATGTGGACAGCCGTTTTCAATGCCTCAGTCCAAAGAAATTCAGGAAGGTTTGAATTTGCTAACAAACTACGAACCATGTCCATAAGGGTGCGATTTCTCCTCTCAGCTACACCATTTTGCTGAGGGGTACCCGGCATGGTATATTGGTTAATAATCCCATGATCTTTACAAAAGTCAAAGAAAGATCCAGGTGCTTGACCAACATCCGTATGTCTGCCATAATATTCACCTCCCCTATCCGATCTCACCACTTTAATTTTTCGGTCAAGTTGATTTTCAACTTCCGCTTTAAATGTTTTAAACATTTCAAGTGATTCGGATTTTTCATTAATTAAGAACAGGTACATGTAACGTGAGTAATCGTCAATGAAGGTAATGAATGATTTATGACCACCAATGCCCGAAGGAAAAGGTCCACATATGTCGGTATGAATTAGTTCTAATAATCCGGTACTTCGTGTGGCACCTTTCTTATTTCCTTTGGTCATTTTTCCCTTTATGCATTCTACACATTTTTCAAAATCAGAGAAATCAAGATGGGGTAGAACTTCATCTTTCACAAGTCTAGTCATTCTGTCTCGTGAAATATGGCCTAAACGTTGGTGCCATAATTTTGATGAAGTTTCTTGATCTTGTTTTCTCTTATTTTGATTCACATTCTCATTAACGTTAAATGATAATAGAGATTCCGAAAATTGATTATCTAAACATAACTTAAAGAGGTTTCCCTCTAGACAACCATTTCCAACAACACGGGAATTTAAACTAATATATACTTTATTGTATCCAAACGTAAATATAAAGTCATCAATAATTAGTTTAGATACAGATATTAAGTTTCGAGTCATGCTCGGTACATAAAGAGTGCCATAAAGATTTAAACAAAAGCCACCCTCCAATATTAATGAAAGGGTCCCAACAGCTTCTACGTTCAAATCAACTCCATTCCCGACTTTAACCGTTCGTTGGTTTCTTTCCAATCTCCGGATTGTACGGAATCCCTGTAAAGAATTAGCAATGTGTACCATGGATCCAGAGTCAATCCACCATGAATTAATAGGGACATTAATATTAAAGGATTCATTAATCATAAAAGATTCAAATATACCTTTCTTTGCTAACCATTCCTTGAATTTTGAACAATCCTTTTGAGTATGCCCTTTTTTATGGCAAAACTTGCATTTTGGACCGTCATGGAATGTGCTAGTACTTGCACCAGTTTTCTGGACTTTATTTTGAGTAGAATTATCTCCACTTGAACCTTTGCCCTTCCATGAGCCCTTTCTTTTATTGGTGTTAGTGGTAGCAACATGAACGATATCAGGCTTTTCAACTTTGAGGCGTTCTTCCTCTTGCACACACATGGCAATCAGTTCGCTCATTTTCCATTTCTCCTTTTGCGTATTGTAATTGATCTTAAAAGGACCAAATTGCACAGGGAGAGATGTCATAATGAAATGAACTAAGAAATTTTCACTGATTTCCATGTCCATGCCTTTCAGTTTGTTTGCCATATCGCTCATCATCATTATGTGCTCATGTACACCACTAACCCCGTCATACTTGGTAGTCAACATTTTAAGGATCAAAGTGCTTGCATGGGCTTTTGAAGTCCCTTTAAATTGTTCCTCTATGGAGCTTAAGTACTCCTTTGCATTCTCAGAGTCAGGAATGGCTCCTCGAATGGCAATGGATATGGAGTTCTTAATGATCATGAGAGACATACGGTTAGATCGCTCCCACTGTTCATAAGCACGTTTTTGATCTGCTGTACTATCAGCAGTAAGTGCAGCGGGAGGATCGGTACGAAGCGCATGATCGAGGTCCATTACTCCGAGAGTAAGTTTCACTTGATCTCTCCATGTTGAGAAGTTAGTACCAGTTAAGGGTTCAATTCCCGACAAGTAACCCGTATTGGAAGTTAAGGTAGATGCTGACATAGATAGAAAATTAAATGTATGCTCAGATAAAACTAAAGGAATTGATGGGATATATATGTAAAGCATATCAGTATAAACATAAACCTATCATGAACACCAAAATAATAGGCATAAAGATGTTGTGCCTAATTATTAACCTCACGTTGGTTTAGTTAACAATTAAACCATTAATCATCTTTAACTAGGCTAAGCATGCACATATATCACATATCACCGTTGGGCAGAAACGTAACATATATGCTAATTATGCAAATATATATTTCATTGTTCCAGTTATCATACAAATAGCCGTTGGGTTCAATGAGTGATAACATGAATTATTGTATAATATGGCATGAGTAAACTCCTATAAATTTAAATGGCCATTCGAGGAGCCATTCCTGACTCTGAGAATGCAAAGGAGTACTTAAGCTCCATAGAGGAACAATTTAAAGGGACTTCAAAAGCCCATGCAAGCACTTTGATCCTTAAAATGTTGACTACCAAGTATGACGGGGTTAGTGGTGTACGTGAGCACATAATGATGATGAGAGATATGGCAAACAAACTGAAAGGCATGGACATGGAAAATCAGAGAAATCAAGATGGGGTAGAACTTCATCTTTCACAAGTCTAGTCATTCTGTCTCGTGAAATATGGTCTAAACGTTGGTGCCATAATTTTGATGAAGTTTCTTGATCTTGTTTTCTCTTATTTTGATTCACATTCTCATTAACGTTAAATGACAATTTTCGGAATCTCTATTATCATTTAACGTTAATGAGAATGTGAATCAAAATAAGAGAAAACAAGATCTAGAAACTTCATCAAAATTATGGCACCAACGTTTAGGCCATATTTCACGAGACAGAATGACTAGACTTGTGAAAGATGAAGTTCTACCCCATCTTGATTTCTCTGATTTTGAAAAATGTGTAGAATGCATAAAGGGAAAAATGACCAAAGGAAATAAGAAAGGTGCCACACGAAGTACCGGATTATTAGAACTAATTCATACCGACATATGTGGACCTTTTCCTTCTTTTTATATACGATGGCATAATCAATTTTATAACATGAGATTTATATTGCTCTCTGATACCACATATTGAATTAATTAAACACATAAAGGATCAATCTCATGTAATCATATATCAAGAACATGAAAGTAAACTTACTTGATGATAGAACCGACTGAGGATTACGATTAGATGATGAAGCCATAGCGTTAGGGTTAGTCGATTCCGGTAGTAATGTCACCAATCCGATGGAGGGATTAATCTCACAAGTTATGGTGTTTTTTTGAGAGAGTTTTCTTATGTGACAAGATACAGGAAAACCACACAGCCCGATGTTTTTATTGTTATGACAGTTATTTCCATCAAATAACTGTCAAATGTTAGTTAGTGTAGATTATGTCACTATGGCATAGTTAAGGGTCTAAATGGTCTAAGGCCACATCTAAAGGGATTTATTCTAACATAAACAAGAAAGGCGAAATCGGATCGCCTTGCCTTAACCCGCGTTTAGGAGAAAACTCAGAGGTAGGGCTGCATTGACTAAGATAGAAGTTCTGAATGATTCCAAACATGCTTTAATCCATGACCTCCATTTTAATCCAAAACCAAGGGTGTTTAAAACGAAGTCTAAGTATCTCCAGCTAACGGAATCAAAAGCTTTTTCAAAATTAACTTTAAAAATCAACAACTTTTTCTTCCGTTTTTTATACCAATCTATCACCTCACTGAGCATAAGGGGGCCATCAAGGATTTGATGCCCCGAAATGAAGGCGGATTGCTCGTGACTAACAATTTTCCCGACAACTTTAGATAACCGGATTCCAAGAATTTTAGAAATAATCTTGTAATGAATACCAATAAGCGAGATGGGACGAAAATCAGTGATATTTATAGAATTGCTAACCTTTGGAATGAGAGTGATAAAGGACGAGTTGGAACCCAGAGGCATCTTACCAGAGGCGCAGAACAAAGATACAAAGTCGTGGATATCCAACTTTAGCAAATCCCAATACTTCTTCACGAATGCAAAAGAGTAACCGTCAGGGCCTAGAGCTTTATCGCTACCACACTCCCAAACTGCTGCCTTTATTTCATCTAAGGAAATAACATCTTCTAAAAGGTTACGATCCTGAGAACTTAAACCTGATGTAACCGATATAGAGGGGAAAGAAGTCAATGAATCACAAGCTTGAAATTTATCTTTAAAAAATTGAGGAAAGCCTCTTTGATCTGATGAGGATCGGAGACCCAAACTCCCTTGAGCTCTTCTCTTTTGATTCACCAAACCATGAAAAAATTTAGAGTTTTCGTCACCCTCAATATCCCATTTTATCCGAGCCTTTTGAACCGTATCCATAGCTTCAAGTTTTTCAGGACTATCAGCTTCTTGTATAAGTTTGATTCTCTTTTCACGGTCTTCGGGAGAAGCTGAACCCGCTTCAATCTTTTCTTCTAATTGTTTTAGAGCAGACATGATCTCCTGTTTATGAATACGTTCACCACTTTTAGAATTAGCAATCCACTGTTTGACTTTCACTTTCAAACGTTTTAGATTTTCATGAGATAAAATATTAATTCCATCAACATTCCGCCCTATGTTAGCCCATTCCAACGAAATAAAATCATCGAAACCTTCACGAAGAATCCATGAATAATATATTTTAAAAGGAGTTGGGCGGAAGTCAGCTTTATTGCAATGGAGTAGAATGGGGTTATGATCCGACCACAAACGATCAAGAGCAGTCACCCGCATATCAGGTAATTCCTCTATTACATCTTCAGAAAACAAAAATAGGTCCAATTTACTTAGTTTAGTACCCGCTTTGTTCATCCAAGTAAAAAGACGACCTCCCATAGGTAATTCGATTAGGCCAACATTATTGATAAAGGAATTAAAAAAATCAGCTTCACTCCTTGAGAAGAAAGAACTGTGTCGCTCATGCTCGTTGCGAACTTCATTCATGTCTCCAAATAAAACATACTTGCCCACGTGAGATTGCATGAATTCCCGAATCTTATTCCACAGAGAAACTTTAGCTACTGGATCGTGAGGACCGTAAATATTAATCATATAACAATCACCGACCAAGTTTTTCCAACGCCCTTTTACAATGATAAAAGCCTCGTTGCACCAAATACTTTCTTTCAAAAAGGCATTTGGATCCCAAATGTAGATTAAACCTCTTGATCTCCCACGAGCCAAACTGTAAGCAAAATCGAATGAGTAGTTACCCCACATTGTCTTAAGTCGAAAGACTTCTAACCTTGTCATCTTGGACTCTTGAATACCTAAAAAGTGGATGTTATGTTTGAAGCATAATTCTTTAACCCATAAATGTTTCCGCCTCTTCATTGTACCGCAAATGTTTATAGATAACACATTCATTTATCAACAATGTGTGCACCTATTCCATTAATCAATTTATTCAACGATTTTCGACATCCTCTAACATCAAAACCCAAAGAACCGCCAACCTCAATAATTCTAGACATTTCGTAGATAAGAGAAATCCCCTTAATGTCCTTCTTGCGATATTTTGCAAAAGAAGTAGAGCACTTACTCGTATTGGAGGAACTAGCATGGTGAGGGCGACATTTATTCGTGCTTTTTAAGTGCTCAAAACCTGGTGGGCAACTTAAGTCAGAAGGAACCTCCTCTTTTGAAGTCTGTGGTAGGGGATCATTAATGGCTTCCTGAGTTACATGACAAGTATCCATGTCAGCTTTTAAGTCATTAATAAGTGAAATGTTATCCCCATTTTCCTCGTTATGTTCTGTCAAGCTTTTGATAATGTCTTCATATCCTTCTAGTGAGTCATCTCCAACTGAATCTGCATCCCTATCTTCATTATTGTCATCATCTGAAGAAGGTGAGACAAGAGAGTCGTCCTCAATATTAATACTCCAAGTGCCTATTTCATGAACATGAACCTCAAATGACTCCCCGTGAATGATAGCATGAACTCATTCCGAAATGAATTTTTGGGATTTGGTAGAGATACAAACTCTACCAATAGACATAGCTGCCGATTGATCGACTTCGAAGAACATAAACTTTCCAAACATACAAGCAATTTTCTTAAAAGCATTCGAACCCCATGCGCAAAGTGGAAGGCCACTGATCTCAGCCCAAATAATGCGTTCATCTACCTTGAAGGAAGGCGAAACATTCTTAAACGAGATTGCAATTCTCTTCATGCATTCATTTGATTGAAATGACATGCAAGAAGCCACTGACGGGAACTGAATCCAAACCCACAATCCACCAACATGATGGATTTTCAAATCAGTGAATTCTTCATTCTTACAAATCGAGTACATGTTACTTGTCAGTCTTGTCGACCAACAACCCTGATTACTAGAGCGGAATAATCCCGATCGCGAAGATGACACACAGCAATATCGACAGAAAAAGAAGAGAAGCTTTGCACAAGTAAGTACCCTAATCGACTTTGATTAGTATTGAAAGAATGATGTACAAATAACCTCACCCCTCGTCTCTATTTATAGAGAACGAGGGGGAGAAAACAACTCCTAAACCGAATAGAAGCCATAGTCGGCTGTACAAGAAAAGGAAACAAAGTAATAGACGGTTTTCTACTTGCCTAAGAATAAGAAACTTAACACTTTAACCCCTAGACTTACTGTCATGCTAATATAGAGACTAATCTTGCAACAATTTCCACCTTAGGCTTTATATTAGCCTACACCGACACTCAGCAACTCCAAGCAATGCTGAAACTTAAGTCCAGGTACCACCTTCGTCAAGGCATCCGCAGCATTGTGTTCAGTACCCACTTTCAGAACTTCAACCGTCTTTGCTTCCAAGACCTCTCTGATAAAGTGATAACGCACATTGATGTGCTTAGTCCTTTCATGAAAAACATGATTCCGCGATAAGTGAATCGCGCCTTGATTATCACAATTAACTGCCACAGTGTTAAGTTCCACGCCCAACTCTTCCAAGAGTCCCCTTAGCCAAATAGCTTCCTTTACAGCCTCCGTAAGGGCCATATACTCCGCCTCTGTAGTTGAAAGAGCCACCACGTGTTGTAGCGTTGCCTTCCAGCTTACAACACATCCCTGTACTAAAAACACGTAACCTGTGATCGACCTACCTTTATCCGGATCCTTTGCGTAGTCTGAATCAACAAAACCTGTTACGTCCACATGGTTGCCATGATTTGTCCCAAACACCAAACCCACGTTTGCAGTACCCCGCAAATATTTCAAAATCCACTTCACTGCTTCCCAATGATTTTTACCTGGATTCGCCAAATATCTGCTAACAACACTTACTGCATACGCTATGTCTGGCCTCGTGCACACCATCAAGTACATTAAGCTCCCAACCGCATTTGAATACGGCACCTTACTCATCCTTTCAACATCACAATCCCTAACCGGACAATCCTTCAACGACAGCTTGAAGTGCCCACCCAATGGCATCTGAACCGATTTCCCATTGTCTATTCTAAAATTATTTAAAATCTTAGAAACATACCCGGATTGTGACACCCTCAGAATCTTGCGACTCCGATCCCTGATGATCTCCATACCAAGAATCTTCTTTGCTTCCCCGAGTTCTTTCATGTCAAACTCCTTATTAAGCAAAGACTTGATAGACCCAATCTCAGCTTTGCTTTTACAAGCAATCAGCATATCGTCTACATATAACAGTAGATAAATATACTCACCTGGTGCATAACTCCTGTAATATACGCAGCTGTCGTAACTGCTACGCTTAAACTCGTTGCTCAGCATGTACTCATCAAACCTCCTATACCATTGCCTAGGTGACTGCTTCAAACCATAAAGGGATTTCTTTAACAAACATACCTTGTTACCTTGTTCATATCCCGGTGGCTGCCTCATGTAGATCACTTCTTCAAGATTCCCATGTAAAAATGCCGTCTTTACATCAAGCTGCTCCAGCTCATAATCTCTACACGCAGTTAATGCAAGTATAACCCGAATAGATGTGTGTCGAACTACCGGTGAAAATACTTCATTATAGTCAATACCTGCCCTCTGTGTGAATCCACGAGCCACCAACCTTGCCTTGTACCTAGGCTTTTGAACACCTTTAATCCCTTCCTTTATCTTGAACAGCCATTTGCAGCTCACCAGCTTTTGCCCAGCTGGATGATCTACTAACTCATAGGTCTTATTCTTCCTCAGAGAATCCATCTCTTCATCCATAGCAGCTTTCCACTTAGAACTATCTTCACAAGCAACTGCCTCCTGGTATGTCAATGGTTCATGAGTATCTTCTTCCTCTGCTGCAGCAAACGCGTAAGCAGCCATATTACTCTCATCTCGAAACCTCAAAGGTTTCGTTCTTGTCCTTGGCTCTCTATCCCGAACCAACTGATAATCTGTGAGATCCGGTGTTTGATCATGATCCTGATCCCCTGCATCTTCATCATCGCCATCTTCCTGATCATCTGTCTGATCTTCCTCAAGCGAATGATTATTTAACCTTTGCAGTTCCACCTCAACCTGTAATTCCTCAACAGACTTATCAGTACTTGCACCAGAATCCTTCAATGTGTCTTTGTACATGACACTTTCATTGAAGACCACGTTCCTGCTAGTGACTATTTTAGGTGATTCATTATCAAGCCTATATAGCCTGTACCCCTTCACACCTTCAGGATACCCCAAAAGAACGCATTTTACCGCTCTCGGCTCGAGCTTACCTTGTTTAACGTGTGAATATGCGACACAGCCGAAAATCCTCAACATCCCATAATCACTTGGATGTCCCGACCACATCTCCATAGGTGTCTTTTTCTCAATCGCTGTCGATGGTGACCTATTGATAAGATATGCGGCCGTACATGTCGCTTCCGCCCAGAAGGTCTTGGGCAATCCAGACTGAATTAATAAACAGCGTACCTTATCCATGAGAGTTCTATTCATCCGTTCTGCTAATCCATTCTGCTGTGGCGTCCCGGCAACTGTCAAATGTCTAGCAATCCCACTCTCTGTGCACAACTGTTCAAACTCCCGGTTACAGAACTCAAGACCATTATCTGTCCTAAGCTTCTTAACCGTCTCTCCCAGTCTGATTTTCTACTAACTGCTTCCACTCTTTGAACTTTCCAAATGCTTCGTGTTTGAACCTGAGAATATAAACCCATACCCTCCTGGAATAATCATCAACAATAGATAAGAAATATCTCTTACCTCCCAATGATTCCACCTGAGACGGACCCCATAAGTCTGAATGAACATAGTCTATCACTCCCTGAGTAGTGTGCCTTCCTACACCGAAACTGACTCGATGTGACTTTCCCAGAACACAATTCTCACAAAAATCGAGCTTACCTAGACTCTTCTTTCCAAACAGCTCCTGCTTTTCTAGCACCTGAAGTCCCGCCTCACTGATATGTCCCAGTCTTTTGTGCCAAACCTGCGCAAGACTGTCTTTTTCTTCAACACTAGCATTAAGCTCACCCGCCACTGCATGGCCATCCAAAGAGTATACGCAATTATCCCTTCGGGTTCCAGATAAAATAACCCTGGAACCATTAATCACCTTGATTTTGCCCGACTGTATTTTTACGGTATATCCCTCTTTTTCAAGAGTTCCCAGCGATATCAAGTTTCTTTTCAATTCAGGAATATACCTGACATTGTGTAACACAAAACTTGACCCATCTTTCAGTTGTACCCTTACCTTGCCAATACCTCTGATCTTGCACTCCCTGTTGTCACCCAACAGTACCCTGCCCCCATCGCATTCCAGAAAATCAAAAAATAAATCTAACCTGGGTGTCATGTGGTATGAACCTCCTGAATCCATGATCCAATCTAGCAGAGCCTCTGCACTCATAACCATCATCACCTCAGAACCGTCATAAATCGAACCACTGGAGCTTGGCTGATCATCTTTCTTGACGAAACCATTTGACTTCTTGCGATTATTCTTTGGACAGTTTCTCTTCAAGTGCTCCTCAGACTGGCAAATATAGCACTTGAGTCTTCCACCTCGAGACTTTGATCTTGACTTTCCCCTAGACTGATGCGAATTCCTGCGATCAGTTCTTCCCCTCACATATAACCCTTCACCATCATCCCCCTTCGCCTTAGACCTTTCTTTGATTTCCTTTGAATTCAGTGTGGCCATCACATCCTCCAAAGTCAAAGCTTCCCGTCCATAAAGCAAGGTATCCACAAAGTGTTCGTATGATGCTGGTAAAGAAGTGAGTAATAATAAAGCAAGATCTTCATCCTCGAATTTTACCTCAATATTTGCTAAATCAAGAACGATTTTGTTGAACTCATCTATATGCTCGGAAATCGTACGTCCAGCCGGCATGTAGAATGTATACAACTTCTTCTTCAGGAACAACTTGTTGGCCAAGGACTTTGTCATGTACAAAGTCTCAAGCTTGGACCAAACCCCCGCTGCAGTCGTCTCCCCGGTAACCTCTCTCAGAACCTTGTTACCTAAACACAAAATCATGGCACTGTGAGCTTTCTTGTTTAGCTCAGCTTTCGCTGTAGCATCCATATTTGCGGGTAAAACCTCCAGAGCTGCTTCACATCCATGTTGGATTAATAAAGCACGCATCTTGACTCTCCATAACCCGAAATCACCAGTTCCATCGAATTTCTCGATTTCAAACTTGGCTCCCGTCATTCTTTAATCCCTTTATTAATTTGTTAAACCTTGTGAAAAACCCTCACAATCACAAACTAATCAAAGTCCCTTGTGCAATACCCTCTTAATTAATAACCTTTTTGTTTTATAAAAAAAAAACAAAACAAATCGTTTTTTATTTTATTTTAATGATATTGGTTTTCAATCTTCCACCAATATAATAAAACAATCTAAAATAACACTTCTGTTGACTTTTCCTTTTATAACAAAAAACCAGATCTTGTTTTCTTCTTCTTCGTTTATCACCACAACAAACCAGAAAAACACATCTTCAATAAACCAGAAAAACCAACAAACCCTTAGATCTTCTACACCTTGTCACAAACCCGGACAATCGAAGACCCAAGAACCCTTAACTGTCGATTAACACTTGCTTCTTTGTTACTGTTTAAGCGACTCCTAAACAGCAACCCTCTTGTCGATCGTTACCCTTGAAAACCCAAACAGAAAACGAGACCTGCTCTTTCCAAGAACGAACAACAGAGACCTTCTTGATCGATCCTAGTAAACAGCGAAACCCGCGAACCGAGCTCTTGATACCACTTGTCAGTCTTGTCGACCAACAACCCTGATTACTAGAGCGGAATAATCCCGATCGCGAAGATGACACACAGCAATATCGACAGAAAAAGAAGAGAAGCTTTGCACAAGTAAGTACCCTAATCGACTTTGATTAGTATTGAAAGAATGATGTACAAATAACCTCACCCCTCGTCTCTATTTATAGAGAACGAGGGGGAGAAAACAACTCCTAAACCGAATAGAAGCCATAGTCGGCTGTACAAGAAAAGGAAACAAAGTAATAGACGGTTTTCTACTTGCCTAAGAATAAGAAACTTAACACTTTAACCCCTAGACTTACTGTCATGCTAATATAGAGACTAATCTTGCAACATTACTCATGGAGTCCTCTTCGTTAAGTTTAACCAAAATAACCTTATAAGAATCATCAACACTAATGAGATCATGATCAGGAAGAGAGATAGAACGTGTGATGTCGGACGAAGATGAAACACTCTTCGTATTAGATTTACCATGAAAAATAGACACAAAAGAAGGTTTATCAAAAGGAGGAGCAGAGCCTTTCGAAGTGTTAATCTTAGGGTTAAAGTTATCATCACCCAATGACACATTGATATTATTAGCGTTTTGCTTTGATTTGGGTTCAACATGGGTGGTTCTCTGGAATTTAGCCACCGTAACAAATAAGTGGAAGTTACTAATCCATATATTTGAAAGAGATTTAACAAAAACAAGAAAACGAATAAATCCAAACCTGTAACACCCTGAAATTACCGCAGCGGAACGATAATGTCAAGGGGGGGGTATTACTTCATAATATAGATCAAGGTATAGAAAACGACCTCTAAATGAGACGTTTTGAAATGTTACCATTCGAATTATTTAAATCAGAGTTAAAACAAGAAATCCAAAGTATAAAGTTACATAGATGTTTTCAACATGTATCTAATGGTAAAAGATAAAGATAAGATTCTCCAAGTATGCAAATGACTCTAAGATCCATGCATCCACTATCGCCTTATAAACCTGAGATAAACATGCTAAAAAGTTGAGAGGATTGATGATACACTTAGGGTGTTACTCCTGTTAACGTGTATATGATACTATGAGATGATATAACCAAGTATGCGGAATCTACTTGATTATACTTAGAAGAATAATTGATTGAGTGATGGAACAGTATGAACAATGAAGACAATGTTTAACACCAAAAGATTCAATATTATTAATAATAATACGAGTGATCTTTAGCTATCACTAGGGTTTACAACCTTGAATCTATTCGTATGACAAAGATGTATATCTGGGATACTGAAACCCTAACCTAGGACCTCCTTTTATAGACTAAGGAGTCCTCTACAAGTAAACTACAATATTCGTATCAATCTATAACTAGAAGATATTCACTAAATCTTTTCTATACTTATCACATTACACGTATTTAGAACATAAGCAGTACAAACATCTTATGCTAGCAGTACTAAGTCAGTTAGTACTGATAGTGTAATCTTCAGCAGTCTTTAACTTAAGCTTGACAGTTTGTACTATTAGGTTTAATTCCCAACAATCCTCCCCTAAACTTATGATTTCTCTCCAAATCACTAAGTTTCTTGAATTAAACTCCAACTTTGTAGATGATGGGGGGATTCTTCCAAACACTTCATCTTCTATTATGTCTCTTCCTGTCATATTGATCATATATCCTCTGAATCAGATTTTGAACAACTTCAGAGTTTTCTTCACATCTAAGCTTTGAAGAAATCATCACTGCTAACACCTCATAACTTAATGGATACTCCAATTGTGCTAACATAAAGATATTCACTCCACTCTGTGTTGACAGATGATGCACATTGCAAGAATTATAAAACTCCCATGAGATAGATAGATCATAGTAAGGAAAATTCCAATACACATCTGTAGGATCTGGTTCGTATAATCTCTTGAATTCAACCCAAAGTTCTTGTTCTTTCACATATGTCCTCTTCTTTGTTTTGAACTTCTCTTGAACTAATCTCCACAATGTGTCTAGATCTTCTCTATCACAAACTCTGATCAGATTTTCAAAATTCTTGAAAACTGTTGTCTCTCCACCAACTCTAGTAACCTTCCAAGCTTTTCCAAATTTGTCTTTATAAATCTCGCAATCCATAATTGGATGTCTTGCTTGAATAGGATCAACACATAAAGCTTCTGGCATAGTAACTAACATGTTGCTCATCTATTCTAGTGACAATTTAACTTTTTCTGCTTGAGCATCTACTTTCTCAGTTGATTCTTTCTCATTAGTCGTGAGTCTTTTTGAAGGTCTTTTCTCTAAGTCCATAGGAAACTTCATTTGAGCTCTTCTGTATGCATTGTAGTACAGATATTCAATTTCTTCATTTGATTTACCCTTCAACTGATATGCCTTCCAATTAGCTTGATTCCTCAGATACATCTTCATTCCACTGATGATTTGTGCCTTTGTTGGTTCTCTCTTTGTTTTATGGCTTTGTTTCTCTCTAATATTCTGCATTATGTCATCCAAAGCTACTTCATCACTCCTTGAGTTAATGAAATCTGCAAGTCTAACTGACCTTTCATCAACACTTAGGCTTTCATCAGCAAGCAGTTCTAAGGCTTTTTGCTTCACAACTGAATCAGTATCAATCAAGTGTTGTATCTGCTCTTCAAGTGATTTTTGTGCTACAATGGCATCTGATCTAATTCTTTCCTTCTCCATTCTCTTAGTTTCCATGAAACTAGCAACTTCATCTTCATGCATTTTTCTTGCCAATTCTGCATCAAAATCCATCTGAGCTTGTGTTCTAGGCTTTACCTTCCTTGGTTGTGGCTCATCATCAATTAGAATGCCTTTACCCTTGTCTTGAGCAGTTTGTACTGCTACCTTAGAAGTTAGTACTGCTCCCTCTAATCCAGTAGTACCTTTTTGTGAACTTGTAGCAGTATCATAAACATCCTCTAATTCAGTTCCTTCTTCAAGATCCACAGGTTCTGTAGCTTGATCTTTATCCATATCAACATCATCATTTCCACCAAAATCTTGTTCTTCAAAATCTAATTGCCTCCCCTGAGTTCCTGACCCTGTTTTCCTCTGAGTATCTTTCCTCCCCTGTTTGGGAGAATCATCACCATCGTCTGAATCAGAACTGGAAGAACTTGTAGATAGAACCATCTTAGATCTTTTTCCCTTGGACTTCTTGACTTGATCATCCAATGTCTTTACTCTTGTAACTAACTTGGTGTAGACCAGGGCAAAATTTCTTTTGTGACTCTTCAATTCATTCTCCAGAGATATCACCTTGTCAGACAACTTTGTACACAATTCCATCAATTCATTAAGTTTAGAACTGCCCTCATCACTTCTAGCTATGTGACCTGCTAGGAGAGGTGAATCAAGGGGCATAGATTCAGTTTCTGCCCTAGTTGGACTAGGATGTACTCCTGAACCACCCATATGTTCCATTTGGCTTGGGGTTACATCACCTGTGGCAAGTCTTTGAGGACTTGGCATATTAGATGTTGCCATGGTAGGGGCCTTAATGATGTTTACACTGGCCTGCCCAGCTACTAAGCCAGAAGCAGTAGTGTAAGCCCCATCCATACTATCACCATGGATAGCCTCATCTGCTACAAAGGTCTGAGTAGGATGACTAGGCTGAGGAACCATAGTCTCCTTTCTGATTCTTCTCCTATAAGTGGTTGTAACAGGGGGTGTATGAGTGATATCTGGAACCACAATGGGTATGTGTTAGGGCTCAGTTGGGAGTACTGACCCTTCACCCTGAAAACTTTGAATTCTTTCCAACATCTCAGGAAAAAGAGGTATTACTACCCCATTGAAAAGTCTACTTGCCATAGCCATATTTTGAAAAAAAATTTGTTGCAGGCAAGGTGTTGGAAAGGTTTGCTTATGTTTCTTTAACTGATTCTTTTTCTTGTTAAGAAAGGCTTGCACAAATCTTGGATACATCAAAAACTTGGTTTTACTCTTTACATTAGTTACCATACTCTCAAATATGAATTTAGAAAAGTTAAAAACTCTGTTTGTTGATAAACAGATGAGAGCAATAGCAATATTGCTACTGAATTGCTCCCATGATGTTCTTTTTGGGCCCAAACAATGCAAGAGAGTATGGATTAAAAATCTCCATTGTGGGGAGAAACATCCTTTTTGAAAAGTCAATTTATGGTTGGATGTATCATACCCCATTCTAGCAATTTCTTGCCAAATTTCAGTGTTTGGCAAGTCATTGATACTATTAGAATCTTCTAACTTAAGATGTCTCCTAATAGAAGATTCAGTAACAATGAATGATATGCCATCCACATTAGAATGAATTTATATGTCTCCATTCTTACTGGTTATGACAGTAGAAGTCTGCCAGAACTCTGTGATTTGAGAGACAAATAGAGTAGGGTTAACAATGAGAGCATACCTTATATGAGTAGTGTTCAAGAAGTCCACAATCTCATGGAAGATTGGTCCATCACCCTGCTCTGTTTTCTCCAAGTATGCAACCTGATTGTGCGTCTTAACAAACTCCAAATTTGCCATCATAAATTATGAAAGTTAAACAAGAAAATTGATCGTATGTGGTTTAATTTAAGGTGTGAGAAGCCAATTGGGTTTTTATAGAGGTACTGTTAGGGTTTGAGAATTTTGCGTAAGGGATAAGAATTATCTTTAGAAAGATTTAGAGTAAAATATGGAAAGAAAATAATTATCCAAACAAAAACCCTATATATATGGTAAATAACGGTTTTTACCCAACGGCTAGTTAAAAAATCTGTTATTGACACACCAGTTCCAACGGCTAGTTCAGCAATACAAAGTTTACACTAGCAGTACAAACTTTGCACTAGCAGTACTAATTTTTAAGAAAAATTTTAATGAGCAGTATAAACTTATTAATGATTTAAAAACAATACTGCTCACACATAGTTTTTAGCAAACTATCAGCTATCAACGGATTTGATGTGTCTTTACCAATAGCCGTTTGCTTTGGACTAGCCAACTCTTCACTGTGAGATATGGTGAGTTGATAACCATATAGTTTTTGGTAAACTATCAACCATAAACGGATTTGAGAAGTCTTTACCAGAAACCGTTTGCTCTGGAATAGTTGGTTCTTGATGTGGGTTAGACATGGTGAACCAATTACCATTTGTTGTGTGCACAGATCACACATTTCAAATTCCAAAGCACCATACCATCCAAAGCATAAAGCATTCAATTCACAAACTCTAATCAACCTGCAATTGTTGCACATAAACAAGGAAATTAATTTCCTTGGGGAACCCAAGCCATCACTGACTTTGGTTTACCTCTTGCATCAATATAATTAAACCTTTTTAGAACAGTTGATGCACCATTGGACTGGATTGGTCTCCAAATCCAACATGCTGAGGCTTTAACCCCATTTCCCATATTTTCCTTAGCAGTGTTTTTAAAACTATCAGTACCAACTGCTTGCCTAGCAGTATGAACTGATGGGTTTACAGTTGTTACCTTAGGTTTTCAAATTTGTTTCTTTACCACTGCTTGGTTATGAAAGGGCCTTTTAGCAGTTGTTGGTGCAGATTTGAAAATTGTTTTTGCACCCTGAATTGCTGGTCTTGGGTAAAATGTCTTATTGGGTCTGGCAGTATGAACTGCTGGTCTAGCAGTACTAAGTTGTTTTGGTCCAGACTTCAATAAAACTGCTTTGGGTGTCATTCTAGCAAAATTAGAGTGAAATTGAGGTTTTTCTATGTTCACCCTATGGTTTGTATACCCAGTTACCCTTTTGTTGCAATAAGATGCAAGATGGTCAAACTCTCCACAACTAAAACAAGCTTTCTCGTAAAAGACAAAGTCATCACTTAGTTGGTGAGACTTGAGGTTGTTCCAATTCCTTTGGTTACCTCTGGGCTTGTGTGTGGTTCTATACATTTCACAATATCTTACTGGTTGCCTAACTTTTCTCACATTGGTTTTAGGCCTAACAGTATTATCCTTGACCACCTTGGGAACACTTGTTCTCTCTACCTTAACAGTATTAGGTTTAACCTTAACCTGATCATCATCATCATCATCAGAAGTCCAATCCTCAATTGTTGGAGCACCTGAATCCCTAGCAGAGGACACCTTTTCCTCAATGAGTGAAGTTTCACTTGCACTCTCAAAGGGTTTACTTTCTTCTACAGGTTTTTCAACTACTACACTCTCCTTTTGTTGAGGACCATATTCTAGCTTGGGTAGTTGAAATTCAGGCAAACCTGTGTGTTCTAGGTCTATACCTGGAGGTGCAGGTATTCCTCTATGAGGAGTTGGAATAGAGTTATATCCTAGACCTGACTTAGCCTTGTTGATAATTTGACACTCAATTATTTTATTGAACACCTTTAGATGCATATTCTAGTGTCTCTACACTTAATTGAATGTTCTCTTTATCCTTTTTGATCTTATCAAACTCATCTCTTAAGAAACTAATTTCAGCATCTCTAAAAAATATATCCCTTTTAAGCACAGCTATGTCATCAGCAAAACTAGACTCATTTTTCTTATAATGAACTATCTGTTCCTCTAAGACAGCTAAACCTCTCTTATGATTTACTAAATTAAAAATAGTCTTGCTTAGCTCTATTCTTTGTTCATCATATTGTTTTCTTAGAGTTTCAAGTTCTTTTAAAGCAACACATGATTTAAAACATTTAGAAACTTGTACCTCAGAATCAGAGAAAGCTATGAGTGCCATCTCAGTAGGTGCTGCTTCCTCCTCTTCCATAAAGCTCCAATCGAATCCTAAACCATCAATGGCTACCATAGCCTTTGAGCTTGAGTCAGTAATCTCCACTTCCTTGGTCTTGCTTCCATAGCTTCTGTTCTTGCCATCTTGTTGTCTTGGCCTTCTGCACTCCCTTGAAAAATGGCCCATCTTATGGCAATTATAGCATTCAATCTTTGACTTATCATAACCAGCAGTATCATTGCTGTTTATGGTAATTTTCTTTCCTGTCCTTAGATGGAATTTCCTAGCCCTCATGCTAAGAAGAGAAATTTGCCATTTAATATCCATCTCCTCCAGATCATCATCATTGATCTCTTGAAGGTCTTCATATGTCAACATGGATCCATTATGTTGGGTTGTTAAGAATGCACAGCAAGTTGTCTCATCCATAACGCCTTTAGTACTGCTTGATGTACTAGTAGTACCAATGTTTGAACTAGCAGTACCAACTGCTGCACCAACCATCACTTCTTCAGAACTTGAGTTACTAGGAGATGACACAAATGCCATATTCCCAGTGCTTGAGCTTGTTCCAACAACCTTCTTTACATCTTGCTCCACTATCTTGAAGTTGCTATACAAATCCATTAGACTCATAGAGTCAATGTCTGGCTTGTTTTTCCACAGAACAACATGCATAGCCCATTCTGACGGTAAGCTTCTCAGGAATTTGGAATTTAAATCTTCTTGTGGTATTTCAATTCCAAGAACTGCAAGTTGG
The DNA here is from genome assembly GCA_021014915.2 of Artemisia tridentata subsp. tridentata. Taxonomy (NCBI): domain Eukaryota; kingdom Viridiplantae; phylum Streptophyta; class Magnoliopsida; order Asterales; family Asteraceae; genus Artemisia; species Artemisia tridentata. The sequence goes on from CP139507.1 coordinate 314,453,781, forward strand.
CTCACAAGTTTCTGAAGTCTTTTGAACATATGATCCAATGATTCATTGCTTGTTGCAGAAAAGTTCTCAAACTTTTGCTTGAGGAGTGTCTTCTGAGTCTTTTTGGTGGCATCATTCCTACCATACCTTGCAACAATGGCTTCAAATAATGACTTGGCATCCTTGAACTTGCTGAAGTTCAATAGCTGATCATTAGGTATTGTCATCATGAGCATACTCCTTGCCTTGAGGTCATTCTTCATCAGAACCCTTTCTTCTGCAGTCACTGGCTTTGCCTACACAGTTGTCAAAACCTTACCCTCAACAGTTGATGTTGTGGTTGTAGGCTTGAATGAATTCCCTTCTTCAATGATTTCCCAAAGTGCATATTCTTGCACCTGGAAGTATTGCTCAATCCTTAACCTCTACATGTCGAACTCATTCTGCTTAAGCATAGGTAACTTTGCAGCAACATTTGTTGTAGAAGTCTCCATGTCCATCCCTTCTTCTAAAGTTCAATAGTATCAACCTGGCTCTGATACCACTTGAGAGGATTGATGATACACTTAGGATGTTACTCCTGTTAACGTGTATATGATACTATGAGATGATATAACCAAGTATGCGGAATCTACTTGATTATACTTAGAAGAATAATTGATTGAGTGATGGAACAGTATGAACAATGAAGACAATGTTTAACACCAAAAGATTCAATATTATTAATAATAATACGAGTGATCTTTAGCTATCACTAGGGTTTACAACCTTGAATCTATTCGTATGACAAAGATGTATATCTGGGATACTGAAACCCTAACGTAGGACCTCCTTTTATAGACTAAGGAGTCCTGTACAAGTAAACTACAATATTCGTATCAATCTATAACTAGAAGATATTCACTAAATCTTTTCTATACTTATCACATTACACGTATTTAAAACATAAGCAGTACAAACATCTTGTGCTAGCAGTACTAAGTCAGTTAGTACTGATAGTGTAATCTTCAGCAGTCTTTAACTTAAGCTTGACAGTTTGTACTGTTAGGTTTAATTCCCAACAAGTGTCAACCAACGGTTGGTGAGTTCATAGAGTTTAGTTTAAAATGTAAAGCATTTGATAAAGATTTCACAACAAAGGCCTTGTAAATCCACTCAGTCCCAAGCCCCGCCCATACAAGACTTGCAACCTGTGTGTTTACAATCCACTGCTAAAGTATTAGTATGTGTATTCCGGATTATATTCACCCAAGGTCGCGTCATTTTGGACCCAAGGGCGGGGACACCTTCCCAAATAGTACGTGTCACCCAAGGTCACGTATCATGGACACAAGGGTGGGGGCATCATCTCATAATAGTACTATCAATACCTCTCCAATGACTATGAATAGTGTGTATATGAATAGTTTAACACGTAAAAGCATATAACGTAATAAGACTACACATCATATCTAGAAAGTATAAAAGCGTAACGTATCATAAACGTTTTAAGTAAATTGCATACCAATGCAAATCATGTATTTGATAAACGAGTAAAGTAATTTAAACATGTATCTCCCCCAAGCAGTTTAAAATGAATAAAAGAGTAAGAGTGGGGTTATGACTCACCTTAGCTGTAAAGGTCAAAGTAATGTTATGTCAAAAGTATCAAGGGAACGGCTCCAACACACGACCACACCAAGAATTGGTGGTGATATCACGATGAATGGACTAAGAATGATGGATTCTTGTATGTAACTCGTTAGAATCAATACAAAAGAGTCAAGATCAACACTTTATGTTGGGTAAATGGCTCGAACGCATTGTGGAAGTCCCTTGTTCTCTTCGAATATAATTGGCAGGAGTGAAAGATACTTAGGAGGATATGTGAGAATTATTTTTGAGTGTGAATGAGGATGAATGAATGTGTACGAGTATGTACATGCATGTATATAGGGATATATTGTATTAAAATCATCAAGTGGGGATTTCATTCGATTGTGGCAGGGAATGTGATAAGGTTTAGGGAATAAAACTAGATAGGCAATGAGTATTTTAGTTCAAATGGTGAAAGTATCGCTCGGTTTAGGATCAAAGAGTATATATACATTGTACTCGACAATTTAAAAGGGTCCAACAATATTCTAACGTGTCCAAACATATAGAAAAGGTGTGAAAAATATTTATAGAAGTTATTAGGCCGAAAACAGTGCAAAACACGTAGGCAAAAATATGTTTGGTTGAGTTCGGTTGAATTTGGATTGAGTTAGTATTTGTGTCGACTTGGACTAGCTTTAAGCCTCCTTTTATGTTCAAACGTTCAAACTAGGGAAAAAGGCTTGTCATTCTCGAATCTTGGGTGTGTGGAGAATCGAACCATGTAAAGTAAAGTGTAGCTTGTATGTCGAATTTTAGAAATAAAGAGGCCAAGTAAATGGGGTTGGATCGACAAGAATGAAGGAAATAATAAGAGTTGGGCTAAAATTTGTATTGGGCTTGAATAGTATTGGGTTGAGAAATAAGATTAAGGATCCGTTTGGTGATTATTTGTGTATTGGACTTTCGTGGTACGTGTGTGAGCTCGTTCCAAAGTATCGTGAATCACGTAACAACATTTGAGTTATAGAAATGTAATAAACAAAATTTTTAAATTTTGCTCGTAAAAATGGTTAAGTGAACTATAATGATGGGTTAATACTAGATTAAGGTTGACTAATGACTGGGGAAATCTACGGGTTGCTACAGTACCTACCCCTTATCTTGAATCTCGTCCCGAGATTCAGTCTGTGTTATCTGTTGAAAGATGCTAACGAATAGTCGATGTGTAAAGTTTTGAGTAATCATGCTAAAACTTACGTATCTAGGGTAGAATACTACTTGTCTAGGGAAAACGTACCCATTATTTTTTAGCTGCATCCAAGTGACCCAAATAGAATGCTCTACCACGAGGTGGACTGAGATGGACTCCAGGGTTTGGGTTATTTCCTTCAATTGCTAAAGCTAGATTTCCTTGTCCTTGTCCAGGTGCTCTATTCAACCTAGGACACGTATTCTTGAGGTGATCTGGGCTGTTACATTCATAGCATGTCCTTTGATTATTCCTTATGTTGCCTGCATTCCTTGGTGCCCTACACTGATTTGTAAAATGACCAAACTGATTGCAGTATGTACATTCACGGCAGGGTACAGACCCCGGGTGATGATATGTACATCTAGCACACTTAGGGTGTGGACCTGTATATCCTCTCTGACCAGACCCAGTGGCCATAAAGGTTCTTGTTTTCATGTTGTCAATCATGGGGATTGTTTGCTTGTCTGACTCATTCGTTCCTTTCCTTTTGTCACCGTTCCTCAACATTCCAGTCCTAATCATCCCATCTGTTAGAGTCCCTGCTCTCAATATTGCACTCTGAATTGTAGCCAGCTCAGTTGCATTCACAGTTTCACGAATTTCGGGGATAAGACCATAGATGTACCTTTCGATCCTCTTTGATTCAGGGGTAACCAGATGAGGAACTAGTTTTGCTAACTCGTGAAATTGATCTATGTAGGCTGTATGACCAGCCCCTATCATAGCGTGATGCCAGAGTTCACCTTCCAGCTTCTGCATTTCATTGTCCGGGCAGTATTTCTCTTTTAGTAGTGCCTTGAAGTCGTCCCACGTCATACCTACAGCTGCTTCTCTGCCTCTAACTTGAATCTGCGTGTTCCACCATGTTAATGCTTTTCCTGATAGTGAGCATGCAGAATACTTCACTTTCTGATGCGTTCCACAGCTACTGATGTCGATCACTAACTTCATCTTTTCAATCCACCGGGTATACTCCAACGCACCTCCTTTACCATCAAACTCCATTGGCTTGCATGCAGTAAATTCCTTATACGTGCATCCAGTTGTGTGGTTGTTAGTATCATTTCCACCTACACCATTGGTGTCATCATTTCTGCTTCCGTGGTTTCCCAAGTTGTCGATATGATTGCCAACCTGGGTGATAATAGTAGGAAGCAAGTTTTGTAATTGTTGAGCGATGATTGAAGCAAAATCAGGATTTCCACCGTCCTTGTTGTCGCTGTTACTAATGCCTCGACCACCTCCTCTACCTCCACGTTCACTAGTCCTTCCACCCCTTAGTGTCGCATTTCCTCGGTTAGTGTTACGGGCTGATCTCCTTGATGCCATTGTTTCTATATGGAAGGACATTTAGCGAACGTCTGAGATGAGGAAAAACTGTTGACTATCCAATATATACTTAATGTTCTCACAAAACCCTGTCACAAGTTGTTTTCCTAAAGGGTGCCAATGTCGATTAACGTAAGAATGGTTACATATGTCCACGTGAGTCGTGATGCATCTATAATTATGTTGGCCACCATAAACATAATTGCCTCCTTTCACACGTGTACATACCACCAAGCATAATGGTGGCCGAACATGAAAGCCGACATCGCTGAGTATGTTGGTAAATGTTTGACTTGTTCAAGGGTCAAGGCGGAAAGTCAAAAACTGTCACGATTGCTTGTACAACCTGAACTACCTGTCTGAAAATGGGAAAGAATCACCATGGATTTCATCACGAAACTACCAAAGACGTCAACTGGATTGGACACCATTTGGGTCATCATTGATCGTCTTACCAAATCCGCACATTTCCTACCAATCAAGGAAACTGACGAGATGACCACTCTCGCTCAGTTGTATCTCAAGGAAATAGTGACTCGACATGGAGTTCCAATCTCCATCATCTCAGATAGAGATAGCCGATTTAACTCAATATTTTGGCAAATTCTACAAAAAGCTCTCGGTACACGTTTGGATATGAGTACCGCTTATCACCCTCAGACCGATGGTCAGAGTGAGCGAACGATCCAAACCTTGGAAGACATTCTCCGAGCATGTGTTATAGACTTCAGAAAAGGTTAGGATAAACACTTGCCATTAGCTGAATTCTCTTACAATAACAGTTATCATGCCAGCATCAAGGCGGCGCCATTTGAAGCACTTTATGGTAGAAAGTGCAGGTCACCTGTTTGTTGGACAGAAGTTGGTGACATACAACTCACTGGATCAGAACTGATGCATGACACGACAGAAAAGATTTTCAAGATCAGACAACGTCTGCAAGCTGCTCGTGACAGACAAAAGAGTTATGCCTATGTAAGACGAAAACCCATGGAATTTCAAGTCGGTGACAGAGTCATGTTGAAAGTTTTCCCATGGAAGGGAATGATATGCTTTGGGAAGCGTGGAAAGTTGAACCCCAGATACATTGGACCATTCAAAATCCTTGAAAGGATTGGTCTAGTGACTTACAAACTTGAGCTCTCCGAAGAACTCAGTAGAGTACACCCCACATTTCACGTATCACAACTGAAGAAATGTTTGTCAGACGAAACTCTCATCATCCCACTGAAAGAAATTAGACTAGATGACAAACTCGTGTTCACGGAATAACCAGTAGAAATAATGGACAGGGAGATAAAACAACTTAAGCAAAGCTGTATTCCAATTATCAAAGTTAGATGGAACTCCCAACGAGGACCAGAGTACACATGGGAAAGTGAAGATCAATTTCGCATCAAGTACCCCCATTTATTCCCATAGACACCCCTAACACCCATTTTAGATTTAATTCCGGGATGGAATTTTGTTTGACTGGTGGGTACTATAGCAACCTGTAAAATTTCATAGTAATTTGTACATTGCTAATCAAGTATTAATTTCTAATACAGTTCAGTTAACCATTTTTATGGTCTAAATTTAAAATTTTGTTAATACATTACAAATACATTGGAATGAGCTCACACATGGACCACAACGGACCACAAATGATCCATCACACCCAATGTACACCACACGGATCCAACACACTATTTCTAGGCCCAACACATTGGCCTGTTACTATTCCAAAGCCCAACCCAATATTTATAAGTTGGGTAAAGACCATAAAATAACAACCTACTTTCTCCAATTTACCGAGATGAAACACGTACTTTTTTATCAACATTTAAGCCAACGAAACTATCAAGTATTGTTCCGATATCAACAAAAAGTTGTATAAAATAATTAAATAATACTTGAAATGACTATATTACCCTTGTCTTCTTAAACAATTTTTTGTTGATATCGGAACAATACTTGATAGTTGCGTTAGCTTAAATGTTAATAAAAAAGTAGGTGTTTCATCTCGGAACAATACTTGATAGTTTCGTTGGCTTAAATGTTGATAAAAAAGTACGTGTTTCATCTCGGTAAAATGGAGAAAGTAAGTTGTTATTTTATGGTCTTTACCCTTATAAGTTTTATTAACTTATAACACACTCGGCTAATCACCCCTAGCTTTGCCCCGTTTTCTTTAAAATTTGATACACAAGTTATACATTATTTGGCACCATTCCAACCCTCACCCAGCATAGAATTGGGATGCCAAATCTCATTTTCCCATTCGATCAGTTGAAGGCTTAACGAGAACCAAAGTAAAACACACTCACCACATATATCAACTCGCGCCATTTTTACACATTTTTCTCAAACTCGATCTAACTTGATTCCCCCTAGCTCATTCTAGTTTCTAACATCTATTATGAGTTTAGAAGTTCTTTTCTCACCATCATACACAATATTGCAAGTTAAAAATGTTGTGTGCACCTTTAAATAATCTGAACGAGACCTATACATGCATATGCATTCTAACCGATTCATGGCTATGTTTAAATACCAAAACCTCCTCTTAAGATAACTAGGTACTCGATTGATATTCCCTTATCCCTGCGCCAAGGGTCTAATCAACAACTTGCAAGAGTATAATACTAGTATTTTACTATATAAATACATGCAAACTACATTACACTTAATACCTTTCACACACACAAGCACCTCTCATTTTGCTAAGTATTTTCTCTCATTTCCGAGTACCAAGAAGGCTAGGAGTAGTTCTCATTAGTTCATGTTCATTTCCAAGTGATCAAGTACCATTTCGAGGCATCATTAATCGATTCTAACAAGCTTCGCTCACTTTTCCTTTGTTTTTGATCCATTTCGAACGTGAACTCCACCATTTTAAGGTGTAGCAAGTGATCACAAACTCTTCTCAATACTTTCTATACAATTTTATACACTCCATGCATTGTTTTTATTTCTATTCGAACGCATATCACACTTTATTTCCTTTATACGCTTCTCGTTATTTTATTTCCTTACATTACGCAATGACCTCCTTATGGATGGCTAAGAAACATGTGTTTTAACTCTACTTGACACTTACAATTACGTTTATTTACTTATCGAATGCATTGTTATTTATTTCGAATCATATTCCATCATTTATGTTATTTCCTTTATTTTTGCATCATGTCTAACTCGACATAAGAATGGACTGTTAAATTCGAATTCTTATACACGACACCTTAATTTTATGGCTTGACCCATTTCCTTATTGTCCCATTAATCAACGTAGTGCTTGGTGTTTTCCCCCATAAGCACTTATAAGCTCTTAAAAAGCCTCAAAGTTATCGATCACTAAAACTGTCGCAAACTCTTTATTAGTTTCGAAATGGGCTGAAAATCCCAATAAGCGGTTTTATAGCTTATTCGATAAGCTAAACATATAAGACCTTTTGTAACATATTTTAAACTCATTTAACAAGCCCAAGATAAGCCCAATATTTTCTAAAATTCCTCAAATCAAATTTCGTTATTGGGCCTTGTTTATAACTTGTAAAGCCCAATAAGCTCTAAAATAAGCAAACCAAGTAATAAGCAGTTGGAAAGAAGTGTTTAATAAGCTTGTAAAACTTTCGGAATCTTTTTCCAAATCGTTTTATAAAAATAGGACTTGTTTTGCAAATGTTTTCACTATTTGGGTTAAGTATGTCAAATCCGTATAAATATGTTCTAAAACTGTCAAAACAGTAACCTGGGGGTATAATTGATAAAAACAGTAATCGTGTGGTGTATTATGTCATTTTGGGAAGATTTTGACTAAAAATGTAACCTATATATAATCAAGGACTAACGATGCAAAGTTAACACCGTTAGGGTAGAAAATGTAAAACTGGGGAAAGTACAAGGACCAAACTGTAACTTTATTCCATATTTATTTCTATTGCACATTTTGCATTTCTCATCTCATTCGTATGCATTTTTACCTTTCTATTCCGTATTTATTTCTTTTCGTTTATATTTATATATAACGAGTTTTAAACGATTAAACTAACGTTTCGTTCACACACCTTTTGAGGGAACGATATTTATGGAATCAGTGACATAAAAACATGATAATATTATGTATAGTAATATTTTTGAGCTTTAAGCATTTTAAGCGTATCACACTCATATCATACACCAAATTGTTATTTGTTACTCGTTTTCACACACATTGTTAATATTAAGTCAAAACACCAAATACTCAGACTTAACTATTATCCAGGTCCTGTGTTGGATCCGTTTCCGTAATCTTGCTTGATATTAACATTACCACCTTGCCAGTTACACACAAGGTGAGTCATAGCCCCACTTTTACTTATTTAACAAGTTTACACTCCTTGGGGGAGATACATGCTACAAATTAAACACACAAGTATTTTTGTATGCTTCACCAGATTTATATTGCCTAAGTTATGCTATTGACAAAAGCCCCTCACATCATGAACCATTAATCACTTGCGAGTGAACGCGAGTATAGTGAATAGATCTATTAGAGGCTGACTGCCTGTTCCACTAATGCCAGAATGATAGTCTTAGTTATTAGCCGGATTAGTCGCAACGCACTATATTTGAGATAAACAGGAAATGGCAAAATCACCTATTACTCGAGGGCCCCTTACCTGTTACCAACACTGTTAACGTTTGCGTGTCATGAGACTTAGGGCAATATACACAACTACAATATGATTATTTAAAACATGATTGTAATACTCAGGCAATCACTACTTGTGCTCTCAAACTCATTATTATATCTATATAACATTTACCAGGATTAAATAGCCCGTTTCTTTTTTGGACCCCGGCCCATGCCTGGCCCGTGTAATAATACTGGTATCCGCCCTGTTGACTGTCACTCACATTCCGCCTTATTTTTTAAGCTCCATCCGCTGTTACTCCGGTACCGATACCCGATAGCTATCACCTTTACTCTGACCCGTCCGCCCCCAACTACAGTTGTCTGTGAGGGGGTGAACAAGAGATGCAATAGTAACGTCTTTATTTTATTAGTTCTGTGGAAAACTAGAAGGGGGGGTTGAATAGTTTTACGTCTTTTTAATTTTATTATGAAACCTTTGTTTTATACTTTTAAAAACTTTAGATTCTAATTTGTTATGAAAAATAAAACATAAATCTTATTATTAGTTATATATGTATTCTTTTAAATTGATTGTAAAAGTTTTGGTTTCTTGAATGGATTTTCAATTTGATCTTTATGTGAAGTTGGCCTCTAATTAATACTAGCAATTATATAAGCCTATGTGTACGAAAGTAATGACGATGCAAGTAAAGAAATAAATAAGGTATGGAAAGATCTAACCGAGACACGAGAGATTTATAGTGGTTCGGCTACAAGGACACCTTCCTTGCCCTACTCCACTCCCCGAGCACACCTTGCTCGAGAGTTTTCTTCACAACTTCAATAAGCTCCCTTATGGCGGAGAAAACCGTACACAACTTTGGCTTACACAGGTTTAACGACACAAAGCTAAATGTCGAGTTCTAATCGTAGCTAGAACCAATCTCACAACTTCACAACACAACTTCTACACGACTTAATCACGACTTCTTCACGACTTCTTCACAACGGCTTCACGACTTCTTCACGACTTCAACACGACCGCTACACAACCTCTATGATGCGGCTTCACGACTTCAACACTATGTCTTCATGACTTAAGACTTCACGACTTCAACATGACCGCTACACAAACTCTATGCTACGGCTTCACGACTTCAACACTAGGACTTCACGACTAGGACTTCACGGCTTCAACACGACCGCTACACAACTTCTATGCTACGGCTTCACGACTTTAACACTAGGACTTCACGACTAGGACTTCACGGCTTCAACACGACCGCTACACAACTTCTATGCTACGGCTTCACGACTTCAACACTAGGACTTTACGACTAGGACTTCACGGCTTCAACACGACCGCTACACAACTTCTATGCTACGGCTTCACGACTTCAACACTAGGACTTCACGACTAGGACATCACAACTTTAACACGACCGCTTCACAGCTTCTATGCTACGGCTTCATGACTTCAACACAAGGACTTCATGTCTTCTAAGCTACGGCTTCACAACTTCTACACCACGGCTTCACGACTTCTACATTTTGACCTCACAACTTCTATACCACAACTACTTATACAACATCTTCACTACTTAAACACAACACTAATCTACAACACACACCTTACATACAAATGAATGAATGATTTACAAACTTTGTTAAACACACAACTTAAGTAACAAAATGATACTAAGTTGTAATACTTCTAATCTTGATTGATAGAAGTATTCTTCTTTTGCACTTGGATGGTGGAAGCTTGGATCACTTGGAAACCAATGCTTAAGATTACATGATCAAAGGTTTATTTAAGATATGAAATGAGATCTACAACAGAAAGTTTTAGTGCAAAAGGGTTGAGAAAAAATCCAGGGGAAGGCTGGTATTTATAGGGAAAAATCTGGACAGCTGGAGCCTACTGGAGCGGGGGCGGTCCCCTTAATTATTAAGGGAGCCGCCTAGTAAAATTAAGGGGGCCGCCCCTACTGAACGTTGGCCAATTTTGTTCTTTTGTGGGGAAGGTTTTTCTGGAACATTTTAACTGATTTTGGTTAAAAATTTGAATTCATATTTTTATAAAAGATTAAACATTTTTATTTAATACCAAAAATGTTTTTCAAAAATATATAAAATGTTTTTGATGTTTTATAAAAAATCTAGTTATTAAGAAAATGTTCCTTTGATCATATAATGCATTAAGCACTTGTTTATTCATACCTTAAGTGATTAAGTTGTAGAAATGAATATTTACAACTAAATACTTGTTTATTTGATAAGTTTATGTTTTAATGAGTTTACATTTTGTGATCATCAAAACATAGAGATATGAATAAATATTGATAATGTTTTTAGGCATTTATTTATGTCAACAAGTTCTGTGGCTGTTATTGCGCCATTTGTTGCTTGCTACAGTTTTGCATTAATTAAACCCACAGTTTGGGATCTAAACTAATCTGGAAGTAACTTTTCGTCGATCAACAACCTACGTCTTCTTCTACATTAGAGGTACACTGCTAAAATGTGATATTTTTTTGTTTCTTTTTTTTTATCCCTTTTGCTATTGTCATCTCTCATTTAATTTCAATTAGACTTACTGTATTTATTATTTTAGGAATTTATTAGGGGTTTCATTTAATAAGATTTGGTGTAGTTATTTCATACCTCATTTAGAGTTATTGGTTTAAGATTGGTATATTAGAACTTTAGGAATTTATTAGGGGTTTCATTTAATAGGATTTGATGTATTTATTTCATACCTCATTTAATTTCTCCTTAGGGTTATTTGTGTTGTTGTGTTAAAAATTTGTGCCTTTTCATGTTATTTATTTTTTCCTTCACCTTCTGATTTTGGTTTTCTTTTTTTTCCCTCCTTTTTTTTTTCTTTTTTTTCACTCGCTCATTTTTTCACTCTGTTTTTTCCTTCTCTTTGCATATTATATATTCTTTAAAAATGTGTTTATTGCTCATAATAACTAAATACAAAGTATTAGTGATTGTTCTTAGGTTAAGTTTCTTGGTTTGGCTCATTAGTCTTCGTCTTGCTTATTGTAACTATAACTATATAATATTTAGCGAAATTCATTTAACCCCATTTTGTATTGCAACTCTGGATTATAACTTGGGTATTGAGATTGTTGATTGTCACTCACACTTTGTGAAACAAAATGTAAAAGTTCATCTTAAAAATATCGCCGCTGAAATGGCTAAAAATCGAAAACCAACAAATCCCACCACTATACGTGGCTATGCAAATAATGAAATTGAAGACCCCATTACTGATGACACTACTCGCCTTGCATCAACCTTTCGTTCATCCAATGGTTAGTCCATTATTATTCATATTCTATATGCTTTTTCTTGCTCCTTTTCATGACATGGTCATCCCAGTTTGCTACTCATTTCAATGCAGGCAATTTGTCTATCAAAGACCATCAGCTTCGGACTGATAAAATGGTTGGTGTAAGCCAGTCGTATCTACCATCACAATTTATGCCTGAAGGTAACGTTATACATTTTATTGCAAAGAAGTTTTCGTTTTGCTATATGAAACATATCCTTCAATTGATGTATGTTTTACTGTTATTGACAGGAGGCGTTCCATCATTTGTTGACAACAACAAAGGCATTCATCTGACACTAAATCAAGGTGGTTATTTTACAATAGAAGGAAATGCTGGTACATACTCTGAAATAATGGCTTTATCTATTGTTTTACATTTTAAAAGAATGTTAAATTTGCATTTTTTTTAACAGCACGAATGCATGTGCAACTACAGCTTCAATCATCTTTTATCTGTATCATTTTCGACCTGTTTTTTATGACATAGGCAACTCATTTTAGTAATTTTTTTAATGTATTTTTTATAGATAAGTTTCGTTCATATCAAGTTAACAATGCAAACCGTCACATTACCATGGACAAAACAGCTGATGTTAACCACTTGGTTACACCATTATCCAATATCTTTAGTGGCCATCGGCTTACGCAAGGTAATTTAACCAAGTTAAATTCGGTTAACAAAGCTTTTATTTTTATAGTTGTAAAGATTATGTTTATGTATGTTTTTAAAAATTCACCAATAGGTGCACAAAAAAACAATAACGATGTCAGAAATGAAGGCCACAGTATGATAAGCACAGTTGATATTCCTGTTGTGAACGCCAATTTTCGAAGTGCTTCAATAAAACACACACCAATAGCAAAAAACAGTCCGGTTGAACATCAAATTGCTGACTGTAGAGTGGCATCACACCTTTGTAGTGGTACCTTAATGTATGCACAACCACGGCCTCAATCACCTTTTATAAATAATAATCCTACCACTATACGTGGCTATACAAATAATGAAATTGAAGACGGCATTACTGATGACAATACTCGCCTTGCATCAGCCTTTCGTTCATCCAATGGTTAGTCCATTATTATTCATATTCTATATGCTTTTGCTTGCTCCTTTTCATGACATGGTCATCCCAGTTTGCTACTCATTTCAATACAGGCAATTTACCTATCAAAGACTATCAGCTTCGGACTGATAAAATGGTTGGTGTAAGCCAGTCGTATCTACCATCACAATTTATGCCTGAAGGTAACGTTATACATTTTATTTCAAAGAAGTTTTCGTTTTGCTATATGAAACATATCCTTCAATTGATGTATGTTTTACTGTTATTGACAGGAGGCGTTCCATCATTTGTTGACAACAACAAAGGCATTCATCTGACACTAAATCAAGGTGGTTATTTTACAATAGAAAGAAATGCTGGTACATACTCTGAAATAATGGCTTTATCTATTGTTTTACATTTTAAGAGAATGTTAAATTTGCAATTTTTTTCTTTTTTTTAACAGCACGAATGCATGTGCAACTATAGCCTCAATCACCTTTTATAAATAATAATAAACAATCAAAAAAAAAAGAAACAGATGAAACATTGAAGCACCTTTGAGGGATGTGCGACCGCGATGTTTACCACATGATGATACCAATCATAAATTAGTTTTTGCTTCATCTGCCGGTTAGTTCATTATTCATGTTCTGTATCATTTTCCACCTATTTTTTATGACATAGGCAACTCATTTTAGTAATTGTTTTAATGAATTTTTTATAGATAACTTTCGTTCAGATCAATTTAACAATGCGAACCGTGACATTACCATGGACAAAGCAGCTGATGTTAACCATTTGGTTACACCATTATCCAATATCTTTAGTGGCCATCGCCTTACGCGAGGTAATTTAACCAACTTAAATTCGTTTAACAAAGCTTTTTTTTTTATAGTTATAAAGAGTATTGAAATTCCTTATAAAACACCCAAAATAAAATACGACTTATAAAATACGCTATAAATTAAAACTTGAGTTATGTAACATGTTATGACTCGAAACCATACAATGTGAACACATAATCTAAAGTATTATATGAAATTATGTATGAACCATATGATATAAATTATGGCACGCTTAATATGTCACATATAGGCCAAAATAATAAAAACTTGTACACTAAATAATTATTAAAAGATAAGTATGATAATTTTGCTAAATTGGAAAGTGGAAATCATCCATAATTACCCCTAAATTTCGGCCCAAATTCCCTCCCCATTTTTTTTGATTAACCGATCATTATACCACCACAAAAAAACCCTAAAATCTCTCCTCCCTCCTCCATTTGTACGGCAAAAGAGAAAAAAAAACAAAACAAAACAAACCAAACCCTAAAAACTTGATTCCAATTCGACACCAAGAAGAGAAGAAGAGTAAGATCATTATCATTATTCAATTAGTATCACAAAGGTAATTAAAATCACATCACTTTGTCCATTCGAAATTTTGAATTAAAACCTAAACCGATCCATATGTTATTTGTTTCTTTCATTCGGTTACATCAAGGAAGAAAGGAGAGAGTGTTGATGATTTGATCATCGTTGAATCCTTGAATTCTTGTTCCATTTGATCTAACCTAAGAGGTAACCTTAAAACTTTGATCTATAATAATAATTTCGGATTAATATGTGTCTATATGATTAATTATGTTATGGAAATCGGATTTATATATACCAACTAATCGATCAGAAATTTTATGCTAACTCAATGAATTTTAAACCAATGATATGAACATGAATTTTAGTGGTTCTTTGGTCTAGAACTGAATTCAATGAAATAGTGATCAAATAAAATTGGTTTGGTGATTTTTAGAGTTCTAGAAGGCAACCGTTTGATTTTTAGAAATTCATATGTCAAAACTGTATTTCGGGTTATGAAAATTCAAGCGTGTTCTATGAATTTTAATTTAAAATCTATAATGAATTAAGACCTGAGATTTTGATAGAATAATATTTGGTATATTAGTTACGTTGTGTAATTTTTGTAGATTTTTCTGAGATGTTTAACCTGGGTAAATAATTACATACTTTCGGGGTGTTCCATCAGATCAAATTCGGGTACATGTTGTGAATGTCGATTTTTAGTTTGTACTTTCACTACTCAATAAAATCTGGAAAAATTATTTAAAATACTCAAGACATATAGGTATATCTGGGTAAAATTATAGAATTTTATGAGCTCGTTTAAGGTGTGTAAAAATTAGCTAAATTCGGACCTGATTTTAAGGTTAATTCTGAAATTAAGTAATTACTTGTTTAAAACACTTATAAGCTAAATTGTTTCACTTTTGGAACCTAAATAAGCTAATGGTCATCTTAAAAGTATTTAACTTATGTTTGGATTAATTATCATATTAACCTTTAACTTTGGCATAATTACAATAGTAACCCTAATCTTTGAATAATGATAATATGCAATCAAATTATATGAATTAAACCCTATTTTGGCTTGTAAAACTCTAAATTGTGAAATGACATCATTTTATCAGTATATTAATATATGAAACTCAATTTTGAATTTAAACCTTTTTAAATACTATTTACTATTTTTAGAAACCCTAAATTGCTTTTAAACCTAAATATGGAAACTTACTATTTTTGGAAAGTTACTAAATATGGAAACTTGCTATTTTTGGAAAGTTACTAATTATGGAAACCTGCTAAATATGGAAAGTTACTATTTTTGGAAAGTTACTAATTATGGAAACCTGCTAAATATGGAAAGCTACTATTTTTGGAAAGTTACTAATTATGGAAACCTGCTAAATATGGAAAGTTACTTAAAATGGAAAGAAAACTAAAATGAAACCTTGTGATTATGAAACTATGAAACTTATAAATAAACTTATGATTATGTAGATCGGGTGAAGAAGGAGTGATCATTTGCTTCCATTCATCGTATTGCTTTGATTGTGTGCTTTGATAAGGTACAAATATTCTTTCCCTTTTCAGTAGGGATATTTCTATCGATCCTATGCCTGATATGATTCCCTTATTTGACTCATGACTTTCATTGTATGATTGTCATTCTTTTTTATTCATTCTGACATTTATTTAAATGTCTCTGCCATGCTATGCTTATGTTTTGCTATGCTTATTGAGTTACTATTTTGTTTCTCTTGCCATGCTAGATTATATTTGTTGTATGCTATGATAGACCTGTGCCTGAGCTAACCTAGTTGTGGAGGTACCATGACCATGTCTTGGATGGCACCCTAGGCATGACACTCCCGTAGAGGTGTGATAGATCTACGGCGTTCCCCCTTATGTTATGATTTATTGTGTACACTATTGGCAAACTTTATATGTGTTATCAGTCTAGTACTGACATACATACTTATGTTAGGGAGCGTATGGATGCATCCTAGGTTTTATGTTTATATGATTATGGTGACCAGGTGGTGTGTGCCTTACACTCCTTCTCACACTTTTATTACTTAGAGGTCTCCCCTCTTCGTATACTTGTATTGCTTTAGTATGATTTGACGGATTATGTATGTAGTTCCTATGGCACATCCTTATATGAACTTTTCCTTTATTTCATTATTTCTCTTGATTCATTTCTATTCAGTTCTCATGCACTCTTGATCCTTAGTTCTCTTTAAAATTCGTATGACATTCATGATTATGCTTTTCGTTTTGTATTCTTATTCCTTCGTTGCTTATGCTTAGTTACCGTTATGTTATGTTATACATATCTGTTCACTGGGCTTTTTAAGCTCAGCCGCATTTCTTTTCCTCCGGCAGGTTTTTAGTTGGAAGCTGGGTTATGAGTGGAGAGTACTTTGGACTAGAAGTGATTATATTTTTTTTAGACTTAGTATTTATTGAAATTCTCATTTGTAACCTTGTATTACAGATTTTCCCTTTGTAACCTTTGAAATTCTTTTGTATTAATTAAGTCATATGCTTGTGTTTGCTTTGATATGTCACCATAACGTAATACTTCTACCCTTATCGGGTTGGGGTGTTACACCTTATGTTTATGTGTGTTTTTAAAAATTCACCAACAGGTGCACAAAAAAATAATAACAATGTCAGAAATGAAGGCCACAGTATGATAAACACACCTGATATTCCTGTTGCGAACGCCAATTTTCAAAGTGCTTCAATAAAACACACATCAATAGCAAAAAACAATCCGGTTGAAGATCAAATTGCTGACTATAGAGTGGCATCACACCTTCGAAGTGGTACCTTCACCAACCTGTGTTTTCTATTACAAAATAATTTATGTGTTGTGTACATGAATAATTTCTTTTTCTTCACAACAGAAACAACCACACATAATAGAGGAAACAGTGAAGCAAATACAGACGATATGCGCAACTATTGTTTACCCAGTGATTTACAAGGTGGTTCAGATAATGTGATATATATTCCTGATGAAGAACAACCTTTGGTTACACACAGAGGTAAAAAAAAAAAAAAAAAATGTTTTCATACTCCTTTTAAAATAGAACCTGTTAATTGATGCGTTATTGTAACTTTGTCACAGGCCAGCTTCGACATAATGGCACCAAATCAGCTAATATAAATAATAACACTGTATACAACAAACAAACAAAAAAAAGGACAAAGATGCGAGCTGAGTAAAAGAAATGTACGACAACGCACTGTCACAGGTAATTGTTTTTGCCTTTTTGAAAAACTTACATTGTAATTAAATAAGTTTATGTTGATGTTTGTATTCAAACCTATGTTTAAACATATGCAGGTACACGACCCGTTTACAACGATTTAGGAGACTGCAACCAGCGGTGCCGACATTGTAATGCTGCATTTTGGTATGAAGAACGTCTTAAAGGGCATAATTCACCAGATGGTCAGGCTGAATATCATTTATGCTGTGGAGGTGGTCAAATTTATATGGAACTAGAGCCGGATCCGCCTGCATATATTAAACAGCTTCTTGCTGACAGTTCTTTTATGCAGAATATAAGAGCTTACAATCAAATGTTTGCCATGACTTCATTTGGTGCCAAAATTGACAACACATAAACCAAGGAAGAGGGCCATATGTTTTCAAAGTTTCTGGTCAAATATACCACTGGATTGGTTCGCTATGTCCTGATGATGATCATACACCATGTTTTTTGCAATTATACATCTATGATACACAAAATGAAGTGCAAAACAGGATGAACCATTTCCAAGATTCTGACAGAGTTGCATTAGATCCAGAGATCGTACAAGGACTCATTGAATTTTTAGATACTCGTAATGAGTTGGTCCAACTATTCAGAACTGCAAGAGATAAATGCGCAGAAGCTGATGTACCTGAATTCAAAGTTAGGCTTTACAATACTCAAGGTGCACGCAGTTATGAGCTGCCTACATCTAATAGCTTAGGAGCCATAGTGTTTGATAGCGGCCCAACAACAGAAACAGATTTTGATGTTATTATTCAACAAAGAGGTGGACCAGCAAAAAGAATAAACAATCTTCATCAATCATACATGTCATTGCAGTTTCCATTCATTTTCATTTATGGTCAACCAGGATTTCATACAAAGTTGAAGTTAAAGTCTTCAGATCCATACGACAAGGAAAGGCGAGTTTCGATGAACGCATTTTACACCTACTAGTTGCATCCTAAGCATGACCAATACAATCTACTCATACAAACAGGCCGCCTTTTCCAGCAGTATGTAGTTGGTGTTTATTGTTGTATAGAGCAGAATAGAATGGATTTCTTTAGAACACATCAAAATGACATTCGGGGAGAATATTTGTCAGGCCTGTATGATGCAATTTCAAAAGGTGATCGTGACGGCTCAGAAGTGGGTTCAAGAATTATTTTGCCTTCTTCATTTACTGGAGGTCCAAGATATATGTACAGCCACTACTTGGATGCGCTAGCAATATGTCGTGTCCTTGGTAATCCGCAGTTCTTCATAACATTCACATGTAATGTTAATTGACCTGAAATTCAAAGATACATGGCAGTATTTCCGCATTTGAATGCAGCGGACAGAGCAGATATAATATGTAGAGTTTTCGAGCAAAAGATTAAGGCGTTCATCAAATTTCTAAAAGAGGCACAACCATTTGGATATATCACAGGAGGTAATAAAATTTATAATTTGTGTAGTATAAAACTTCCTGTCCTCAATATGTGTCTTATCTAATGCATTAACATATTGTTTTGAATTTTCATTTATATTTTCCTTTTTTTTATTATGCAGTATTATACACAGTTGAGTTTCAAAAGCGCGGGTTACCACACTGTCACACATTGGTGTGGGTATCTTCATCGACCAAAATAGAAAATGCTGTAGATGTTGATCGATATATTTCTGCAGAGTTACCTGATCCAGACGTTGATCCACAGGACCCTGTGGAAAAGCCAATTTGAATGCACCGTGTATGGAAGGCGACGTGTGTACAAAAAAATTCCCAAAGAAATATAACAATGAGACTTTCTTCGATGACATGGGCCGTGCGCATTATCGAAGAAGACAGACAAATATTTCTGCACCTAAACACCAGATGAGGCTTGACAACACATACGTCGTTCCATATAACCGGTCTTTATGCTTGGCGTTTGAAGCACATATTAATGTAGAGTATTGTGGATGGAGCATGCTTATAAAATATTTGTTTAAATACATATCGAAAGGAACAGATCGCATATTTGCCCAAGTAACCAGGTGTATAGGCGATGCATCTACTTCAGCAATCCAGCGGCAACCATACATTGATGAAATCCAAAATTTTATAGACGGCCGTTTCATATGCCCTCATGAAGCCTGTTGGAGGATTCTGAAATTTGAAATACATAGTCGAGAACCAGCTGTTCAAATACTTTATGTGCACCTCGAAGACATGCAGCATATGACTTTTAGCGATGGTGACGATTTAGAATGGGTTGTAAACCAGCCGGGTAAAAAAATGACAACACTCACAGAATGGTTTACTTACAATGTTGAAAATACAGATGGGCGGCATCTAACTTACCTCGATTTCCCATCAGAATTTGTTTGGTATGCAGCCAGAAAATATTGGTCAAAAAGAAAAAATTCCAAATATTCTGTTGGCCGCCTCACATATGTACATCCAAGTTTAGGAGAGCTTTTCTATTTTAGAATGTTACTCTGTCATCAGCTAGGGTGTAGAGGATTCACAGATGTTCGAACAGTCAACCGAATAATATATCTTACATACCGAGCTGCATACAATGCTCTTGGTTTGCTTGGTGATGACAAAGAATGGGATACGGCTCTTGAAGAGGCATGCATGTCAGCATCATCAGCAGAATTAAGATTTCTTTTTGCTCAAGTTCTTACTTATTGTGATGTGACAAATCCTTTGTATCTATGGAATAAATATTGGCAACAAATAGGAGATGATATTCCACGCATTGTTTCACAGCAGGTGCGGATTCCCAACTACTATGTGAATGATGTTGAGTTACAAGGTTATATATTATATGAATTAGAAATATTACTAAGTAGCTGTGGTAAATCGGTGCAGCACTACGGTTTGCAACCACCTCCGAAACAGTTACTTGACCAATAAAATAATCGACTACTAATGGAAGAAAAGAATTATAACAGAGCACTATTAGCACAGGAGAGAGATGATTCAGTTCCTAAGTTGAATGCTGATCAAAGGAAAATCTACGAGTTAATTTTAAATGGTTACAAAACAAGTACGGAGGAATTGATATTTGTGTATGGTCATGGAGGAACGGGCAAAACTTTTCTGTGGAAAACTATTATAAGCAACCTGCGATCTGAAGGTAAGGTTGTACTCGCAGTCGCTTCTTCCGGCATTGCTTCCCTCCTTCTTCCTTCAGGGCGAACCACGCATTCAAGATTTAAGTTGCCACTTGAATTAACCGATGAGTCATTATGCAAAGTTAAAAAAATACTCATATAGGAAAGCTATTAGCTGAAACGGATTTAATTATTTGGGATGAAGCACCTATGAATGATCGTCGATGCTTTGAGACACTAGAGAGAACTCTTAGAGACATACTAGATGCACCTGATGTTCTCTTTGGTGGCAAAACAGTCATTTTAGGTAGAGATTTCCAAAAAACATTACCAGTAAAAAAAGGTGTGCCAAAAATGGAAATAATAGCATCATCTATTGCAAGATCCCAACTTTGGCCTCATTTTAAGTAGATGACACTGAAAGAAAACATGCGGTTATTTCGATCAGGTCTTAACCTAGAAGAACGGAGTTTGGCACATTCCTTTGTATCATGGCTTCTTGATATTGGTGATGGCAAAATCGGCGACCCTGACGAAGAAGACAGTAAAAATACAACATGGGTTGAAATTCCAGAAAGATGCTGCATACAAGATGATACAGAAGGCCTGGCTAAGCTCATTGATTTCATCTATGACCAAAGCACACTTCAAACACCTTCAGCAGTTACATTACAAGAAAAAGCGATTGTTTGTCCAAAGAATGAAACCGCAGACGTTATTAATGCGCATGTTTTGTCAATGGTTAAAGGCGATACTACAACTTACGCAAGTCATGATATAGCAGTCCCACTTAATAATAATGGAGCTGAAACAGAGATGTTGTATCCTGCTGAATATTTGAATACGTTTAACTGGTATGTGCTTATTCACATACCTTTTTCTTGACCAAAACCGGACCCAAAAAGACCAAAAACCCGACCAAAATGCCAAATATATTGTGTTTTTGTGTTTTTACATATGCAGGCACGGATATCGAAGAAAAGGACAAAAATAAAGAAAAAAACCGGAAAAACGAGCACGAGATATGGAAGTGTTATTTATAGCCGATGTCGGGAAGAAATTATGGTCAACAAGCCAACCCAGGTCCTCCATCTATCAGAAGTTGTCAACATTAGCCCTTGGATTCAACTTTGAAAAAGTGGCAAGATCAGTCCCTCAAAAATCCAGAAATTACACCTTTAGTCCCTATGTTTAAATCCCTTAACCCTTTAAAAATATTTAACCCGGATCCATGTTATAACACTCCACAACCCTCAGCCCATAACCACTCAACCCAGCCCATCCAACACCCAACCCAAAACCTTATACCCGGTCCAAAGTCAACACAGTCAAACAAATACAAAATAACCCAAAAATAAAAACGCGCCCCCCAATTCATCATTTACCCAGATAATATTACTGTGCTATGAACCCTAACTCCCCATCCCATAAAATTACGGCAATTAAGGGCAATTCCGTACAATTGCTTGGCTTCTAGAAGATTGTCAGTGTGTCAGAGCCCAAAGAAGCACAAAGAATGTTACGTGGCAGTCTCCTATTGGTCCATACACGTCATAGAGGCTTGATCCTACGGTTTAGATGATGGGGCAATGATTGAAGGCTCAGATGATGTCAGAGAAAGCACACTATCACGCGGATTGCCAGCTTGGACATCCCAGAAGGTTCTCCCTTCGGCTATAAATAGGACCTCGATCCTCATGATGTGGGGGAGTTTTTTTTTAGTTAATGTTACTCTGCCAAATTTAATTTCTGTTTTGTAATCTTTAAATTCTCTTGTAAACTTTAAGTTTGTTAATGAAATTTTACTTTTAAATTTACTTTAATCCTGTTCCAGTTAATTTGTTTGTCTGATTTTAGTTATTTGAAGTTGTATTTAGTTGATTTAAATCATTTCCAGTATCATTTCTATTTTCAATTCGACTTTAGTTAAACTCTCTTTTGAAAATCCAAAAACATTGAAAAATAATTCCAAAATACAAAAATAATTTTTATCACAGCTTCATCAAGCTGTTTTTCTGAGTTTGGAGAAGCTTATATAAGCTCCTTAGCTTAATGTAAGCCTTTGTTCAGTACAATTCCATTGTTGCTTCACAAAAATCCAAAAGTCAACTGAAAAGTCAACAGAAGCTAGAAATTAAGCTGTGTGGATAAGCTGATTATATAAGCTGGATTTTGGGTTATATTGTGGCTTATTGGTAAGCCTGGGTTATAATTTGTCAGTTTGAGTCATTCAGTATTAGCAGCAGTTGTAAGTTCTAAATTTCAGTCCTAGCTTAATTGTGGCTTATCGTTGTCAGCTTATTTTTCCAACTTATTAATAGTTTGATTTCTGCTTATTAGATTATAGGTAGCATAGATATTAATAGAATAGAATAGATCTTAGTTCAAAACAGTAAGATCTAAGTAAATTGAAAAGTCAGTAGTGATTAAAAGGGTGTTTGACATAGTAGCTTTTAGAGGTAAATCAGTTTAAGCACTGTTCATTTGCATTTGTTGAAATCTGGTTTGAGCTTATTGAGGGCTGAAACAGTAGTAGTTAGCAGGATTGAGTTATAGGATTGATTTTTGAGGATTTTGGATTTTGGATAACAAAGTTGGTTTGCTAACTGTGGTGAATAAGCTCAATTAAGCTGAGCTTATTCTCTGGCATTTCTGAGTAGAAGTTAGGTGGTAAAACTTGTGTTCAAAAGTTGGTTTATAGAGGTTTAGTCTTGCACTAGTTTTCGGCAAAAATTGTCTGCTGCACCAAAAGAGCAGGGCTGCACTTTGTTGGTTGTTGTTTTAGGCTCAGTTGTGGCTTATTCAATTAAGCCATTGATTTGATTTTTGTTTTTTTTTAGATAATTCACATAGCTAGCTTTAGGTAAAACATCTGGTACTCAGAGTTTGAGCTTATTAAATAGCTTATTGTGAGCTTGCAAATTCCACCAATCAGACCTGTGTTCATAGCTAGTTTCAAACTCAGTCCATAAGCACTTTTCAAGGATAGATTTCAATAAGCAAATGATAATGAAAATTGGATTTTAAGATAGTTTTGAATAGCCAGTAGTTCTGAGATACTTTTGCCCCCATAATATTTTATCTCGCTGCTTTTTGGGACTGCTTTTTGAGGGTTCAAAGTTGGCTGTTTAGCCCATTCATTTCTGTCCTATATATTAACTGTTCATGTGCTTTTTGGCTTATTCTGAATGCTTCTTTGGCCACCAAAAGTTGATTTGAGCTTAATAAAGTGTGTTTGATGGGATTTGAACTTTTTGGAATTTCTAGTTCACTTTAGCTTATTTTTAGCTTATTTCCAACTGCTTATTTGCCTTGTTCTGCTTATTAGGCCTTAGTCAGTTTCTGAATTTATTTTTCTTAGATCAGAAATTTAATTTTAGAATTACTCACATTTTTCCAGATTTTTCCAAACTGTTTTAATATTTTTAAATCATTTAAATAGATTAAATTAGTTTTTAATTCATAAAAAAAATATTAAAAAGTCAAAAAAATATTTTTCTTTGTCCAAAATTTTTCTTTTATCAGATTTAATATAGGAAAATTATTTTTATATTTTTAGGTTTTAAATTTTAGAATTTCACTTTTATTTACGTTTTATAAATCGTCGCGTAACGTTTTTAAAATTCAATTTTTCGTTTTTAGGATTACATGCTTAGTTCAATTGTTTCATTAGCTTAATTAGTTGTTTACTTTTATTATTTTATTGTTCGTAGTATAAAATCACAAATCACCACTTTTTCACACTCATTCACCACACGTATTCGACACGTAACGACAGCTCGATATTCGACCTTCGTTGGGACACGACCCGGGGAAAACGCATACGTTGCCTTTTCCTTTGGAAAATAATATACTACTAAAAAGGAACGAATCAAAAATGGCGCCGCTGCCGGGGAAGGCTTGAAAAGAGTTGGAGTTTCGCCATAAGAATCGTGTTTTGAAGACCCTTCCTCGGAAGTTTTCGTTTTCATAAAAATAAAAAAAATAATAATAATAATAATACAAAAATATAATAATTAAAAAACACTTTTCCTAAAGTGTTTTCATCTTAATAAACATCCTCGGTCTTCCGTTGAAGGAGGGCGGTTGTAAACCATTCCGAATAAACAACAAAAGAGATCGTGAAGTTAAACGTTTCTTGGATTATTTCTTTACTACAACCTAATTACGGGGTTTAAGGAGGTCTTGACATGAAATTGCAGACCGAAGAGAGATCCATTCTTCTCTCCCGCCACGCTGCGCGTAGTTTTGAAAGAAACGAGTACGGTTGATTAACGATCACCAAAAAGAAAATAAATCTAATTTTTCTTATAAAAAAAAATAAATAAATAAAAATCCAAAAATATTTTATTTTCAAATTTGGTTTTCCTTTTTGATTTTGTGTTTGTTTTTGGTTATGCACACCCGATCTTCTACTTCTCACCCTCTTCTTTCACCACTATCAAATCCCGAGAGGATTATTGGTCATAACAACCGTGTTCATTTCTCAACCGTTGAGGAAATGGCCGATGACCAAAACAATCAACACCCGCCGATGGGTGGTGATAATCACATGCCAGCTCCCGATCTCCGAACAATGGAGGAGCTGTGCCAACCCACAATGCACGGACGTGGTGGCCCGATTGCCCCCGTCAATATTCAAGCCGCCGATTTTGGACTTAAGCACCATATGATTCAACAAGCCCAAAATTCGTGCCAATTTCATGGCTTGCCGGGTGATGATGCGAACAAGCATCTTGACAAATTCATAACCGTCACCCAAAGTATGAAACAAAATGGGGTCTCCGATGACGCCCTCCGTCTATATCTCTTTCCTTATTCATTGACGCATCATGCCACCGCTTGGTTCGATCGTCTTCCCAAGAACTCCATTCGTAGTTTCGATGAAATGGTTACAAAGTTCTTGGCGAAATATTTCCCACCATCGATGGTGACGAAATTAAGGAATGAGATTAGCAATTTCCGTCAGCTTCCCGATGAATCATTGTTTGAGGCATGGGAACGCTACAAGTTATCGATTGATCGGTGTCCGAACCACAATATGTTATTGGTCACTATTATAGATACCTTCTATAACGGTTTGACATTACGACACCGTGATACGATTAATGCTGCTGCCGGTGGTACGTTTATGAAACGTCGACCCGAAGAGTGCTATGATCTTATTGAAAACATGACCGCCCACCATAATTTTTGGGATTCCTATGCCGAGAGGAATGAGTCAACAAGATCTAGCACTGATTCTTCTACCTCTGAGATAGCCGCTCTTTCTAAACAAATGAATGATTTGTCTACGGCTATCTTGAGAATTCATCAAAATCAGATTTCAACTCAAAACAACAACAATCAAGTCAATGTTGTTAACCATAGTTGTGAAACTTGTGGTGGTCCTCACCAATATTTCGAGTGCCCAGCCTCCGGTGGCTACACTCAAGAGAATGTGTATGCTGCTTCTGGAAATTTCAATCAAGGTGGTAACGGTTACCAACCTCAAGGAGACCGTAATCTCCTCAGCTACCGTTCTAACAATTTCCTCGGACCACCCGGTTTCCCACCAAATCAAAATCAGCAAGTGCAAAACCGCAATGTTCCAAATAACCAAAATCAAAATCGGGGCAATCAAGGTTATCAAAACCAAGGGAATTATAACCAAGCCCCGAATCAAGGAAATTTTCAAAACAACAATCAAGGTTTTGTTCAAAACAACCGAGGGCCAAATCTTCCAAACAATCAAAATCAAGGATTTGTGCCAAACCCATCGCCCTCGGATGAGTTATTAAAACAATTCATTCTTCAAAACCAACAACAACAAAAGAAACAAGAGGAAATGAATAGAATGATGATTAATCAAATAACCGAATTGAACAAACGTTTAAATGATCGACCCTCGGGTTCGGGTACTACTACTCTTCCAAGCAACACGATCGCCAACCCGAGGGGCGATGCTAAGGCGATCACGACTAGGAGCGGTGTTTCATATGATGGACCCACGGCTCCGGCTACTTCTTCTTCTCTACCTCCCAAGGTAGTCGTCCGTGAGACCGAGGTGACCAAGGACATGGAACCTCCTACTAACAACGGAGGAACTAAAGACGTCCAACCTCCAGTCATCCATCCATCTAAACCAAAGAATGTTGAACCAAAAGAAAAAGCTCCTGAAGAAATTCCCGTCAAAGAAAACCTTCCGTATCCTTCGAGATTGAGTGATCAAAAGCTCCGTGATAAAGCTTCGAGTCAAATGGAAAAATTCTTTCAAATATTCCAAGAATTACATTTTGATATAAGCTTCGCGGATGCTTTGCTCTTGATGCCTAAATTTACTTCCACACTCAAAAGTTTGTTGAGCAATAAAGAAAAATTATTTGAAATGACAAAAACTCCAGTGAACGAAAACTGCTCTGCGGCAATTCTCAAAAAGCTTCCGGAAAAGCTTGGAAATCCCAGAAAATTTCTCATACCATGTGAATTTCCGGGGATGGTTGAATGTCACGCCTTGGCCGATCTTGGTGCGAGCATCAACCTAATGCCGTTATCCATCTGGAAGAAACTTTCTATACCCGATCTCACCCCCACTTGCATGACCCTCGAGCTAGCGGATCGATCCATCACCCTTCCTAAAGGTGTAGCCGAGGATGTATTTGTAAAGGTGGGGCAGTTCCATTTTCCAGCAGATTTTGTGGTAGTTGATTTTGACGCCGACCCCCGGGTTCCTCTTATTCTCGGAAGATCATTCTTGAGGACCGGGCGCGCTTTGATCGATGTATATGGTGAAGAAATTACTTTACGGGTCGATAAGGAAAAAGTTACGTTCAATATTAATCCGAACTCGAAACCTTAAACCGACAAATGCAATGTCGCTACGGTTGATCAAAAATCCGATCCCGTAATTGCTCCTAAAAGAGTTGATCCAAACCTTTCAAGATTCACGGTCAAGAGCATGTCAGAAAAACGTGCTGAGCTCAAGGCCATGAAAATCAATCCTGGATCGAACAAGTGGTTTGAGTGTTGTGCTGCAAATTCTAAGAGTGTTCTTGACGACGATGATGAAGACGAATCGGAGACTACAACGGAAGCGGTGGAAATTGCTAGCTCTAAGAGCACACCACTTGTCCCACCTCCAGAACAAGTTTATCACATCGAGATTCTTAATTCCGACTCTTCCCATCTTTCTCCTACAATGGAAGAAAATGTTATCTCTAGGGAAGAGGTCGAGGTGTTCTTTGATAAAACTCCAATTTCGCCGGAAATTGTTGAGACTGACAGTGATCCGGGGGAAGATGATTCATTAAAAATAATTGATGAACCGTTCCTTTCCTTTCCCCCGGAGGAAGTTAATGAGGAAGATATTCTTGAAGAAAAGCCGTTTGATCCTCTAGAGCTCGAGCTCGAGGATGCTTGTACCGAATATGAGAGTTTTACGTTTGACACGGCTAGTGGCAATCCCACTTCTAATCTCAATCTTTCTATCCCATCTTTTGAAACCTTCTTCTTCGATATTGATCATTCGGAGGAGACGAGTAGTGGCAGTACCACTTCTCATGCTCATATCTCTCCTCCCGAATATGAATCATTTCATTTTGATATGAATGATCTTTATCTCAACAAGTTCTCCGATGAACTTTCTTTCTTTCTATCTCCTCCAGAATATGATAAATTCTATTTTACTCTGGAGGAAGATTCTAGTCTGGGGGGAGGTGTACCTTCTCGTGACGATTTAATCCCGACCCTCCCGCCCGAGACTTTTGACAAAATTTCTGCTGATGATGAAGAGCTTATTATGATCATCATCAACATCTTTATGCTCTTCATCACATATACTGTGGCTTCCCCCATCCTTCACTCTGTTGGAAGTGAGGATACCATCTTTGACCCCGGTATTACCATTTCTGGTTCCTCTTCCGTATCTTGTGTTTCGTGTTTTCTGTGATGTATCCAGGAATGCCCGATGATGAAGACTCTCGTGCTCGTAGTTTCCTTCACGCTACTCGAGTTTCATCATTCGTTGCTCATCCGATATCCTAAATCTTATCGTTTTACATCTATCTTTTGGCATAATTAATAAACGGCCTTAGATTTATGTAGGAGAACCCTTACCTTTAAGACATTGAGGACAATGTCTCGTTTTAGTCTGGGGGGGTAATCTTGCGATTTGATTTTTGCCTTGCATTTTTGCCGTTTTCTCATGCAACCCCGTTTTTCCTCCAAAATTGAAAAAATCCAAAAAAAAAAAAAAAAATGAGAAAAATTTTAAAAAAAAAAATTTTGCAAAAATATAATAAGTTTTGACATTTTTGTTGACTTTCCGCTGGTGAGAGTAGGAATAAGATTCTGACTTGATCAGGCGTGTTGAGCCCTAGCTTGTCTCCTTAACCGTTTATAATCTATAAGCTAGTGCTAGTCTTTTACACAAGGAGCTAGAAAACGTGAATTCTTTTTAAGAGTTTGCAAGTTCCCGTATTTGACTTTATATATGCATGGCTTGATTATAAGGCTAAGCATTCGCGGATCTTATTATTTAAGATTTTAAATTTGCGAAGAACGAGAAATGATAGAGTTGTTTATAAGATTAGATTGCTAAACGTGGAGTAGTTGGATCTCTTTAGAGCTCATCAAAGTTACTTGTGGCTTTTTGTTCCCATCAGCTTGTTTCACTCAAAAATAGTAATCTAGGAATAATTAAAGCTATTTTGGTTTTGGCGATGTTTAGTTTTTATTTCTTCCTTAGAGAATCCTTGCTTATGAAAGTTGGGAACACATCAAGGTACTGTCAGTGTTACGGTGTAATAGACTATTCCATCTTGCCGGCTCGCAACCGATGTTGGGATTGTTATAAAAGCCGTAGGACTTGGGGTTTGGCAACACAATTAATTAATGAATAATGAATAATAATAATAATCCAAAGCCATAAAAAGTTTTCTACATCTTGCCGGTTCGCAGCCGATGTTGTAGACTTCTAATAAAGGCAGAGGAAAAATTCCAAGGTCATAATAGACTATCACATCTTGCCGGTTCGCAGCCGATGTTGTGATTGTTATAAAGGGCCAAGGATTAAATACGTTAATGTGCTTAATAATGTTAAAAATGCCAAACTTCGACTCCGAGGTATCCTAATAAAGGCTTCCGTCTCTGGACTCGTAGATGAGTTGTTTCGGTCGCAAATAAAAGGGATATCCTCAAAATCGTGTTAAATCAGAGACCTTGATGTGGACCTCATTTTTGTATGCAACGGTTTTCGAGGGAAGATTTGGAAACTACTTAGCGTCTAAACTAGATATCTTTATCAGACTAAAACTTATCGAAACGAGAAAATATGAAGAAATTCATTTCTCACCAAAAATAAAATAAATAGAGGAAAATAGGAATTTGGGAACGAGAAGTAATTACACAATTAGCTTCCATGGGTAGTGTCGGCAATCTAACTTGTGAATGATAATGATTTCGTTTTTAAGCTTAGTTTGGGGACTCGTGAAAAATCAGGAACGACGAATTTTATCCGTATGGTCACTTCTTTATGAGTCGTGTTTCCTGCTCGAAGACCCTAAAAGTTATCGTGAGATAATGATTGTCAACAAAGCCGTCACATGAATAATAAAGAAAATTACAAAAATAGAATAGAAGGAAAATCGGGGAGTTTTTAGAACTTAAGATTTCTTGATCTCTTTTGAAAATTTTGCTACTTCTCAAAGTTAGTAAAAAGAGATTGGAAATTTTCGGTTTCAAAAACGTGTTTTTATAACATTGCATGAGGACATTGCAATAGCTTAGTCTGGGGGAATTTGGTATGTGCTTATTCACATACCTTTTTCTTGACCAAAACCGGACCCAAAAAGACCAAAAACCCGACCAAAATGCCAAATATATTGTGTTTTTGTGTTTTTACATATGCAGGCACGGATATCGAAGAAAAGGACAAAAATAAAGAAAAAAACCGGAAAAACGAGCACGAGATATGGAAGTGTTATTTATAGCCGATGTCGGGAAGAAATTATGGTCAACAAGCCAACCCAGGTCCTCCATCTATCAGAAGTTGTCAACATTAGCCCTTGGATTCAACTTTGAAAAAGTGGCAAGATCAGTCCCTCAAAAATCCAGAAATTACACCTTTAGTCCCTATGTTTAAATCCCTTAACCCTTTAAAAATATTTAACCCGGATCCATGTTATAACACTCCACAACCCTCAGCCCATAACCACTCAACCCAGCCCATCCAACACCCAACCCAAAACCTTATACCCGGTCCAAAGTCAACACAGTCAAACAAATACAAAATAACCCAAAAATAAAAACGCGCCCCCCAATTCATCATTTACCCAGATAATATTACTGTGCTATGAACCCTAACTCCCCATCCCATAAAATTACGGCAATTAAGGGCAATTCCGTACAATTGCTTGGCTTCTAGAAGATTGTCAGTGTGTCAAAGCCCAAAGAAGCACAAAGAATGTTACGTGGCAGTCTCCTATTGGTCCATACACGTCATAGAGGCTTGATCCTACGGTTTAGATGATGGGGCAATGATTGGAAGGCTCAGATGATGTCAGAGAAAGCACACTATCACGCGGATTGCCAGCTTGGACATCCCAGAAGGTTCTCCCTTCGGCTATAAATAGGACCTCGATCCTCATGATGTGGGGGAGTTTTTTTTTTTAGTTAATGTTACTCTGCCAAATTTAATTTCTGTTTTGTAATCTTTAAATTCTCTTGTAAACTTTAAGTTTGTTAATGAAATTTTACTTTTAAATTTACTTTAATCCTGTTCCAGTTAATTTGTTTGTCTGATTTTAGTTATTTGAAGTTGTATTTAGTTGATTTAAATCATTTCCAGTATCATTTCTATTTTCAATTCGACTTTAGTTAAACTCTCTTTTGAAAATCCAAAAACATTGAAAAATAATTCCAAAATACAAAAATAATTTTTATCACAGCTTCATCAAGCTGTTTTTCTGAGTTTGGAGAAGCTTATATAAGCTCCTTAGCTTAATGTAAGCCTTTGTTCAGTACAATTCCATTGTTGCTTCACAAAAATCCAAAAGTCAACTGAAAAGTCAACAGAAGCTAGAAATTAAGCTGTGTGGATAAGCTGATTATATAAGCTGGATTTTGGGTTATATTGTGACTTATTGGTAAGCCTGGGTTATAATTTGTCAGTTTGAGTCATTCAGTATTAGCAGCAGTTGTAAGTTCTAAATTTCAGTCCTAGCTTAATTGTGGCTTATCGTTGTCAGCTTATTTTTCCAACTTATTAATAGTTTGATTTCTGCTTATTAGATTATAGGTAGCATAGATATTAATAGAATAGAATAGATCTTAGTTCAAAACAGTAAGATCTAAGTAAATTGAAAAGTCAGTAGTGATTAAAAGGGTGTTTGACATAGTAGCTTTTAGAGGTAAATCAGTTTAAGCACTGTTCATTTGCATTTGTTGAAATCTGGTTTGAGCTTATTGAGGGCTGAAACAGTAGTAGTTAGCAGGATTGAGTTATAGGATTGATTTTTGAGGATTTTGGATTTTGGATAACAAAGTTGGTTTGCTAACTGTGGTGAATAAGCTCAATTAAGCTGAGCTTATTCTCTGGCATTTCTGAGTAGAAGTTAGGTGGTAAAACTTGTGTTCAAAAGTTGGTTTATAGAGGTTTAGTCTTGCACTAGTTTTCGGCAAAAATTGTCTGCTGCACCAAAAGAGCAGGGCTGCACTTTGTTGGTTGTTGTTCTAGGCTCAGTTGTGGCTTATTCAATTAAGCCATTGATTTGATTTTTGTTTTTTTTTAGATAATTCACATAGCTAGCTTTAGGTACAACATCTGGTACTCAGAGTTTGAGCTTATTAAATAGCTTATTGTGAGCTTGCAAATTCCACCAATCAGACCTGTGTTCATAGCTAGTTTCAAACTCAGTCCATAAGCACTTTTCAAGGATAGATTTCAATAAGCAAATGATAATGAAAATTGGATTTTAAGATAGTTTTGAATAGCCAGTAGTTCTGAGATACTTTTGCCCCCATAATATTTTATCTCGCTGCTTTTTGGGACTGCTTTTTGAGGGTTCAAAGTTGGCTGTTTAGCCCATTCATTTCTGTCCTATATATTAACTGTTCATGTGCTTTTTGGCTTATTCTGAATGCTTCTTTGGCCACCAAAAGTTGATTTGAGCTTAATAAAGTGTGTTTGATGGGATTTGAACTTTTTGGAATTTCTAGTTCACTTTAGCTTATTTTTAGCTTATTTCCAACTGCTTATTTGCCTTGTTCTGCTTATTAGGCCTTAGTCAGTTTCTGAATTTATTTTTCTTAGATCAGAAATTTAATTTTAGAATTACTCACATTTTTCCAGATTTTTCCAAACTGTTTTAATATTTTTAAATCATTTAAATAGATTAAATTAGTTTTTAATTCATAAAAAAAATATTAAAAAGTCAAAAAAATATTTTTCTTTGTCCAAAATTTTTCTTTTATCAGATTTAATATAGGAAAATTATTTTTATATTTTTAGGTTTTAAATTTTAGAATTTCACTTTTATTTACGTTTTATAAATCGTCGCGTAACGTTTTTAAAATTCAATTTTTCGTTTTTAGGATTACATGCTTAGTTCAATTGTTTCATTAGCTTAATTAGTTGTTTACTTTTATTATTTTATTGTTCGTAGTATAAAATCACAAATCACCACTTTTTCACACTCATTCACCACACGTATTCGACACGTAACGACAACTCGATATTCGACCTTCGTTGGGACACGACCCGGGGAAAACGCATACGTTGCCTTTTCCTTTGGAAAATAATATACTACTAAAAAGGAACGAATCATTAACCCATCAGGATTTCCAGCACACGAGTTACATCTTAAAATTGGCACACCATTAATGCTTCTCAAAAATGTTAGCTTGGCAGGTGGTTTATGCAATGGAACACGCATGATAGTTACGCAACTGATGTCAAGACTTATTGAAGTACAGATCATCACAGGAACAAGAGTTGGCGAGAAAGTTTTCATACATCGAATACCTTTAATCCATACAGACCAAAATCTTCCATTCCTTTTTAAACGTAACCAGTTTCCAATAAAAGTTTGTTATGCCATGACAATCAATAAAAGTCAAGGGCAATCTCTTAACAAAATTGGCGTCTACCTTCCTGAACCAGTTTTTGGCCATGGGCAGTTGTATGTTGCTCTTTCTAGAGCTACATCTCCTCATGGATTAAAAGTTCTTATAAAACAACAGCAAGATCGAAAGACAAATGAAACAAAAAATATAGTTTACAAAGACTTTTTGACAAAATTACAGGATCCGCAACCTTTTTCAGAGCGCAGTAGCATCCTTTGATATCTACCTTTTTTTAACATTTATTATTATTATTATTATTATTATTATTATTATTATTATTATTATTATTATTATTATTATTACTATTTTTTTTTCCTTTTTATTTTTTTAATTTTTTTTTTCTTTTTTTTTCCCTGCATAAATTATCTCACTTCTTCCTTCTCTTACTTGAATACTTTTTGCAATAGATATTAAATAGCATGTTAACCATTTTTGATACTTAGCAATCTTTAATTTACTATAACAACTGCGTATAACTATATTTTGCTTTTATATAACTATTGTGAAAATTAGGATATGCAGGTACATTTTTTAAGCCACCATTTTATCTAACAGTTGTCATCCCATTATTGCTTACATTCTATATATAAATATCATCTTCACTTCTTCCCTTTTATTTAAAACTCACTTTTATTTATTATGTCTTGACAGTGAAATGGAAGATATCCCAGTTAGTCAAATGCAAGATCCATGTGAAAGCGCAATGGTCGAAAGTAGCAGCACCACACTAGCTGAAATCGAGCATGAATCTGAAAACACAATGGTTGAAAGTAGCAGTACAATAGACGTGGCAACAATTGCTGAGCTGAATTCCACCTCTTATGACAAAGTGCTCGAGGTTAAAGTATATAGAAAATGGATTTCAGTCAGCTATTCAAAAAAAGGTGCAAGTGAATTGTCCCCCAAAAAACATGAAACTGCTTTTTGCTGTATACTAATAGACCAAGAGGTACGTTAAAACTTATATAGTAGAAACAGTAAATATCCATTTCTTTTATCTGTATAACAACAAAACAACATCAACAGGGCAACGCTATACAAGCCAACATGAATGTAAAAGAGATTGACTACTTTGACCCAAAAATCAAAGTTGGATTTGTTTACAGAATTTAAGAATTCATGTGTGAACCCACGAATCCTTATCAGCAAACAATCGACAACAAAACAACTCTCAAATTCGGACGGATAACAAAGTTTGAGCCTATAACAGCACCAGAAATCCCATATCACTACTTCAGATTTGTTTCATACAACCAACTTCAATCAAGAGTTCCAACACAAGATCCAACAGGAAGAATGCAATACCCAATCCTCACAGGTCATGATTTAACTCTTAAATTTTTTTAAACCCGCAAATTATACAAATCCTGATATTTATTTAATTATAGACTACATTGGATGCCTAAGATCTATTGGACAGTTAAAACGTAAACAAGATGCAGACCAAACTGAAACTGCTTACAGAAAAGTTGACATCGAAAATTTAAGGTATGTTAACTTGCAACAAAAATGTTTTGTTAACAAATAAACACTCGACGCATTTTTTAGCTTTTCTAATAAATTGCTTATAATCACAGCGGTAATGTAATAGAGTTCACCATGTGGGATGCCATGGCTGAAAATTTTGAAGAAGCCAACCTTGACACCATGGAACAACCCATTATAATTGCAGTAAGCTCCTGCCGTGTCACACGATTTAAAGGTACTTTATCAATACTATAAAATACCTTTTTCTACAAATATAAGATTCCTAATGCATTTTTAAAAATTGTCATGGTAGATTATCAATTGACAGCGACATCAGCAACACACTTTTACCTCAACCCAAAGATCCCAGAAGCTGAAGAAACAAGAGAACTGTATGACTCTTGGAGCCCAAAATTATAAGTTTTTTCATATTTACATGCCAAATTACTAAAATATATTTCTTCTAACATTTTAAACTAAACCAGATATAAACAAAGATATCAAGCAGCCCCACCATTGCGTCTTTGCAAAACCCCATACGAAGATCCTAAAAAAGAGAAGTTCAGGAACAGATTTCCTCTAAAGATGCTTTTAAAGCAAAATCCAGAAAGCTACAAGGTGAATTTCATACACCAAAAAACAAACATTGTTATATAATTTTATCGACGCCTAAGTATTTGCAAAACTGTTATTAGGCAGTCAGATTTACAAAGGCAACCATTACCAGCCTCGACATAAACAGAGATTGGTTTTATGTATCCTGCAACAGCTGCCCTTTAAAAGCAAAGGAAGAAAATGGAATCTATCGATGTTTAAATCATGGAAAACAAGAAAACCCATTTTACAGGTGCATTATACTCTAATTAAAATTTGGAAAATCTTAAATAGCAAAAAAATAAAAATAAACGATCATTTAACCTGCTTTATGATGCGCAGGTATAATTTCAAGGGTTTTATCACAGACCAATCTGCAACAGCTCCAATCACCTTCTTCACACCTGCAGCAGATGATGTGACTGGATATTCATGCTCGTAACTGATTTCAATGCACAAAGACGCAAATCCACAAGAAATACCTCCAGAGATCTTTGCTATTGAAGGTCAAAAAAATGTTTTCCAATTTCATTTTAGTCAGACAAGCCTAGCAGTTGAGTTCATTCTACATCAAGTTTTTAACAAAAGAATAACAGACCAAACAACATCGACAATATCACAAGCAAACCCAGGTATTAACATTCTACCTAACAGTTCCTTTTATTTAAAGATGATATCCACAAATACAAATACTAATTATTTTATTTATAAAAAATAGAAACAGCACCAACACTTCTCGCATTAACAAACGAAGAAGAACCAAAAGAAAAGCCACATCAAGAAACCAAATCAACAACAGTGAGAAGATCATTGTTTGGAGACGAAGCATCAAATCCAAAGAAAGAAAAAGGTAATTTACAAAATTTCTGCCATTCTTTCACGCATTGCCACGTAGCGTATTCATCTGTTGTGCCATTTGAATATCTTCAATTCTAGACTTATGACAATATAGAGCCAGGCTTTTTTTACCTTTTCTTTGGCTTATTGCTATGATACATTCATTGACCAAAAAAAAATTGGAATATGAATCTCTTCAATATTATTAGTTCTAAAATGCATAAACAGCATCTTATTAGTCACTCATAACTTTCTTATTTTCAATTATGAAGAAACATTAGAAACTCCGACCCAAGAATATTCAAAAACCAGGAGTTCTCAAAAGAAGAAATCAAAGCTAAGTTAAGATGATGATAACATCTGCAAGCATCCAATTATTGTAAATATTTGACTACTTTTATGGTGTCGCTAGCCAACAATATGTTTTGCAACATATTTGTGCTTCACATAGACAAATATGTCACAAAACATCTAGACACAACAACTCCTTAATCTTTTGTATCTGCCGCACAGTATGCACCTACACTTTGCATAGCAAGTGTAACTTTTGCAACCAAACCACTCTTTTGTACATCATTTATGCAGCATATATATGTTATATAATGACTTTTATAAACTTTTAGATACAACAGTTATGCAATAACTATATTTTACAAAAGCAATTTCCATAAATTCAGTATACAAACACCCCGCGGCAACGCGCGGGCTTAAAAACCTCGTTATTTACAAACTCTATGGTTTCACTCAACAATTTTGTTGACTTTTAGCATGTTTATCTCAGGTATTTAGAGGAGCAAACAAGGCACGAAGCGGGCAATAAACTCAGGGTTTCAATGTGGTGTAAAATAAATTCATGTCATTCACTTTTTAAACTACTACACCCGGTTATGGGAAAGTTTAAAACTCTGATATTTTCATATTTTGTACTTCAACTTTGATTTGAATAAAATGTACTTTTAAAATGTCTCTTTCGAGCAGTTTTCTATTATTATGCAAAGATCCTCCTCGTAATACCCCGATTAGTCTTCCGCTGTTAAATGATAATTTAGAGGGTGTTACAGATTAGCATCAGAGACATAATTATAGAGAACCAAATGTTTTCAAACATTGAACTATAATTACACTTTTTCAAAATGAATGACTTTTTACACCATACCACTTTACACCCTCCGTGCATGCATAACACCGTGCTCAATGAATTAATTTTTTTTTAAGATTATCTTACACTAATATTCACACACTTGATATTGACTCTCACACACCCCGATTATGTTATGTTAATTCTCACACACCCCGATTATTTTATGTTGATTTACACACACCTGATTATTTCACCCTGATTTTCACACACTTAATTATATTGATTTCTTACAATTACTATTTACGGATTTTTACAGTACCATGTCTACCATTTCATACCTGAGTACCTCATCATCGGATGTAGATTCTGAGGACACCCTATCATCCATCACCTCCCCATTATCGGAAACACCATATGTCTTAGCTCTTCGAGCACATACACCACCTCCACACCCGGAGGCCAGTCCGTATGCTCCCACCTACATTCCACCTATTAATGACCTGTACATGCAGAGTCAGTAATGGCTGCCTGCAGAAGAGTCAGATACACCCCTGCCTACTCCACCACCCCCACCTGCCCCGGTAGCCCCGCGCAGGCAAGTCAGGATTCTAGGACCAAATGAGCCTGAACCCTTTATGATACCTTTTCGGAGCCACCCAAACGGTCTCACTAGGATTCATACACTTTGCATAGCGGAACGACTACCTGTTGTACCAGTTATGCCACCATTTCCACCATATTCCCCTACATCACCTCTAGAGATGATCTGGATGACACCCCAAGCATCACCCGAGCATCAATATGCACCACCACCATTATGATTATCTTCACCCCCACTTAGACCCGACCACCTATTTAACCAACTCACCCAGACATACCTATACACACCCCACCAGCGGGAGCCGACTTCGGAGGAGGACTTGCCCTCTTCGAGCCGAGCTCATACAGCCGGTCCCAACCATCCAACCTCACCACTACTACCATATCCACCCGGTTTCGCTCCACCAGCTCGAATCATCGAGACTGGGGAGAGCTCACGGGCAGCAGTAGTCCGCACCCCTACTCCATCCTTTATCATGACGCGTCTGGAGAGCCATGAAGAACAGATCGATACTCTCCTGAGTATGGTCGACAGTACCCCGTTGGACCGCCCCGAGATGGTCAACGACACCATACAGAGTCTCATATCCAGTAGGATAGATCTCGAGGACGGTCTGAACCGGATACGGTCAGAGATATCAGAGACCCGTACTCACATCACAGCCTCAGTTTGGGAGGGTCAGAGACACATTGTGGAAGCTTTGGAAGCACGCCACAGAGCTGACACACTAGAGAACCTTGTGGAGAACATGCAGGTTCAACACCAGACCGATATTCAGAGGCTTCTGGAGCAGATCTCACAACTCACGGGACCCATGGACGAGTCTTCCAGTAGTTAGGCGTAGTTTAATATCTGTATAGTTTTGAGGCACCTTATCCTGCCGCATGTGGCATTAATAAAGGACCTTGTAATCATTCTTTTATGTAACAAAATTGATTCAAGTTATTAATATATGTCGTTAGTTACTATATATTAATGTTGATTTATGCTACTGTGGATGTTCATGTGTATTGTGATTGTGTCAGACATGTCGTGATGTTACTTGTGAGTGTTATGGTTCTCTGAATGATATAAATGGAATGTAATTACAAACACATAACAAGGAAAATTTCAAAAGAAACTTGATGAATGTAGAGAAAGTTGCTTTTGTAGATGTTAAATCACTTTATTCCTTAGCAATCCCACACCAAGAATTGATCAGTCACCCAAACTTGTCGTGATTTTATGTTATTGTGACAATATTGTTAGGAATTGCATACAAATTCCCTATTACTCAACGTATTCTAACATGATCATTATGTGAAATCTAAATCTTTATTTTCTTGTGATGTTCACAGAAAATGGCTCGCACAAGAAACCAGGAAACTGCTACTCCCACAATAGCTATGACTCCTGAAGCTATCCAAAGAATGATAGCTGATAGTGTTACAGCAGCTCTAGAGACTCAAGCGGCTAACGTAGCCCGCTCGAGCAACAACAACAGATCCACTGCGGAAAGTGAGACATCTGCGTCTCGCAAATGCACATACAAAGATTTCATAGGTTGCCAGCCAACTTATTTTAGAGGATCCGAGGGAGTCACTGAACTCGCTCAATGGTTCGAACGCTCTGAAACAGTGTTCATGCGGTGCAACTGCCCCGATAACAGCAAAGTTACCTTTGCTACTGGAACACTTTTGGAGGATGCTGCATCTTGGTGGAACTCAACCGCCTAAACCATGGGTATGGAAGAGGCCTACCGGATGTCCTGGATTGAACTAAAAACCAAAATGTTAAAGAAATACTGTCCCCGAACGGAAATCAGAAAACTGGAGGAGGAATTCCACCGGTTAATTATGAGGGGAAACGATTTGGGAACCTATAACCGAAGGTTCCAGGAACTATCAGTACTATATCCAACAATGGTGCCAACGGTTGAAAGGGCTCTGGAAAAATATGTAGAGGGACTACCCCAAAGCATCGAGGGGAACGTCACCTCGTCGAAACCAACCACTTTTGAGGAAGCTATCGCTATAGCTCAACAATTATTGGAAAGGGAGATCAGACGAAGTTCTACCTCCGCACGCAATGATCATAAACGCAGTTTTGATAATCGTGGGACTACCACCCACAACAACCACAACAACAACAACAGGAACCCCAACACCAACAACAACTACCCCAACAACAACAATAATAACAACAAGAACCCCAACCGCAACAACAACAACAACAACAACAACAACAATAACAACAACCGCAACCACAACTACCAACAAACCCGCAACAACCACCACCACCAACAGAACCGCAGACAAGAAGCTGCTAGAGCTTATGTTGTTGCGCCCACCGGAGAGAAAACTTATGGCGGAAACCAACCCCAATGTAACCGATGTAAACTCCATCACACTGGACCTTGTAGTGCAGTTTGCGGTAATTGCCGAAAAGTGGGTCACAAGACCTCTGACTGCAGAGCCATAGGCGCAAACACACAGCCCATAACAGTAGTGTGCCACGGTTGTGGAGAAAAAGGACACTACAAGAACCACTGCCCAAAGAACCCGAACAATGTTGCTCGTGGGAGAGCATATGTGCTTGGTGATGGAAACGCACCACAGGAACCCGGCGTCATCACGGGTACTTTCTTACTGAACCAACTCAATGCTAAAATATTATTTGATTCTGGAGCTGATAACAGCTTTGTGTCTACCTCATTTGCTTCAATGCTTAATATTACCCCCGTAGAACTAGACACTACATATGAAATAGAAATAGCAAACGGAAATCTAATAAGCACCAACAAGATGATCAAAGGTTGCACCCTCACTCTTCTGAACAAACCTTTCCCCATTGATCTCATGCCCATCCAACTTG
This sequence comes from Artemisia tridentata subsp. tridentata, assembly GCA_021014915.2. Lineage (NCBI taxonomy): Eukaryota > Viridiplantae > Streptophyta > Magnoliopsida > Asterales > Asteraceae > Artemisia > Artemisia tridentata. The sequence continues at coordinate 314,495,168 of CP139507.1, forward strand.
GTAGCTTTAATGTCATTATTGGCATGGATTGGTTATCCAAACACCGCGCCCAAATCATCTGTGATGAGAAATTTGTCCAAATCCCACTTGATGGTGAAACTCTTATCGTTCGCGGCGATCACAGCAAAACCCGACTAAACATCATCTCATATACCAAAACAATGAAATACATGGATAGAGGATGTCACGTATTCTTGATACAAGTGACGGAGAATGAAACGAAGGAGAAACAACTCGAAGAAGTGCCTGTTGTTAGGGAATTTGCTGAAGTATTTCCAGAAGACTTGCCCGGTATTCCACCAGTTCGGCAAGTAGAATTTCAAATTGATTTAGTGCCTGGAGCAGCACCAGTTGCTAAAGTACCTTATCGATTAGCACCTTCAGAAATGAAAGAACTGTCTGAACAGTTAAAAGAGCTATCAGATAAAGGTTTTATCCGACCAAGTTCATCACCTTGGGGAGCACCAGTCTTATTCGTCAAAAAAAAAGATGGGACTTTCTGAATGTGTATTGATTACAAGGAACTCAACAAATTCACCGTAAAGAATCGGTATCCGTTACCCCCGATTGACGATTTATTCGACCAGTTGCAAGGATCGAGTGTTTACTCAAAAATCGATCTGAGATCTGGTTATCACCAGCTACGTGTCAGGGAAGAAGATATTCCAAAAACAGCCTTCCGAACACGCTACGGGCATTATGAATTTCAGGTGATGCCATTTGGTCTCACAAACGCACCCGCAGTGTTCATGGACCTAATGAACCGAGTATGCAAACCATACTTGGATAAATTCGTGATAGTGTTCATCGACGACATTTTGATCTACTCATGCAGCAAAGAGGAACATGCTGAACACTTGAGAACTATTCTGAAGTTGCTCAAAAATGAAAAGTTGTACGCAAAATTCTACAAATGTGATTTTTGGATCCCCGCTGTACAATTTCTTGGCCACATCATCAACAGTAAAGGTATCCACGTAGATCCTGCAAAGATTGAGGCGGTTAAAGGTTGGATATCTCCTACCACCCCAACCGAAATTCATCAATTTCTAGGTCTTGCTGGTTACTATCGAAGGTTCATTGAAGACTTTTTAAAAATTGCAAAGCCTTTGATCGAATTAACCCAGAAAAACAAGAAGTATATCTGGGAAGACAAACAAGAGTCAGCTTTTCAACTCTTAAAACAGAAACTCTATGAAGCCCCCATTCTAGCACTACCTGAAAGAAGTGAAGACTTCGTGGTATACTGTGATGCATCACATCATGGTTTAGGTGCAGTGCTAATGCAAAGACGCAAAGTGATAGCTTATGCTTCTAGACAGCTGAAGAAAAATGAGGAAAACTATACCACACATGATCTGGAGTTAGGAGCTGTGGTCTTTGCTCTTAAAATTTGGAGACATTACTTATACGGTACTAAGTGTACGATTTTCACCGATCACAAGAGTCTTCAGCACATCCTAGATCAGAAGGAGCTGAACATGAGGCAGCGCCGATGGTTAGAACTGCTCAACGATTACGAGTGCGAGATTCGCTACCACCCTAATAAAGCGAACGTTGTGGCTGATGCCCTGAGCAGAAAAGAGAGAATCAAACCTCTCAGAGTCTGATCTCTGGGAATGACCATTCATTCACCACTCCCATCACAAATCCTCAAAGCCCAATCAGAAGCTCTCGAAGAAGAACACAGACCCCATGAAAAGATTTACGGCATGCCCGAGAATGAAAATGGTTTTATCAAAAGATCAGACGGTATGTTGTGCTTCAAAGAAAGATATTGGGTCCCACTCTATGGAGGTATTCGAGATCTCATCATGCATGAATCTCATAAATCCAAGTACTCCATTCACCCAGGTTCCGATAAGATGTATCAGGATCTCAAAAAGATCTACTGGTGGCCGAACATGAAAGCCGACATCGCTGAGTATATTGGTAAATGTTTGACTTGTTCAAGGGTCAAGGCGAAAAGTCAAAAACCATCAGGATTACTTGTACAACCTGAACTACCGGTCTGGAAATGGGAAAGAATCACCATGGATTTCATCACGAAACTACCAAAGACGTCAACTGGATTAGACACCATTTGGGTCATCATTGATCGTCTTACCAAATCCGCACATTTCCTACCAATCAAGGAAACTGACGAGATGACCACTCTCGCTCAGTTGTATCTCAAGGAAATAGTGACTCGACATGGAGTTCCAATCTCCATCATCTCAGATAGAGATAGCCGATTTACCTCAAGATTTTGGCAAACTCTACAAAAAGCTCTCGGTACACGTTTGGATATGAGTACCGCTTATCACCCTCAGACCGATGGTCAGAGTGAACGAACGATCCAAACCTTGGAAGACATTCTTCGAGTATGTGTTATAGACTTCGGAAAAGGTTTGCCAGCATCAAGGCGGCACCATTTGAAGCACTTTATGGTAGAAAGTGCAGGTCACCTGTTTGTTGGACAGAAGTTGGTGACATACAACTCACTGGACCAGAACTGATACATGACACGACAGAAAAGATTTTTAAGATCAGACAACGTCTGCAAGCTGCTCGTGACAGACAAAAGAGTTATGCTGATGTAAGATGAAAACCCATGGAATTTCAAGTCGGTGACAGAGTCATATTGAAAGTTTCCCCATGGAAGGGAATGATACGCTTTGGGAAGCGTGGAAAGTTGAACCCCAGATAAATTGGACCATTCAAAATCCTTGAAAGGATTGGTCCAATGGCTTACAAACTTGAGCTCCCCGAAGAACTCAGTAGAGTACACCCCACATTTCATGTATCACAATTGAAGAAATGTTTATCAGACGAAACTCTCATCATCCTACTGAAAGAAATTAGACTAGATGACAAACTCGTGTTCACAAAAGAACCAGTAGAAATAATGGACAGGGAGATAAAACAACTTAAGCAAAGCCGTATTCCCATTATCAAAGTTAGATGGAACTCCCAACAAGGACCAAAGTACACATGGGAACGTGAAGATCAATTTCGTATCAAGTACCCCCATTTATTCCCATAGACACCCCTAACACCCATTTTAGATTTAATTCCGGGACGGAATTCTGTTTGACTGGTGGGTACTATAGCAACCTGTAAAATTTCATAGTAATTTGTACATTGCTAATCAAGTATTAATTTCTAATACAGTTCAGTTAACCATTTTTATGGTCTAAATTTAAAATTTTGTTATTACATTACAAACACATTGGAATGAGCTCACACATGGACCACAACGGACCACAAATGATCCATCACACCCAATGTACACCACACGGATCCAACACACTATTTCTAGGCCCAACACATTAGCCTGTTACTATTCCAAAGCCCAACCCAATATTTATAAGTTTTATTAACTTATAACACACTCGGCTAATCACCCTTAGCTTTGCCCCATTTTCTTTAAAATTTGATACACAAGTTATACATTATTTGGAACCATTCCAACCCTCACCCAGCTTAGAATTGGGATGCCAAATCTTATTTTCCCATTCGATCAGTTGAAGGCTTAACGAGAACCAAAGTAAAACACACTCACCACATATATCAACTCGCGCCATTTTTACACATTTTTCTCAAACTCGATCTAACTTGATTCCCCCTAGCTCATTCGACTTTCTAACATCTATTATGAGTTTAGAAGTTCTTTTCTCACCATCATACACAATATTGCACGTTAAAAATGTTGTGTGCACCTTTAAATAAACCGAACGAGACCTATACATGCATATACATTCTAACCGATTCATGGCTATGTTTAAATACCAAAACCTCCTCTTAAGATAACTAGGTACTCGATTGATATTCCCTTATCCCTGCGCCAAGGGTCTAATCAACAACTTGCAAGAGTATAATACTAGTATTTTACTATATAAATACATGCAAACTACATTACACTTAATACATTTCACATACACAAGCACCTCTCATTTTGTTAAGTATTTTCTCTCATTGCCGAGTACCAAAAAGGCCAGGAGTAGTTCTCATTAGTTCATGTTCATTTCCATGTGATCAAGTACCATTTCGAGGCATCATTAATCGATTCTAACAAGCTTCGCTCACTTTTCCTCGTTTTTGATCCATTTCGAACGTGAACTCCACCATTTTAAGGTGTAGTAAGTGATCACAAACTCTTCTCAATACTTTCTATACAATTTTATACATTCCATGCATTGTTTTTATTTCTATTCGAACGCATATCACATTTTATTTCCTATATACGCTTCTCGTTATTTTATTTCTTTACATTATGCAATGACCTCCTTATGGATGGCTAAGAAACATGTGTTTTAACTCTACTTGACACTTACAATTACGTTTATTTACTTATCGAATGCATTGTTATTTATTTTGAATCATATTCCATCATTTATGTTATTTCCTTTATTTTTGCATCATGTCTAACTCGACATAAGAATGGACTGTTAAATTCAAATTCTAATACACGACACCTTAATTTTATGGCTTGACCCATTTCCTTATTATCCCATTAATCAACTTAGTGTTTGGGGTTTTCCCCCATAAGCACCTATAAGCTCTTAAAAAGCCTCAAAGTAATCGATCACTAAAACTGTCGCAAACTCTTTATTAGTTTCGAAATGGGCTGAAAAGCCTAATAAGCAGTTTTATAGCTTATTCGATAAGCTAAACGTATAAGACCTTTTGTAACATTTTTCAAACTCATTTAACAAGCCCAAGATAAGCCCAATATTTTCTAAAACGCCTCGGATCAAATTTCGTTATTGGGCCTTGTTTATAACTCATAAAGCCCAATAAGCTCTAAAATAAGCAAACCAAGTAATAAGCAGTTGGAGAACACTTTAATAAGCTTTAATAAGCTTGTAAAACCTTCGGAATCTTTTTCCAAATCGTTTTATAAAAATAGGACTTGTTTTGCAAATGTTTTCACTATTTGGGTTAAATATGTCAAATCCGTATAAGTATGTTCTAAAACTGTCAAAACAGTAAGTTGGGGGTATAATTGATAAAAAAAAACAGTAATCATGTGGCGTATTATGTCATTTTGGGAAGATTTGGACTAAAAATGTAACCTATATATAAACAAGGACTAACGATGCAAAGTTAACACCGTTAGGGTAGAAAATGTAAAACTGGGGAAAGCACAAGAACCAAACTGTAACTTTATTCCATATTTATTTCTATTGCACATTTTGCATTTCTCATCTCATTCGTATGCATTTTTACCTTTCTATTCCGTATTTATTTCATTTCGTTTATATTTATATATAATGAGTTTTAAACGATTAAACTAACGTTTCGTTCACACACCTTTCGAGGGAACAATATTTATGGAATCAGTGACATAAAAACATGATAATATTATGTATAGTAATATTTTTGAGCTTTAAGCATTTTAAGCATATCACACTCATATCATACACCAAATTGTTATCCGTTACTCGTTTTCACACACATTGTTAATATTAAGTCAAAACACCAAATACTCAGACTTAACTATTATCCAGGTCCTGTGTTGGAGCCGTTTCCGTAATCTTACTTGATATTCACATTACCACCTTGCCAGTTACTCACAAGGTGAGTCATAGCCCCACTTTTACTTATTTAACAAGTTTACACTCCTTGGGGGGGATACATGCTACAAATTAAACACACAAGTATTTTCAAGTATTTTTGTATGCTTCACCAGATTTATATTGCCTAAGTTATGCTATTGCCAAAAGCCCCTCACATCATGAACCATTAATCACTTGCGAGTGAACGCGAGTATAGTGAATAGATCTATTAGAGGTTGACTGCCTGTTCCACTAATGCCGGAATGATAGTCTTAGTTACTAGTCGGATTAGTCGCAACGCACTATATTTGAGATAAATAGGAAATGGCAAAATCACCTATTACTCGAGGGCCCCTTACCTGTTACCAACACTGTTAACGTTTGCGTGTCATGAGACTTAGGGCAATATACACAACTACAATATGATTATTTAAAACGTGATTGTAATACTCAGGCAATCACTACTTGTGCTCTCAAACTCATTATTATTTACAAACTCTATAATTTCACTCAACAATTTTGTTGACTTTTAGCATGTTTATCTCAGGTATTTAGTGGAGCAAACAAGGCACAAAGCGGGCAATAAACTCAGGGTTTCAATGTGGTGTAAAATAAAGTCATGTCATTCACTTTTTAAACTACTACACTCGGTTATGGGAAAGTTTAAAACTCTGATATTTTCACATTTTGTACTTCAACTTTGATTCGAATAAAATGTACTTTTAAAACGTCTCTTCGAGCCGTTTTCTATTATTATGCAAAGATCCTCCCCTTAATACCCCGATTAGTCTTCCGCTGTTAAATGATAATTTAGGGGGTGTTACACACACATATCTCGACGATCGATGTTACTTAAATGGTGAAAGGGTAGGGTGATTATCCCTAAAAAGTATCCTCAAGAGAAATCCCATTTTTTAGCAAAATCATCAAATTTTCTACGGCTAAGTGATAACCTTTATTTAACTTAGTCCCGTGTCTCATCAAATAAGAACTGTCACAAGATCAAGTTAAATAGCCAGTTATCACTAAGCTCCACACTTTTGATCACTCGACTAAATTCTGAGATTCCCCTATTAGTACAATACTATAACATCCAACGGCGTGGATATAAACGGAAAAATTTCTACGTATGCAAGGCGATAGGGATGAGAGTCTCAATGTATATAGCAGTTATAGTCTAGGCACTAAATGCAACCTAGTTCTCTATAACCAAGTCTCTGATACCAATCTGTAACACCCCCAAATTACCGCAGCGGAACGATAGTGTCAAGGGGGGGTATTACTTCATAATATAGATCAAGGTATAGAAAACGACCTCTAAATGAGACGTTTTGAAATGTTACCATTCGAATTATTTAAATCAGAGTTAAAACAAGAAATTCAAAGTATAAAGTTACATAGATGTTTTCAATATGTATCGAATGGTAAAAGATAAAGATGAGAGTCTCCAAGTATGCAAATGACTCTAAGATCCATGCATCCACTATCGCCTTATAAACCTGAGGTAAACATGCTAAAAAGTGTCAACCAATGGTTGGTGAGTTCATAGAGTTTAGTTTAAAATGTAAAACATTTGAATAAAGATTTCACAGCAAAGGCCTTGTAAATCCACTCAGTCCCAAGCCCCGCTCATACAAGACTTGCAACCTGTGTGTTTACAATCCACTGCTAAAGTATGAGTATGTGTATTCCGGATTATATTCACCCAAGGTCGCGTCATTTTGGACCCAAGGGCGGGGACACCTTCCCAAATAGTACGTGTTACCCAAGGTCACGTATCCTGGACACAAGGGTGGGGGCATCATCCCATAATAGTACTATCAATACCTCTCCAATGACTATAAATAGTATGTATATGAATAGTTTAACACGTAAAAGCATATAACGTAATAAGACTACACATCATATCTACAAAGTATAAAAGCCTAACGTATCATAAACGTTTTGAGTAAATTGCATACCAATGCAAATCATGTATTTGTTAAACGAGTAAAGTAATTTAAACATGTATCTCCCCCAAGTAGTTTAAAATTAATAAAAGAGTAAGAGTGGGGCTATGACTCACCTTAGCTGTAAAGGTCAAAGTAATGTTATGTCAAAAGTATCACGGGAACGGCTTCAACACACGACCATACCAAGAATTGGTGGTGAAATCACGATGAATGGACTAAGAATGATGGATTCTTGTATGTAACTCGTCAGAATCAATACAAAAGAGTCGAGATCAACACTTTATGTTGGGTAAATGGCTCGAATGCATTGTGGAAGTCCCTTGTTCTCTTCGAATATAATTGACAGGAGTGAAAGATACTTAGGAGGATATGTGAGAATTATTTTTGAGTGTGAATGAGGATGAATGAATGTGTACGAGTATGTACATGCATGTATATAGGGATATATTGTATTAAAATCATCAAGTGGGGATTTCATTCGATTGTGGCAGGGAATGTGATAAGGTTTATGGAATAAAACTAGATAGCCAATGAGTATTTTAGTTCAAGTGGTGAAAGTGTGGCTCGGTTTAGGATCAAAGAGTATATATACATTGTACTCGACAATTTAAAAGGGTCCAACAATATTCTAACGTGTCCAAACATATAGAAAATGTGTGAAAAATATTTATAGAAGTTATTAGGCCGAAAACAGTGCAAAACACGTAGGCAAAAATATGTTTGGTTGAGTTCGGTTGAATTTGGATTGAGTTAGTATTTGTGTCGACTTGGACTAGCTTTAAGCCTCTTTTTATGTTCAAACGTTCGAACTAGGGAAAAAGGCTTGTCATTCTCGAATCTTGGGTGTATGGAGAATCGAACCATGTAAAGTAAAGTGTAGCTTGTATGTCTAATTTTAGAAATAAAGAGACCAAGTAAATGGGGTTGGATCGACAAGAATGAAGGAAATAATAAGAGTTGGGCTAAAATTTGTATTGGGCTTGAATAGTATTGGGTTGAGAAATAAGATTAAGGATCCGTTTGGTGATTATTTGTGTATTGGACTTTCGTGGTACGTGTGTGAGCTCGTTCCAAAGTATCGTGAATCACATAACAACATTTGAGTTATTGATGAAGCGAAAAGTGTACCGCTTTTAGGGGGTCATTTAAGCCCTAAATCGTATTTATTTGATCAAATATTGCCCTAAATCGTTCCTTTTGTCATTTTAGGTACTTTGGAGAAGAAATCTGGAAAAGGAAGCATTTTGGACGTTTTTGGAGCATAAAAGTGAAGAAAACGGCAAAGTCTCAAAATTATGCTGGAAACTACCTTTGACGGCGTCAGGAATTGGTCCAGACGGCGTCATGGCTTGGCAAAAGTGGTGGATGTGAAAATTACTCATGATAAGCCAGAGAATTTTGCATGGAAATTCTGACGGCGTCACCCTTTAATGTGATCAAGGTCGTCACGGCTTAAGCTAAAGTGGGACGGCGTCAAGACATAATCTGACGGCGTCAAGCCTTGATAAGCCAGAACGGATTTTGGAGGTCTAAAGAGGGACGGCGTCATGAAGGCCATCCGGGAACCCTAAAAGCGGCGAGGTGACGGCGTCAGGATCTACAACGTGACGCCGTCAGCCCTTAAACTCTATATATAGTTTTGCAATTTTTTGTCATTAGTGTGGAACTTTGTGTGTAACCTTTTGGGAGGAAACCCTAAGACGATTTTAGCAGCTTTTTCAAGGCTTTTTGCCTTGAGATCTTCCATGTTACATTGAAGATAAGTTATCAATTAATCATTCAATATGTCTATGTGTTGTTTGATTCTATCTTGTTCTTGTCTTTTGTTTAACATGCTAGGCTAGGTTTTCTTTGTGTTTGCTTAGATCTAATGAAACCTAGCTATTGATTATTGGTTATTAGTGTGTTATTAGTTGTATTGGATGATTGTTTATCTATGTTAGGCTTAAGAAAACTGGCTAACCTCCTATTCGGTAACTTGCTTGAACGTCTTAAGAAGCATGAACCAATGCGTACTAAGGTTTTTATGGTTGTATTTAATGCACAAGCGAATTCTAGTGATCCCATGTTAGGAGCTTCCTAGCCGGCTCGACATAGGAGTGAAGTAGGAGCTTGTAGAGTTGGGGAAGTACGTACGCCACCCCACGATTGGTATTAAGGAATACACCCGTCATCCACGCGATTAATACACACTAATCAACCGGTAAAAGATAGTTAGGGAGTAAGGAAATCTAAGTAAACACATTTCTCTCCACATAAGTTCTACCACCTTTTCATTTTCTGTTATTTTATTTTATTTGCATTCGTAGTTACTTGGGTTAGTTGACTAGCGACTAATTCCGCCCACTCTTTCAAACCCGAGATTTTACTTGCTTTCATAAAAATATAAAAACATAAAAAGAATCTTCTCTCACCCCTAGACCTATTAGAGTAGTTTTTCAATCCTAACGACACTATTCCCTGTGGAGAACGATCAATCCCCCGTACTTACCACTACACTATACTACATTGGTCAGGTACACTGCCTGGTGGGGTTGTAAGCCTCTCGAGATCCCTTGAGGGGTAAAACCTGTTGTAAGGTCGCAAAACCACGCATCAGTTATAGAAATGTAATAAACAAAATTTTCAAATTTTGCTCGTAAAAATGGTTAAGTGAACTGTAATGATGGGTTAATACTAGATTAAGGTTGACTAATGACGGGGGAAATCTACGGGTTGCTACAAAACCGCTTACCCCTTTTTGAGCGTTTGTTTGCAATGAAAGTGTCAACGAGGCGACCATAAGGTGCACAAATCTTCCATAGGCCTCTTGGGTCAAGCGATTCGAGGAAATTAGTGACGTAAAAGGACGACGCCACTTTCTCCACATCCTTGTGAAATGGGTTCTCGATAGGTTTAGTGAATGAAGCATTATTTTTACGAAAAGTCCAAGACCAACCATTAGCATCAACATAGCGAGAAGATTTCCCCATCTCCACAAAATCCAAGTAAAGATCAACCTACCTTTCGTATCAGAGGCTTCTTGGTGTTGTCTAATCTTCTATCTCTTTTGAACAATCGAATATGAAACAATAATCAATCAAACTAGACTTTTATTTTATATACAATCGTTAGGTTTACAAATGTATTTACATGAGTATTTATACTATCCCAAACGACACATACTAAACAACATACCGTTTCATTAAACGGTTTAACTAAAATAACTGTTTTTCCTAACCGACAATAACTGCCACTTTGACTTATACATATATTTGACTTTTCGTGTTTGACTTTGACTTTCATGTTTGACTTCATGTTTGACCTTCATGGATTAGATAAATTAGTATCCAATACTCCTCCCTAATTTATTAATCCATGTCTTCGATATCTTCAAGCTCCATCATCTTTATCTTTGAACTTTGGCTTGTTTCCACTTCCTTTGTCTTGATCTTTAACACGAACTATGTCTTGAACTTTCTTCTTGGTTTGACTTCTTTCTTCCTTGTCTTCAATTTCATCTCGATCATCTTTGTTACCTTTGTCACCATCTTTCTTCTCTTGTATCATTTCATAATCTTGCATCTCCAATAATCTGTTTCTTTTAGTACTTGTATCACGATCTTCTGGTTCAACTTTCTTGTTGCTTGATTTAATGTCTTTCTCAATTTGGTTCTCCTTCTGAAATCTTGATGGCGTCTCTTGATGCTTCTTGCATTCGCCCTTGTCAACACTTGATTCTTCTTCTGGATGTTTCTTATCTGAAACAACTTCATGGTTCTCTTTCTTAAATTGTTCTCCTTTTGTCTTTAACTCTTTCATCTCTTTGCTTGTGCAATCTCTCATCTTCTTGAGGTTCTCTAACTCTATCTACATTTGTTTCTCAAATGCCATTTCTCTATTTCTCATTTTCTTCTCAAACTCTTGTTTCTCCATCTCTAATTCTTGAAGCATTTCGAACTTCCAAAACTCTAATTTACACTTTAAGTCAGTTTCTATCTCTGATCTCATGTCTTCTAACTTTTCTTTTGGAATTTCATCCTTCTCAATGACAATTCCTTTCTTTCTCGATTCTTCCTTTAAGGATGTTATCTCTTTTTCATCTTTACTAGTAACCATCAATAACGCTGGTTCATCATCTTCGAGCACAAGGTTTACTTTTTCTTCTCTACGGTTTGGTTTTGGACAATTTGCAGCAAAGTGTCCAAACTCTTGACAATTATAACACTGTATTTCTCTAAGATCTCTTCTTGTATAATTTTGATATGTAGGGCTTCTCCCCCCTCTATCATAACTATCTTCATTCCTGTTATCTCTTACGAATCTTCCTTGGCCTCTTCCTCGTGTCTGATTACCACCTCCTCTTCTATAACTTCCATAGTTGCGTTCATAATTTCTGTCATTCCCTTGACGTGTGAACAATAACGTCTCACTGTTATCTTCATCACTTCCTTTTCTAAACTTAAGCCTTTCTTCATAAGTCTTAAGTTTCCCGATAATTTCCTCCAACTTTACAGTCTTAAAATCAACAACCATTTCAATGGTTGCTACTATTGGTACAAACTTATCTGGCACTGCATTAAGTACTTTCCTTACTTTTGTTTGTTCATCAAACATCAATCCACATGTAGCGGCCTTTGTAATAATACTCATCAACTTCCCCGAAAATGAATCTATTGATTCATCTTCTTTCATCACGAGTCTCTCAAATTCTGATTTCAATTGTTGCGAGTGTGCCTGTTGGACGTCTTCTGTCCCAACGAATCTGGCCTTCAAAGAATCCCAAATTTCTTTTGCTGTTTCACATCCCGCAACTTGCATTTGCAAATCTTCTGGTAATCCTTGAAATAGATATACTGGTGCAGAACTATCCTTTTTTACATCAATCTCTTTTGATGTACTTGTTCCTTCTACTAAACCCCATACTCCATTTGCCAATAGTATCTTTTTCATTCTTAATGCCCATAATGTATAGTTCGTATTGTTTAGAACTGGACATTGATATGATGATAATGATGAGGCGAAAACAATATTTCCGTTTTTATCTCCCGACATATTCTCTTTCCTAATGATCTTCACTTTTAGTTTCTACTAAAGCCAATATAACTCTAACGATAGTCGAACTTAACTTTTTCTGACTAACCAAAATAATTTTCTAACAATTCTAACGTTTCTAACAATAGTCGAACTTAACTTTCTGTCTAACCACAATAGTTTTCTAACAATTCTAACATTTTTCTAACGCGAATTGTAATGGCAAAATTCTAATATTTAATCTATTCTCCTAATAGAAAAAAACAAGTGTTTAAAAAAAAGTAATACGGAGTAATAAAACCTGGCTTCCTTTTTTTTTTTTGTGGGCCGCTTTTCCTAAACAAAAAAAGACCGATCCTTTTGTATCCCCAATAAAGGCCCTTTTTCTTTCTTTCTGAAAGTGTCGCTCTTCCCTTAAATTTCCTTCTATCTCTGATTCGGTGGTGGTGGTTCTCCTTTTAATTACACAGAGGTAATGGTTTCCTCTCTTTCTCTTCTGATAATGACGGTTACTCTCTTCCTTTGTCTTCTCCGGCAAAACACACGGCGGCAGTTAACCGGTATGTTTTTTTCTCTTTCTCTGTTTCGATCTTTACTTAATCGGTTTTCTCTCTTGATTGATTCCCTGAATCAATTTCTTCTTTGTCTTGAGCGATTCCCTGAATCGCTAGTCTTTCTTCTCTAAAAAAAACGATTCCCTGAATCGTTGGTTCTCTATCTCTGGTTTCGAACCTTTGGCTCTGATGCCACTGTTGTCTAATCTTCTATCTCTTTTGAACAATCGAATATGAAACAATAATCAATCAAACTAGACTTTTATTTTATATACAATCGTTAGGTTTACAAATGTATTTACATGAGTACTTATACTAGCCCAAACGACACATACTAAACAACATACCGTTTCATTAAACGGTTTATCTAAAATAACTGTTTTTCCTAACCGACAATAACTGCCACTTTGACTTATACATATATATGACTTTTCGTGTTTGACTTTGACTTTCATGTTTGACCTTCATGGATTAGATAAATTAGTATCCAATACTTGGGATACTTGCTGATACGCTTATTAAAACAAAACTCGGTTTGGCATTTTAACAAACAGTTTATGAGCACCACCAATTTTAAGCCAAGAGGAAGTACAGCAAGTTGTGGGGAAGGTGGTGAATTGTACTAGAAGTAGTATAGGAAGACGACATTGTAACTGTAGTAATAATGGTGAATTAAGAAATTTAATTTTAGTGATTTAGGAGTTGAAGTGAAGGGTTTGATTTGAGTGGTATTTTGAGAATTTGCTCAATATTAAATTGTTGAACAAACAAAGATCATATGATATACACCAACAACAACTTAAATTAATTACTACCAAAATTAGACACAAAATTTAAAAAATTGATACACAAACTAAATCAATGATGCCTTAAAACTAACAACTAACAAACACCATGATTGAACATAAAACGTTGATTCTGTAATAATTAAAAAAAAAAAATTGATACACGACATGCTAATGGAAAATTTTCAACACTCACAGCATTGATAAACAAATTCACAATAATGATACACAATTTACAATCATTTATAGACAACTTTGAACAACTTTCATGTCGTTTATGGCTTCAAATTATGACCTGGGTTCGGCAACGTTTGTTGGTTTTAAATCTAGATTCCAACAACACTTGACTTTATAATACATATTCATGAGTCGGTAGTAGTTTTGTGGATAATGAAGACATGACCGGTTTTTGTAAAGAAGGAGAGAGGTGATGAAATGATAAGGCTGGGCACACTCGTGACATTCAGCGACTTTCATTTTGCCTGCTACATCAGCTTTCTCTCTCTGGCGACTTATAGACGACTTTTTACCACGCGGCGACCTTCAATTGGTTTATTCTCATTTGAAGCCGACTTTTTCATTCGAAGACCAAGACGGTAAAGAGTTTTGTTTGTTCAGTTTTTCAAAGAAAATTATTGAAATGTTTTTATTATAAAAAGAAAATCTTGCCTTGTTTTTTGTTTGATATTGTTGTTCTTAATTGTGGGTTTGTGTCGACCGTTGATTGTTGGGTTTTTTTTATTGAAATTTTTTTATTATCAAAAGAATAAGTGACTATGACAAGAAATGAAAGTGTTGGATGAGTGTGACAAATAAAATACAGTAAGGTGTTTGTGGTGAGAGTGGGAGGGTAGGTGAGGAGGTGTGAGTGAGGTGGGTAGATAAAATGTAAAAAGAATAGTATTTTAGTCTTTTACAGTAATAGTTTTAATAATAAGATAAAATATCACATCATATGTACTTTTATTATAAACTAAAGGGACACGTTTTGCACATACAATAGAGTCGCACATTCGCACATGACCATTTAGGTAAAAGGTGTTATTTTTATACCTTTTGTTGACCACAGCCCAACTTTTTATACTATTTTGAGAATTTGCACTTTAATATTTATACAAATTAATGATACATGGTCGTCTATCAACGAATGAGTATTTGTTGTGTATGATTGTTTCATGTGTATCAATGTTCAAAAGCTTATGTAGTGCTGATATTGAGTTATTTGTATTCATGGGAGTATGTATCAAAAAAACTAATCGGTGCTGATGTCGGAATAAAGAGTCAAAGATGATGAACTACTAACCCTCCGTCTCAATTTCATTGTCCATATTTCCTTTTATGGATGTCTCAAATTAATTGTCCACTTTCCTTATTTAGTAAAAACTAGAGAATCTAAAAGAGGAATATTCCATTTTAGTAGTTGAAAATTAAAGTGGCCCCACTTTTATTAAACTTTGTGTTTTCTCTCTCCTGACAAATAAATTGAGACAAAGATGAGGGAGTATTAAATATGAGAGTAAATTTCATTTTTGGTCCCTAAGGTTTGGCCAAATTGCAGGGTTGGTCCCTAATATTTCGAAAGTGCAACGGTGGTCCTCATTTTGAAGTTTTTGCTGCATGTTTGGTCCCTGATCAACATCAAATGACTAAATTACCCTCGCCTTCTTCTTTTTCTATTTTCTTTTCAGCTTTCTTACATAAATGGTCCCTGTGTTGTGCCACGTTTTACAAATTTAGTCCCGAAATTAATTTTTTTTTCGAAATTAATTTTTTTTTCGAAATTAATTTTTTTAGAAAAAAATTTTTTTTTTTCGAAATTAATTTTTTTAGAAAAATTATTTTATTTTTCGAAATTAATTTTTTTAGAAAAAAAAAATCAAACAAACTAATTTTGAAAAAAAAAATTAATAATTTTTCTAAAAAAAATAATTTTTCTAAAAAAATTAATTTCGGGACTAAATTTGTAAAACGTGGCACAACACAGGGACTATTTATGTAAGAAAGCTGAAAAGAAAATAGAAAAAGAAGAAGGCGAAGGTAATTTAGTTATTTGATGTTGATCAGGGACCAAACATGCAGCAAAAACTTCAAAATGAGGACCACTGCTGCACTTTCGAAACGTTAGGGACCAAACCTGCAATTTGGCCAAACCTGCAATTTGGCCAAACCTTAGGGACCAAAAATGCAATTTACTCTAAATATGATTAATTAAATACTACTATTAAAACCCCTGATGTAGAAAAACAATTAAAAAAAAGGCTTCAGATCATGCCATTCTATCTAATTTGACCAAGTAAGATCATTATTGATGCATCTAACGGTTCATATTACTTCCTATAATATGATAAGAGTTAATGTGAGAACTTTTTTAAAGTTGTTAAAATGAAAACTAATATAAACAACCAATAAAAACATTTATGAATAACCATTTTAGCGATGATACACAAAAAATAAAATATTAATACAACTTAACATTCTAATAACTAATAGAGTAAATTACACGGATGGTCCTTGTGGTTGGCGTTGACTTTCATGTATGGTCCCTTGACTTTTTTTTTTGCACTCACAGTCCCTAACTCAGAAACTACTAACACAGATGGTCCTTTGACCAAACGTCGTCAGCTTTGACCGTTAAACACCCCTCATGTGACTTGCACATGAGGGTATTATAGTCATTTTAATGTCCCACAGGGACCATATCTGAAAACTTGCACCTTCTTCTTCCCTCAGGCACCAACACCACCGCAATACTGCTGCCGCTTTCACTTCTCTACCAAATTCCATTTATATTTATAAATCTCACTTCCAAACACCCTCTTCTCTTCCATCTTTGTCTTCACCATTTTCAGCCACCACCACGGACCACCTGCCACCATCTCCACCACACTCTCCAAGTGGCCGGAATACACCAAAACCCAAAACTAAAATCAAATTAAAAAATCAAAACATTTCAACCACATATAAACATAAATCACAACTACAGATATAAACATAAATCATAGATATAGACACAAATATAAACATAAATCACACATGAATTCCTTGACGAAAACTGAAATCACAAAATCCTAACCCCTAAACCTTGAGATTCGTTTTCAATTATTCAGAAAGATCCTCTTGATCTGATTGTCAATACGAATCACTCATTTGGGCACATTCAGATAGATATAGTCTAATCACAAAATGACCTTTGTAAAGCATAATACAAGTTGATTTTCCATTGTATAGAGTCTATATATGTTCACTGACTCGCAGTCATGAAGAAATAATGGCTGTTTCCACTAATCATGAGGGGTAAAGTTGGATTAGAAGACATCACCAAGGCCAAAACACAACCTAAGACAGCTTATCACAAGTCGAACTTTCCCCAAGTCCTTTAACCTTTTAAACACATCACTAAGACTAACCCATCACCTAATACAGCTTATCCGGAGTCCAATTTGCATACCGCACCTATAATTCTACTACCATCTTTACAAATATGCTCCAATTCAAACATTACTAGTTTGCCATATCTATCGACATCTTAACCTTACCCACTTGACAATGAAAATGTCATATTTCCTCTCATAAGAAAACCATGTACAGAGACAAAAGATAGATTCAAAACCACCACAAAACCCTCCTTAACACTAACGCACAACCTATGACAGCTTAATTCACATCAAATTCTCCATGGAAATCACTTTTAGCCTTGTCTGTCATATCCATCAATTTCTTAACCTCAACCCACATCACTATAATATATTCACAAATGGAAGTTTTCCAGCTTACAACTACCCCCATCCTTTTCCACCTTCAAAAGTATGCCATTTCAAGCTCGGCCTAATGTGATTTCAGTTTTATTTAGTGTGGTGGTGAGGAAGAAGATGGATGTGGTTGTGGTGTAGGTGATTTTTTTGTTTTGACGGCTGCAATTCCATTAAGAAGAAATGAGTCGATTTTTAGTAGATTCGAGGATGATGATGATTTTTTTATTACGTTCTGAATTGGTGTGGAGAATGAGAGATCAAGACGAGGATGATGGTGAGATTGATTGAGGTTGGTTTGGTTAAACATGAGGCTGTGGTGATGATGGTATAAGAGATGATATGAATTTTGTAGAGACTTGATTTTATAAATATGAATGGAATTTGGTCTCTGTACATAGTTTGTGGTGATGATGGTATAAGAGATGATATGAGATGATATGAATTTTGTGGTGATGATGGAGATGATATGAGGCTGTGGTGATGTGGGACATTAAAATGACTATAATACCCTCATGTGCAAGTCACATGAGGGGTGTTTAACGGTCAAAGCTGACGAAGTTTGGTCAAAGGACCATCTGTGTTAGTAGTTTCTGAGTTAGGGACTGTGAGTGCAAAAAAAAAAGTCAAGGGACCATACGTGAAAGTCAACGCCAACCACAAGGACCATCCATGTAATTTACTCTAACTAATAACTAACTGATACATATGTTTGGATTATTGATACACAAATATAAATTTTACATCGATACATCAAAATCATAAAAAACTAATATCTTATACATAAACTAATAATACACCTAAAACACATTAACCACTAAATAAACTAATACACATACTAAAACCAGATACACATACCACATCGAATCAAACTGTATCACCTAGGATTCGTCAATTGTAAAATAGAAAACTATCGGAACTTTAAAAATCGAGTTATGGTAATGATTCATTAAATTTATACAGATGATTCACAATTGTACTTATATCGCAAAATCGTAAAATTTTTAACGTTGATTCAATTTATTTTATTTTTTTTTACACATTTTGGATTAAAAGCACATTAAAATGAGTTCTACACTTGAAAAACTTGAATCGAAGTTAAAAATATATCGTTTTTGAGCATCCCTCTCAATTGAGAAGGATTTAATCCTTCTCAATGGATCCAAATATATATATATATAGCCGAATAATCGCACGTTGCGGCGGCGTGTACCACATTGTAGACAATTTTTTTGCGAGTAAATGTTCTTCGATAGTATATTTTTTGGCTACCAATTTTCTCGAATTGACTATAATTTTACAGACGGTGAAAATTTTCGGTTGAAATCACTTTAAGAAATAGTTTTTGACAGATAATATTCTTCAAAAATTAAGTACAAGAAAATTACTAAAATTTTCTTAAAACTTATCACATTATTTAACATGTAGAGAAATAATTTTGAATAATTTATTTGTAGTTGTAGCTGTTCCCACGATTCTGTTTTTAAATTAACTTATTATTTTGCCACAAATAGATTAGGTGTTGTTTGTTTATTTAGACATTTTATGTCTGAATCTGAATATCACGTCTGAATCTGAATTAGTGGTCCAAAAGTCTGAATCTGAATTGTTTTAGTCTGTTTGTTTTTATAAAGTGTCTGAATAAAAAAAAAAAAAAAAAACAATCATTTCGTTATAAAACAAACCAAAAGACCCTCCATTCATGATTATTAATAAAAAAATCAAGACCAAGATGAGGAGATAAGGATTGAAAAGAAGTAGGTGTAAAGTTTAAGCTTTTCAGATGTAATCAGACATATTCAAATGTCTGAATGAATCAGACCCTATTCAGATGTATTCAGACTTCAGATGTCTGAATAAACAAACAGTCTGAATCTGAAAATGTCTGACCGAATCAGACTTCAGACGTATTCAGATCTGAATGAGCCGAAACAAACACAACCTAAGAAAATAATAGAATTGAATATGATAAAATAATGGATTAGTCAATTTGTTTAATAAGTCCATCACGATAATCATTTTATACTATTGCCTCAATAATGATAATCATTTTATATTATTGCCTCAATAATGTAAATAAGTTTTCAAGGCAATTAATAATTTTTATGTGCTTAATTTTTCAATAATGTCATCCTTTTAGTATATCTTATACTCCAATGATACTAAGCCCAGTGACATATGGACTATGCCCAGGGTCGCCTTCTTGAAGCTAAGCAGTACCATAATCTATAAGCAAGAGATGGATAATCGACAAACAAACCACAACAACGTATCTAATTATCTACCCTCCAATAACAATTGCACTGCTACAACCAAATAAAAGTAGTATACGAAAAATAGAATATGCATATTTTTCAAATGAATATAAACAACATATTAGTTTCTATCTTTCAATTCTATTGTTTTTGTTGACAAATTCTTTCGTTAACAAACTCTTTTTAACCCCAATATCATGTCGTTGTTCGAACAAACAACAATATCATCCTGAAACTGAAAATAATAATTAAATGGGTTGAAAGCTTCTTGTCATGAATTCTAAACATCCCCTAATTACCCATATTTATATAAAAAAAAGGGATAATCTGTTTCTTGTCATCGACAGGATTAAATGCTTACATGTAATAAGTAAAACTTAACGACTCTGCTACTATTTGACTGATATAAAACTTTATAAACTGCCTCTGTCAATAAAAATTGCATTACTTCAAATTTAGGAAAAAGATACCATCATTTCACATGAAGAAGAAATCTACTCACTATCAGTCCCCATCTCGTAGCCCGTTGCACCTAAGGGGGTTTTGAAAATATAAATTTTTAGCTTAAAATGAACATTAAAACCTGTTGGAAGGAGAGGGTGGTTGTCAGAAGCTTCACACGATGTTACAAAAATAGTTAGATCACCGGGCCATGTTTGCACTTGTTTCTGAAGTGGGTATTGTATAGCCGTTGCGCAACGTGTGTATGCTCATGGTCACGTATTTCCTTTCGCCTTTATCTGTGTGATTCCACCAAAAATTAAGATGAGGAGGTGCAATCATAAAGTGACATCAGCACTTCTTAACTAAAAGATCACCTTTATTTTTAACTTCAAAAATATCTTTTTATCTATTTTCTTTTTATAATCTAATTTCACCATATTTTCTAAAAAATTTTACAGCTTTAACCTTAATTTGAATCAATACAAACTTGATTCGTCAAAATTAATTATATACTTTGGGAGGGAGTATTTGACATTTTGACGGATAAGAGAGTGTGAGAGTCTTTGTATATGTGAGAATAATGATGTCAATATGGTGTTGCGGAAAGCTAAGGGAAACCCAAACAAACACATATAACGAACACATATTGTGAAACGAGTTCACTAAGCGGGTAAGAAATTTTGAGGTGCTGCAAGTTTTTAATTCACGCAAAAAAAGGTTGAACTTTTTACTTAAATGTATGCGGTCAGATTGGAAATTTATGCGATCTAACTAAAGTAGTGTTAACTTTGTTGTTACATATTACTAGAAATGTAGTGTTAACTCCATAGTTAAGTTTGTTGTTACCTTTTACTAGAAATGGTAACTAGTAGCTTACAATATAATATAAGATCTATTGTGACAAATACAACCCATGTAAGAAGTGTAAACATGAAAGAAACTGATTCTTCAAAAAAGTTGATCAAGCATATAAAAACCCGTTTTCAAAATCTTTGTAGACGATTTTTTTTCTGTTTTTCATTTCCAACAAATCAAAATCCATCAACTTTTAAATATGAAATTCCAATGGCAGAAAAAATGATCGAATTTTCAAGCTATAACATACCAACAGAGCTCATAATCAACATACTCTTAAGGTTACATATGAAATTCATAATTAGATGCACCTCAGTTTGCAAATCATGGTATTCTCTTATCAAAAACCCGAGTTTCATCACTTCTCATTTCAGTTTGAGCTCAAATACTAACAACAATGGTTATATTCTGATTGGTGGTACTAATTTATGTCATGTAATATCTGATACATCTTTTAAATTGCTATACTCTATTGAAACCCCTTTCAGTGTTATCCCTCATCATAAATTTTCGTTAAATTTCGTTGGTTCGTGTAATGGATTAGTGTGCTTAGCACCCGGGATAGAGTATCATTTAGGGAAATTTTTTTTTATTTGGAATCCAATGATTAGAAAGTATAAGAAGCTTCCACCATAAGGGTTTTCGGATATGTTTACTAATGATGAGAAGAAGATGTTTTTTGTACTAGGTTTTGGTTTTCATAAAACTATGAATGATTATAAGGTTGTTAGATTTATTTACTTTACTTACAATTTAGTGTATGCGGCACCTTTGGTTGAGGTCTATAGTTTGAAAAGTGATTCATGGAAGATTGTTGATAGTGAAATTCCGCTTAGGGTGTGTCGGAGAGTACTGACGTTTCATAAGGGTGTTTTTTATTGGAGGGGACGTTTTACGAGCAATGATCATATTGGGATGTATATTATGTCGTTTGACCTTGATGACGAGATGTTTAGAGTGATTGAATAGCCTTTATTAGATTTCCCAGGTGGTCTTTTAGCGATGAGCAGATCATCTGATTCATTATTTGCTATATGCTCGAAGAATTATAGGTATAATGGCTTTTTGGAGTTATGGAAGATGGATGAAAATAGAAGGGGTTGGACGAAAGCATACAGGATTCAGTGTGATGGAGGTGCGGACTGGACAATCGGGTTTACAAGAAGTAATAAGTTTGTATATTCTGTTTATAAGAATGTGCTTTCTTCGTTTGATCTTGAAAGCCTTAAAACAGAATTTCATGATATTGGGATCCCTTTTAGTCGGTTTGCAGTTGATGCCAATTATATGGAACGTTTCCTGTTATTGGATCATTGATGTCATGCTGCTCGAGGGAACGTAAGTTGCTAACTTCTGTCATTGAATTACATCGTGTGGTTTCTTTTATTTAGTTTGGTGTAGTCATTTTAGTTATTATTTTTAGTTGTCGTGTATGCTGTCTTTCCGTTTCGAGTTGATACATATGATGTAAATTGGATACTTATGTTTGCATACATTATGGTTTCTTCATCTATCAATCATTATTCTGAGTTCGAGATGAAGGGTAGTTAACAGGGATGGGATGATTGTAGCACTGGGTTTCTCTTTGAACCAATCTTAAAAAATATATACAAAAGAAAAGGTAACCAAATGTCATTGAAGTGGATGTATTGAAAAGGCAACACACATACTAGTAGTATGATACTACCCAAGTACCCAATGTAAAAGATGAACAAACAAGTCAACCAACTTTCAATCTGGTTTATGTACACCAATCCAGTTTGAAATGACTATTATTTGATGCCATGCAGCTCGAGGGCAGGTTAAAAACTTCTGTAATTGATTTATGTCTTAGTTTTTTATTATCGTACTGCTGTGATGCTGCCTGCTGGTCTAATATTACCTTCATTTCAAAATGCCAGATGATTATGGTATTGTCAGTTCAGCTAAACCCAATGTGAATTGTAGTTTTTAACTGACACCCATTACTAATCCCATTTGCAAACTAAATCCTCTGCCTGTAAACACCATATTAGTAAAACAAGAAGAAAAAAAAGCACCAAAATCTATTAACTCAATATTAGCTGCAGGTACATTTCCAGTAACAATGTTTAGCTACAGGTACATTTCCACACTGCTAGATTTTGTATAAAAAAAATATACTTTCGAAATCAGAAATCTTGTCTAATTCAAGTAATAACCGTTATGCAAAAATATTTACTTAATGAGAAGAAACTATGGAGTTCAAGTTTGCAGAAGTCGTGAGATACAAGCATGCATTGTTGCAAATATTGCCAAAAGTCGCATACAAAATACCTCGAATTAAATATGGATAACACAAATGATACCAAATAGTGAAAATCAAAACAAACATATATAATTTCCATGCTTCAAAACTTTTAGGAAAATACAAGTCCTTCCCCTCATCGCGGGAATTAACAACTCTATAAAGAGAAGTAAAGAATACAAAAACACCACCCAGCATGGACCGCATTAACAATACTTTTTTTACCATAACAATATCTATCTACAATAAATGAGTTCTAAAGAGCATATCATAACATCGTTTCAACACGTGCACAAGAGCCCAGTATCGAGATCAGGGATTAAGGCCATACACCCATCCCAACAAGAATGCATGAATTGGTTCCAATATTTTCTTTAACTATGAGATCTAAAACCTATAACCAGAACCTGAACCGGGTGGTGCTGGTGGAATTCTGTTAGGAGTACGGCGGCCAGTGGAGTTTGATCTGGTGCTTGGGCTATCAAAACCATTTTCAGAGGGCTCACCGTTCCTGCGACTGTGGCCGTTGGATCCGAATCTGGAGTCAAGAGACGAGGGGCCATTGGCAGCAGAGTCAAAAGCAGATCTCCAGTCACCTCCTGAGGCTACACTACTTCTTGGACTCTCTGCTCATGTCACCATTCATAGAAAAAGTGCATTTTGAGTACATGTTTTTTAATTCCTTTATCTCAAAGTAGTTAAAATTTGCACAAAGTCTACTTTTAATGCATACAACCTCATAATTTATTTTTATTCAAAGTACTTAAAAAGATTATTGAAAAATAGACAAATTTGTGCGTCAATCCAATGGTCCATTTCAACTCGTACTTTTTATACTGAAGGAAACATAGAAGTTTCAGATAATTATTACCTGCAGGGCTGTCATTGGGTATGCCTGTGGCTGCAGCTGCTCGATTATCATGTATGCTAAGTTGCCTAGTGAGTTTGGAGAGCAGTGAGGATTGCTTCTGTACTTTTTCTCTTTTTCGCTTAACATTACCATCCTCTTGAAGTAGCTCCTCTATCCTAGCCGTACTCTGGGAACTGTTGGCCAATAAATATAAATTAACAAAAAAGAAATAAAGAATATGAACATGTCAAAGTGTTTATGTTACAATGCACATTTAACTTCCAAGACTCATCTTGCACTGTTGTTTTAAAAAAATTCAGTCATATAAGGTGATCTGTGTTTATACAATGTGTTCACATTTGATAATAGCAAAATATAGAGTTGAATTTTTACTACAAGTCATAATTTTGACCAATAGCTTTATAAAAGGGTTGTCGATTTGGGTTTTTTAAGCTAACTGGAGTCAAATGCCTAGTAACTTGCCTACAACCTCCTTAGTCCTGAATCATTTTATCAAAAGATGTAGATTGCTGATTTACGATTGCAGTTATATTGTTATATCAATGATAAGTTAACACATTAAAAAATCAGACTGCCCATAACACCCAGTGCCAATAAAATGACCTGTTTTAACCCCATCCCACCTGACCGACCCATAAAATATACATAAATGACGGATATAATGACTAACCTTACAGAACTGTAGAGTTTATTCAGCATATCTTCTTTAGCCTTTTCTACTTGGCAAAGAACAACCGCCTGCATAACCCAGAAGAAAAACACAAATGACAAAAAAGCTAAAATAACAATAACCAACATGAAAGTTGAATAGAACTAATCATAGACAGCATTTAAAGGGTAAACACCTTTGGAACATTCGCTGCAAGACTGTTAAGAACAGCCTCAACATAACCACGTACTTCCTGAGCCATCCAACGGAGCTCTTCCTCTGGATCAACAGGTTTTCTGGCCATTGTATCCTAAAAAATTACAAATTATAAACTGGTTAATTCTGATTATAAAACAATATTACTATAACAGTAATCTAAATCTTTAACAGAGCAACTTAAAAGGTTGAACCAGATCAGTTTTTGCATGGGTCGACCTACAAACACTTCATTTTTTAAGAATTACTATGCCAAAAACAAAATAAAATAAAATAAAATAAATCTTTGACATGTTTTGAGATAAAACCCAACACAAACCCAACATATTTGTGAAAAGTGCATATCTGACATATAAAATTTTTGGGAATACATGAATAGCAGGCAAAGTGAGTAAAAACCCAAAGACATATATAGCTTTTATATAAACTTAATGCAACTATGATGGTGCTGTGTTACTACAAATAGCAATATGGTTAAGAAAGGTCAGTAACTTACAAGAGCACCATCTGAATGAGTTTGTCGAATGGGAGGACCATCTGGCTTCAATTTCACTTCACCCCCTTTGGCACCCATTACCACTCTTAATTTGTTTAACCATTCGGCCTTATCTACAACGCTCTCAGCCTTTAAGAGAACGGCACTATGAGCTGTAGAAGGCACTTAAACTTTAGGTCTGCATTGTTATGCATCTTAGAGGAAATATCAATACACAAGTATGCATGAGCACAAAGCTATTGCAACTAAAACGTTACCTTTTAGCACAGTCTTGTATGCAACCTTGCTTGTAATTTTGAAGACAAGACTAGGTGGTTTTTCTTCCGCCTTTTTCTTATCCTTGGAACTCTTGGATGGTGGTGGTTCATCTTCTTCAATTTCTTCTACAGCACATTCCTGAGAATACATTCATGGTTTTAAAACTAAGAAATACAAAATACACTAATAAAACCTGTGTCACTAACGTAAATTATTACAAACCTATTTAAAGTGGCATAGCTAAAAAATATAGCATACTGATTCACATTTGATCAACTCCAAACGAAGAACAATATTTGTAGAAACAAAATGATTAGTTTTAGTAAAATTTTGATTACGCGTCTTGAATATATATGGAGAGGAAACAGAAACGTGTTTGGTGTTTAGAAGTGCTAGTCTTATTAAATATCCAAGATATCAATATTCAAATATAGGGCTGAGCAAAACCGACCGAATCCTGAAAACCGAGTAAAACCGACCGATACCGACTGTCCCGAAACCGAACCGAACATACTCGGTTTGGGTTTTCCAGGATTTCGGTTTCGGGATGGATCGGTTCAGGCCGAAAACCGAGAAAACACAACCAAAACGGAGTAAAACCAAGTAATTTCGGTTTGGGTTTTCCATGATTTCGGTTTCGGGATGGATCGGTTTCAGATCGGGGCGGGTCGGTTTCGGCCCGATGCTTACCCCTATTCAAATATATCTGGGTAAGTTGAACTGAAGAATTCGTATAGAATAAAGATGATAAATATATACAATTGAAATAAACAGTAAGAAAGAAGTTGCCAACACATACCTCCAAAGTGATGACACCACGAAAGTTTCTCTCTTCTTGTTTTTTAGTGTATCCAAGCTGCAAAAAGAGAGTAACATGTCAGATTCCATGATATAGAAGAGATTTTTGAGCAGTCTAAGTTTAAAATTTCAAACAGCCATTCCACAATCAATTTGTATCACAACTAGTAGGGCTGCAATCAAGTCAAGCTTTTATCAAGCAACTCGAGCTCGAGCTTGACTCGATCGAGTCAAGCTTTTATCAAGCTCAAGCCCAAAAATTAGCTTGAAACATATAACGAGCCAAGCTCAAGCTTTTGATAACTCGGCTCGAGCTCCTATCAAGATTTTTTTGACTGTTAATTTTCTTATACATGCTATGTTTGACTGTTCATATGTGCAGCTAAGATACTTTGCTGTTAGTTTTATATCTAAAATGTGTCTTAAAAATGACTTAAAAATGATTTAAAGTCTAATATTTGTATCATTTGATTTTTACTGATAAGTACTTTATGGATTGGAACTTAACCTGCACATTCTTAGTAGATGATATTTACGTGCTTGCAAATCTCTGACTTTTGCTATTGAAGTAATGATATGTCTTTGTTTTTTGTTTAAACGAAATACATGTTAACTTTCTAAAGACAATGCGTTAGTTTGAGAGTTTGTCAATCATATGCTTTATGCGAACATAATCACAAGAGACCATAAATTTTTAGCAAATTGGCTATTATGGTTTAAGTTTGTTTTACTTTATACATATATTTATTGATGAGTTTGGCTATTAGATACAATGTTTTTATATGCATTCAAGCTTTTCAAGCCGAGATCAAGCTTTAATCGAATTTTTCAAGCCAAGCTCAAGCCTGGATGATTAAAGCTCGTCAAGCTATCAAGCCAATCTCAAGCCTATCTTATAAATTTCAAGCCAAGCTCAAGCCCTGTTAAGCTCGAGCTCGGCTCGACTCGATTACACCCCTAACAACTAGCATTCAACATACGAATATAAAGCTACTAGAATTTTAAATCAAATATGATAGACACTACGAGAGAGTAACACTAACCTTTCCAGTTTTCTCGTTTAGAACAAACCATCTCCTGCTCCACCCATTAGTTTTTGCGCTTTTCTTTAACAGGAACCCTGCATGAAGACCAAAAGTTATAGGTATGTCTTCCTTTTGAACTGTAATTTTAATATCAAAAATCAAAATGTCGAAGAAATTCAAAGAAACATCATGCCATCCTTTTATAAGCAAGTCATATCTGTATGCACAATCATTAACCCGAAGGGTGACCTAAATTTATTGAGAAATCTAAGATACAAGGTCATACAGATAGTAAATTTACTATAAGTTGAAAAAGATGTCAAAGTACAAACCTGCTGTTATCTCCCCCTCTGGTCCTGCAGTCTTTAGAGTAGGTCCTTCTGGTGTATCTTTATCTTGCTTGGAATCTTTCAAGGATTTTGAGGTCCCACCTGTTTGAGGACTAGGTGCCTACGCAAAACAAAAACAAATAAACAGAATTAAAGTGAGATATCTCAAGAAAGCTAAAAACTGCCGAGTTTGATTAAAATGATATTGTTACTGCAAAACCAATAAAGTCAAGCCTTGACAAGCATAGTTTACCCTATTTAGCAAGGATTGCTCTGCGTCAACAGCCTTTTTGGAAGATTTTGTTTTTATCTCTTCCTCTCGTCTCTGTCTATCCATCCTGATACGGGAAAAAGAGAATTGCTTAATAAGGAAACCAAAATTGATCTATAAATTGATCTATTTGTAAATATCCTTAATAGAATCTAAAAGAGAATATGGTAAGCCCACAATATTTCAAGGATGTTTTTAATCATTAAGAGCTGAAATTTAAGAAAACATGAGATTGGATATGAAGAGATCAGAATTCAGAACTAGTCAAAGCCTATCAATTGTTAAACCATTTCTTGGTCACTCACATAGTCACACGTCAGAAATAAGAGCACTTGCTATCAAAATATTGAGCATACCTTCTCTGCACCAAACGAATAAAATGTTGAGGTGGAACAAAGACTCGCTCCATGTCAACTAGTGCAGTTACCATTGTCTTTGCCTCATTCTTAAACCCCTCAAGAGCAGCAGTAGCAATCGCCACCACCTAATTAACAAAATATTACATAAGTCAGGATGTTATGATCAAAAGCAAAAATGTTGAAAATGTTAATTATGAAGGTTATAATGTTTCCAATAGTTAAATACGTAATATAAGTACCTCTCTCTTGAATGGAGGGTATCTGCCAAGCCCAGGTGTAGCATTAGCTGATGCTGAAATTATGTCAGCAAGTACATGATGAACCTGTATTCATAAAATCATTTACAGAAATGAGAAGTGACATACAAAACTACAAATACAATCATGAGATATGTAAATCACTGGAAACAGGAGCCAAATCAATTTCAATTTCAGAGAGTTATACACACATTATACTGCAGAGAATTAGCACTGCATGCACATTGATTTTTATCCAAATCATTATAAAGCCTCAGCTATATGACTGAGTACTAATATACACATAGAATCAAAGAAACTCCAGGTAGCTAACTGGCACCAACACAGAACAAAATACATAGGCATGACAGAGATAAATAAAGCAGCAAGCAAATAAAGGGAATCATACAAAATCACCAATAAGAAGAGGGTTTTAAAAAATGTAAAACAGCTCAAACTTTAAAGGAAACTGACATTAAATTGTGAGTGCTGTTACCTCGTCAACACAGAGACGCGATGGCTCCTTCGCCAGCTCTAATACACCTTTTATCAAAGAACGCAGACCTTTCTCTGGAGATATAAGGTAAGGCTGATAACCATCTGCTTCTAGCACAATCTGATACCATTTCCACAGTCAACAGAGAGAACCAAAATTAACTTAGTGAAAAAAGTTTAGAGGAAACCATACCCTCTTGACGTTTTGTAGGTCGAAATGTCTATCAAGTGGAAGCTGTTTGATCCTATCAGGAAATTTCCCCTCGAAACTTGCAACAACTTTCCAGCCACTACCCTGAAAAAGATGCATGCAAGTAGGTACTCACACTTAAAACTATGTTTCCATTTGCATATTAATATATACACATCAAGTGCAGTAGAAAACCCTTAAAAAATAAATGCCATACCACTGAACTTAACCATAGTCTACAATAGTACAACTTTAGTAGCTTTTAGTGCATTGGTATCGGTAAACTCATGACAAATATATATATATATATATATATATATATATATATATATATTATATATATATATATATATATATATATATATATATATATATATATATTTTCATATCTAAAATAGCATGAAACGTTATCCCTTGTTTCTTATTTCGCATGTTAGGGGTGTTTCTTCAATTTATCAGAAATATTATATCTTACTACAAATCAAGACAACCTATCTTCCTACTTCTCATCTACTTCACTAGACTGTAAGTTAGTTAGACAATTGACTATGAACCCTTTTTCAGTGAACACATTTTACAACATGATTGTTGTTTGGATGTTCTTGCCCTTGGTAATTTGATGTACATAATCACTGATGGTCAGTTCCATTGTGGAAACTGTTTGGTTTTCTTGAATTTTTGTAACACTTAACCAGCTGCACCTATCTTTGTATTTGTCTCCAGGCATCCAATCAAGTAGCCGGAAGTAGATTCTTAGATATGCTAATAATCATTTTTTTTTAATTAACTAGATAACAAAAACCAAGTATGTTACACAATTAATTTAACAACAAAAGGCTAGTTAGAAATATAAGTTAATTTTCAAAACAAAACACCATTTTGTTGTCTTGGTTCTCATCTACTTCACTAGACTGTATGTTAAGTTACACTTGTCTATGAACCCTATTTCAGTGAATAGTTGTTACAACATAGTCATTTGGATCTTCCAATGCTTAGTAATCCAAAGTACATAATTACCGGAGTTCGGTTTAACTGTGAAACATTGTTTAGGCGTTTAGTTGCTTATATCTTTTGGTAAAACTTAAATATTACACATGTATCTCTGATATCCACTCAAGTAGTTGTATGGAGATTCGTATAAATGTTAGTAATATATATGGCAATAAACTAGAGAAATAAACCAAACATATTGCCCTTAGATATTCAGCTTTTAAACCTTTGAGCATTTCAAGGTAAAAAACAGAATACGTTGTGCTAAGCCACATCAACATTACATGATTGCATCTTCAATCAACAACATTTTGGCAGGCTACAAGACAAAATTGAGAAGCCAAGAACACTAGGGAAAATAAGACAATTAATACGGTTGTTTATGGTGCATGCAGAGATGGATATGTAAGAAAGAAAAACTATCAGCATCTTAACATGCTAGTGAACATTTTCCTGGTGTGAATTTCTTTCAAATGCCTTAGTTTCACACACAGACACATTCCGGTTAGCTTAGAATTTTCAATGCTACCAAATTGGCGCTAAGCTTAAGCAGAACCTTGAAGACGAGCATATATATAACTTCATAGTCAAATGAAAGATTAGAGAAAAGACGTGAGATTGCAAAATTTTATTTCAATTCCCAATTAAGTAGCCTCAAAATGAGTTTCAAAACATGGATCAGAGCTTGCCATTTTTGTTGTACGACTTATTAATTGAATTAAACTTTTACAAAACCGTTAATAACAGGTTGTAATAAGCTTGGCTCTAGTCATTTTTTCGCTAGAGAATCTTGTGTGAAGTAGATATGGAATAAATGATTCACAAATCTTTCTATACGCAATTTGAGTGCAGTACGTTAACAAAAACTAAATACAGATAACAACTTGATGTTCATTCTGTGTACTCACCTCCCCGGTCATAATATGTTGCAGAAATTTGTCTTCAAATTCACGGCAAAGCTCCAAAGCCAAAGCTCTCGTCCCCTCAGAACTGGTGACCATCGATTCCCCAAGCCTTACCAACTCATCTTGCACGATTTGTGACTTACCCTGAAGCCTGTATGAAATTTTGATAGTAACAAGTGATTGAAGGCCTGATAGACAGATGCATATAAAGTAGCTCATAAAGAGAAAAAGCAAATTTTGCTAGTGTGGCCATGCCACACACTTATCCATGAAAAGCATAAAAAAACAACAATAAATACGAGGATGTGGTGCATCAGTGTGCATATACTAGCTCTTACTTCATCATAAAACAGTAACAACAACAATACCCAATAGCACCAGGGCAGGGCAGGGTATGGGGGAGGTAAGATGTAGACAGTCATACCCCTACCCGAGAGTAGAGAAACTACTTCATCACAAAAGTACGTTAAAGTAAAAAATAAACACTTGAAATGTTAACAGAACTATTAATAGAAGTCCTTTCCAACTTTCAAAAAATGACTATCAGTTATACACAAAGACACAACTGGCTAGCTAGATCATATAAAACAAGATTATATAGAGAAATGCAAGAAAGACACTGCTATTCTGATGACGTAAAGCAACACATTCCAATAAACCCTTATAAAGTTCATATAGTACTAGATATATCCAAAAAACGGCCTGTTACCAAACGGAAAGCCAATGTTGAAGACAAGAATAAACAGATAGCCTTTCAAGGATCTTATACTTGACTAGAATTTCATTCATCGACTTTATGTAGGCTTTGAAAGCTTCACATAAAATGTGGTTAAAACAAATCGAGCATTATCTAAGAGAAATCATACCCTGATAAAAGACTTGGAAGCCTGATTTTCATCCGGCTACGGATTTGATGAGCAAGGGTCTCCACCAGGGCTAATCTACCAAGCTTGCTCTGAGGGGCTCCGGTCAATATAGATTTTAAACTTTCACTTTCAGCTCGCCAAGCAGTCTCTAACGAGTTATCAGATCCCACACTTCCTGATTGTGCGGAAGCGATGGAAACTGATTGCCCAATAAGAGCAACCCATGGTATATCAGCTGCACTCCGTGGTCCTTGACCCAAGAGAAGTGCCTGAACAGCAGCAAGGATTTTGGGATCTGAAGAAGCTTGATCTATTTTACTAATGACACCAATGGTCCTTGTTGCTACAATAACCAGACAAAAAAATTAAAACTTGTAAATCATAAAAAACAGAGAAATAAGTAATGTTGAACCAGCATACAAGAAAGAGCAATAACACAGATAAAGGATAAATTGTAAACCCACATTCTCCATCATATTCCTTTGCAATTCTGAGGGCTTTTGCAGAGGCAACTTCTGGTGCCTGAGCAGCAGGTATAACAACCAGCAAGATTGCATCATTGTGTTGAGCATACTGAGTCTGTAAAAATTTCAGATTTCCAGGTCTCTCAACAAAAGGATTAACAAAATAAACCTAAATGACACAAGGTACTGAACAAAGATGGAGACCAGAACAGCCAATTTCACAGAAACTCACCAAGGAATCATCGAGATTGCCCTTGTCAACTCCAGGCAAGTCAACCAATTTCAAGGGAGGAGCTGTAAACCAAAAGATCAAGTTAGGGGATCAATAAAAGAAATAAATCAAAGCCAATGGGTTGAGTACAGTTAACATGTAGCAAAAAACAAAGCACATAGCAAACCAGTGGTGACCCATGAAATGAAATTAGTTTAGTCATCCACTCTGTTACACCCTCATAAAAGAAAAGAAACAACAAACCCTTCAACTCCGATTAGACTTTTTGTAACTTCATTGATGGTAAAGGCCAATGCATGTCTTTTACCTTTAGTTTTATGTTTGAACTTGCAAAATGAAATTTTAACAAAGCATATCATTTCACTTCTCAAATACACATTAATTTTGACACATAGTTGTTAAAGGCGCTCGCCTTGTGCGCCTAGGCAACAGGCGAGGGCGAGGCCCACCTTCACCGCCCAAAACCCTAGGCCCAGGCCCACAAAAATATTAAGTGACATATTCCAGTTTTCAATATAAACCCTTCCGGTGGTCGGAAGTGGTCGCCGCCGACGGCGGCTGACGGAGACTGAGGCGGCGAAGATGCTCGGATCTGCCTCGGAAAAAGGTGGGGAACCACCACTCGCGGGCGGTGGAAGTCCTGGAAGCCGGAAATTGGCCGGAGAGACGCCGGAAAAACAAGAAAACCACCACGAAGGGGTGGCGCGTGGGGGCGCGTGAAAACTCCGGCGGAGGTCCGGTTTGTGGGGTTATGTTCCTGGTAGTGTGGTGAAGATGATGGGAGTGTTTAATTTAATTATTAGAGATGTTGGTGGTGGTATTAAATTTTAAGAGAGAGAGAGAGAGAGAATATAGAGATGGTGGTGGTGGTATTAAATTTTAAGAGAGAGAGAGAATATAGAGATGTTGGTGGTGGTATTATTGATGATGGCATAGTCGATGGTTCTAATTAAGTTTTGTCAATGGTTTTGAACATTTTAGTTGAATGCATTATGGGTTTTTTGGCATTTGGCATTTGGTATTTGGTATTTGGTAATTTGAACATTTTAGTTGAATGCATTATGGTAATTTGGTCAATGGTTTTGAACATTTTAGTTGAATGCATTATGTATTGAACTTTTTGGTTAAATGCATTATGGGTTATTTAAATGGTATTTGGTAATTTGAATGGCATTTGGTTTTTTTTTACCTAAGTGCGCTTTTTTTTTCCGGGCCCGCGCTTTTTTTGCGCCTCTCGCCTAGGCCACATTTTGGGTCTTTGCGCCTTGAATTCGCCGTCGCTTTTGACAACTATGTTTTGACATACTTTAAACTACTGTCACTCAATATAGTCGGCTCTCATAGTAGGGTTTCAGAATATTGCTAACCTACCAGAAGAACCTCTAGCTCACACAGCCGTGCATGGTAAAATAGATCGAGTACAATCATATGTTTGTACCCTTCATTTGGCACATGTACGTAGACTAGCTTATATCAGATGAGCCCAGAGATGTGGCATATAAAACAAATACTTTATCAAAGTTCAATGCTGAGGTAGCATTATGTCATTTGCCAATTTTTTTCATGTTACGCTAAATTTAGTATTCCATTTGGACGAGTTTCAGAAAAGATGCATCAATTGGAGCTGGAAAGCTGGGAATATAAGGCCTCACCACAGATAGAAGAAAATGAAAGACATTGGGAAAGAAGAGTATGAACGTTAACAAGAGCAACATGCTATAAACAGATCAAATTCTTAAACTAAATCAGAGATAACTGAAGTGGCATGTCAAGCTTTATCTTATTTATGTTATGCACCTTTCTTCCGCAGTAGTTTTCTGTCAGGTATATTATTTCTTCCTACTTCCTTACCTGAACTTGTCCCCATTAACTTCCAAATCCCATTAATTTACAGAACAGTACCAAATGCGTCACTCATTTACAGCAAGTTATTTGATTACTGGAAGTGGAAATAGACAAGACTAATAATATATGATTTCATCGTTCAAAAGATCCCATAGCAATCTTTTTCCTTATTAATGGAGGAATCCCATCCATGTCAAGACACTAAACACCATACAGAGCAACGCAACATAGAGTCATAGGCTACAGCATCATAAACCAAAACCAGGTGTAAACAAAACAAAATCTAAGATATTCTAGCACCTTACAAGGTTAATATTTCTCTCTTTATAATTTTTATAAAAAACCCTATCAAAAAGATATGAACAAAAGGAAGGGCACATACTAAGAAACAAATAAGTCCAAAAATGCTCGATTTCTAGAAAAATGGATATACCCAGACTCACCTGTACTTGTTTTAAGCTTCAAATATATCTCATCCCGACTCTTGCTTGAAATTTTACTAAGCCTGTCCTGTAATGAGTGACGAAGTGCACCTGCAGATGGACAAACGACAGCATTCAAATTCAATGTCAACAGAACAGAACTTGCGGTTGGTATATAACCCCTCTTCTATATATATGTGTGTGTGTGTGTGTTTCAAATGGCTTAAGTATGACATGATAACTCACTTGCAGAGACCGGTTGAGATTTACTGTCAATCTGCAACACGATCGATTTGCTGCTTAAGTTATCATCTCTCTTTAAGTCGATGCATATAGGCGCACGAGTTGCACCACCTTCACCAGTTGGCTGTTTAAGTTAAGGTCACAAGGAATGCAAGAGTTAGCGGATTTTAACTCACACCTCCACATCATTAAACATAAGGAATGCAAGAGTATAGTCTCGACTTTCTAACTGATAAGGGAGGTGAGTATCTCTTGTTAGTTTATTGTAACTTGCGTTATATAACCATAAGGTCCATAACAAGATTGTACAGGTATAGAAGTATTACAGTTCACAAATGTCCCAGACTATAAAAAGAAAACAAAAAAAAGAGGGTCTTACCAAAGCAGGATGTCCAATCAGACTGTTTAAAACTGCTGATTTACCTGCACTCTGAACAATTGACAGCCCATGATTAGAAACCAACTACCATGCCCAACAAAGAGAATTCAATAATAAAAGAAATCCGAAATTATAATGAAGAGAAACGGAAGCATATAAACAGAACAGTAAAACTTGTTTGAGCCATGAAATAATATCAAAGTACAATAAGATGTTGCTTGCAAAAACTAAAAGTGGATTTTCAAGGGTTTTCAGTCCATTAGTATATTAAGTTTTAAATACACTGTCAATAGAAGATCTGTTTTTTATTCACACCCATTTATGTATGCAATTGAGGTTAGAATACATAAAACCCTAGAAGTGGGTCTTCAGATATTATAATTTATACGAACATTAAACTAAGTATCATTGTGTGCACTTGACGTGATTATGAACTTACAAACAGATTAACAGATATTCAACAACTCTTCAACGCCAGCTATAAGAGGACATACAAATACATGGGATGCAACAATTCTTGTCAAGAAGAAAAGCATGAATGAGGGGTGATATGCACATTTACCATCCATTAGTAAATGTATCAAAAGGATCAAGCATAATATAACGAAAACTCACAATTTCTTACGACAAAGTATAACCAACAAGGGCTTGCTAAAAAGAGCCACCAAAACATAGCACTAATAACTAGCCATCCTGAATTTGTTGTCACATAAAACCTACAAAGACTACCTCCCTTATCCATCAATCGCATTTCACCAATACAAGCAAAACTCGAGTTATTATAACAGATCTACACCTTTAACTTATTATTTTCTTTGATAAAAAAACTCACACACCCGCCTACAAAACACCATTGTTCCTGACGTAACTTGAACCATCCACGTCTTGGTTAAGCAGAGCCTAAATTACATAAATTACACCTGGATACCGTTAGATCTACCTAAACCTTTATTTACAAAACCTCTTATCAAACTATTCAACTCTCGGCCTACACAGCTTTTCTAGATCGACAAGTGTACATAGGTTCTTCTATAATCCCTAATGTTACTATCATAAACATAAAAAGATCTACTCAATCGGAACACCTAAAACTAAGTCAAATTCGCATGAGTATCTAGATCAAAACCTTATACTGTAACAACATAAACATATGTATCTACTGCAAAACAGATCGAAAATCGAAAATGAATCAGATAAAACTTACTGTGTTTCCAAGAGCAATAACGTTTAAAAAAGTAGAAGGACGTTTAGTTGAATTATCATTATCATCAATATCATCGTCGTTAAGTAAACCAGCTGCTTGCCGCATCGAATCTGCTAGCTGAGCCAATTCTTCGATCGCCTCCATTTTTGTAAAAATAAATCACAGATCCAGTACTTTAACAATCAAATGAGTATGTTTTTATATATTTTTTTTTGTTATGGATCGAGTGATTTGTGTGGTTTTTAGATTTGAAAATTAAATTTGAATCGGTTGAGAGAGAAAGAGAGAGTGGATTGGATGATGGGATCTCTCTTTTCGCCACTATATGGAAAGGAGAAATGTCATTTTTTGGGTTTTATGAAACAAAGAGAGATTTTACTCCACTGTCATTTATTTAGGTTTTTGCTAATTTTCTTTTCTTTTTCTAAAACCAAAATGACTATGGAATGCAGAAACCTAATTTTATATCATCTATCACATTATCATTTAACATATCATTATTTTCTTACTTTTGAGCTTTAATAGTCATCACTCTCCTTATTTTCAAAAATTACTTAACTTTATACAAAGAGAAAAAAGTTCAATGTAGACCCAAAATTCTCACTATACACGGATGAACTCATCCTAGCCATTCATTTTCTAATCAAAACAAAAAAAAAACACTTTTATCTTCTTCTTTTTAAAAATTAAATGTCTAACAAATTGTTAGTCGTTACATGAAAAGAATAATATCACTACGACGAGAATTAAATCATCTTTCTGTAAAATGGCACTTCTATATACTTTGTGATTTGTAAAATTACATGTGATTCCTAACATACAAATCATACGTGAGTTTTTCACACACAAATTTTAACAATAAAACTAAACTCGAAAAAAAAACTTTGTCGAAAGTATATCGAAGTGCCCGTCTACTGAAAGATAAAAATATTCTCGTTGCGATAGTGTATTTTTATCGCTTAACGATGTGCCGTTTGCAAGATTTTTTTTTTTTTTTTTTTAAATGTGGAAAATGGTTTTTTTGTTAAACTTAACTGGTTTTATCACAAAACTATCATTATAATCAAGAAACTTAAAAATACTACTTAGAGCAAGGGGTGTAATCACATGCTAATTCGCGTGTCGTTTTGTCAAATCAGTGCCATATTAGCATTTCATATTTCACATTCACACACCCAAAATACCCCTCTC
Organism: Artemisia tridentata subsp. tridentata; assembly: GCA_021014915.2. Taxonomy (NCBI): domain Eukaryota; kingdom Viridiplantae; phylum Streptophyta; class Magnoliopsida; order Asterales; family Asteraceae; genus Artemisia; species Artemisia tridentata. The sequence continues at coordinate 314,533,515 of CP139507.1, forward strand.
TCATTTCATATGTTGTTTGCATGCCATTTCACACTTTTTAGGCCTACATCATTAATTTTTTTTTTCAAATTTTCACATAAACTAGATATTCATTCATAAATTAAAAATACAATACGAAATAAGAAATACAATATGAAACTTAAACAACAACAACAACAACAAAATACCGAAATTAAAATAGAATACGGGAATTAAAATACAATACGAAAAATAAAAACATGATTTGAGTTTTTAAATTGCTCTGTAATTGTTGATCAATTCTTGCTTCTCATTTGTACTTCTCGTCACTTCTTCCCTAGCGGCCCTCAAGGCGGTTATGATACGCATATCTGCTTCCGAGCTCGTTAGCAGAGTATGCAGACCATAGCTGTTAAGTGGCTAGTCGAGAAGCAACGAATGCACCGTTGTTTCCTCCTCACTACGGCTACGCATCTGGATGAGATAACGAGTCAACTCACCCAACAAATTATTAGCCAACATGACCTCTGCTTCTTGTTCGGTCCGTAGTCGCCTAAGGATAGCATCTCACACCTCGTTTGGTTCGTTAGCCATAGTGTTAGTGTAAAAATGAATTATAGTTGAAAGAGTTTGATAAGAAGTTGTGTGGGAAAATGAATGAGGTAAAGCGGTATTTATATGTAACACCCCCAAAATCGGGTCCAGCGGAAGCATACATATTTGGGTGCTACTAAATTGGTATCACAACGCAAAGTACAAATAACGGTTTTACCTCAACCGTTTAAAAGAAGTTTCAGTTTCAAAAGTATTTTGTTTACAGCATTCCAAAAATAGTGCGGAAATATAAACTCATAAAAGAAATAAAGCGATCCCAAATACATCAGAGTCTTCTATGACCATGTCATGCCATGCCAAAAGTCTCCACAACTAGGCTATCGCCTTAAACCTGAAAATACATGCCAAAAGTGTCGACACAAGGTTGATGAGTTCATAGGTTTATGATAAAGCATTAAAAATAATATGAGTTCAATAAAAGTTTTGTGACCATTGTGTCGCTCACAATGTCATGAAAATAAAATTTACCTTTAGGTAAATTAATAAAGTGGACCACAAGGTTTTCGAGTGTGAATAATTGTTCGCATACAAATCAAGTTTAGTATTAGTGACCACTACTTCACTCACAGCGTCATGAAAAACAACATTAGTAGAGTAGACCATAAGTATTAAGCAATAGAGTTGGACCATAAGCAAGGTATGTGGCCATTACAACGAATATAATGTCAAACAAAATAAAAATAGTCTATTGCGCTAACATTAAGTTCATGCAACCGAAGCTCAACAGTTTAGTGCGCTACAATGTAGCACATAAATAATAATAATAATAGTGGCCCATAGCGAGTGTTTAACCCAATACACTCGTAATCCGACTTGGCATACGCCCGCATTGACCCGTCTGGCCAACCGAACGGGGGAGTCACCCCAATAGATCTATTTATATCAATTGCGCTTCCCAGCAGGAATTAACGGTTCATGAAGGTGGGCATAACAGTGGGTTCAGGGGCTTAGGCTAACTACGCAATAGTTTCGGGGAAAATAGAACATTGTAGTGGTCCAGAAAATGTTTTGCATATTTCTCACCCCATAGTTATAAAACAAGTATAAGTAAAGTGGGGCTATAAACTCACATATATGTTTTCAAGCACTTGTATCCATGAGTAAAAATCGAGTATGTAGTGAGTACATAATATTGCATTCAAGAAATCAATAAGTATTAAAGCAAAGCAGAGAATGCTTCCGAGTAATTAAATCATGTATGAGTATAATTTAATTAAGAAGTTCGAGTAAAACGAATGAGTAAAGTGTGCATTTATTCTCCCCTAAAAGTATTTCAAAACAAGAAAAAGTATGGGCCATGAACTCACATCAGTATGCAGCAACGCAAAATATCACGACGGTCACAACTGGCATCAAGAGCAAAACACAACGGTATCGAGAGTACAGGCACAACGGTACCGGATCGGCGCAACCTAATGATTATATAGTTATCTCAGAATACGTCTAGTAAAGTAAATGAGTTTTCGAAAGACAAGTGTCTTAGTTTTCGTGGATTACTCGTATCAATGTTTGTAAAAAGTTTATCGTCATTGCTCGTAAGAAAAGTTAGTTTCAACGTTTCGTGTGGTGGTAAAAAGTATAGACTCAGGAATACATACACCAGAGAGAATTAGATAACAGAATAGCCCAGAAAAGATTACTGACGAGAACTCGAGTCGAGCAAAATAACGACAAGGATAAGTCAAGAAAATAGCGACAAAGAAATATGTCCAAGAAAGTAAACCAATTGGTAAGTTTCGGTACTACCCCATAATTCCCAAATCGTTCGTATAAAACATACGTGTTTCATTAACAAAGATAAGTTGAATTCACAATTCAACAATAAGGGTTTTACAATTCGTCGTTTGACGAGTTTATAATAAAAAACGTTTTTGAAAATACGGTATGTATAAACTTATAGAGGTATATAGTTTTATTTAATAGTTAAGTTCAAGTTAAATGTCTAGTTATATACATATAATGTCAAGTTATTAAATTACAAAATTCTACTTTGTCTTCTAGTCGGTTTTTAAGAAAGTGTAAACTTGTGAGAAAGTTTTCTAAGACTTGTTCGTTTATAAAACTTCCAAGTTGTGTAGTATTTAGTTAAACTACCTTTTCTTTATACGACTTAGGTTGTCGATATGCTAAATAGTCCATTTTAATTAAATTACCAAGTAGTTCAATTTTTTTACGAGTTTATAAGTTACTAGTTTTCATATTGGGCCAACTAGTCCATTTAAGATCCAATTTTACCATATAAGTTATTAGTCCAAATTTAAATCCATTTTGGGCCCAACATTAAGCCCAACTAACAATCTAGTCCATATTTCATTTTGGTCCAGATTATGTCCAAGTTACCAACTTTTATTAATCCAAATAATAAGTCGACTTCAAATAAGCCATTTTAAATCCGAAAATAAGCATTAAGCACTTTATTCATTTTCGGTGTATCAAAAATAAACAACACGTCCATACGTATAAGCAAAATTAGCCACAAGTAATCTAATAAAAATAATCCGAATTAAGGTATTGCAAGTTTATATGTTTTCTTTGTTCCCTTGTTTTACTGAAACCAGAAGTGTTCGAATAAGCACCTCTAGTGCTTAATAATAGACCAAAACTTTACATAGTCAAAACCAAGCTTAAAATAAGCCACAACCAAATAAGCCGAGCCTCACAAGCTCGAAAGTAAACACTCCCTTGGTGTTTGCCGTTAAACCGAGAGCAAACAACACCCCTCGTGGGGTCGTTATTGCTGTGAACCGAGCCAAACAAAACATACACACCCTCTAAAATCTGTCTCATACAACCGAGACTAAAACTACTCACGATAAGCTCTTTTGAGCTTATTACCAAACCGCAAAGATTCAAGTCTTAATCATAAACTAACACAAACGCAACCCAAGCGAATCCAAAATCCTACCGTGACCCTGAATGAATCTCGACCCAAAAACAATCCAAATCGACAACAATAACAAAACATCAAGAACATTAAGACCAATCCGTGACCCAAATTCTTAGTCGGTTATGAACCGACCCGAGACCCTACGAGTTCGACCTGAGAGCAAAACTGAACGAATAATCAATCCAAATCCAAAACTCGAGAATCATATACAGGTTTTACACCCGACCCTTTACCACAACAAATCACACATACATGAGTTTAATCCACTTAAACCACTCGAAATAATTATTCAAAAATGTTTTTAACCCATTATTAATATCCACGAAAACATTATAAGTTGTATAAATCGGTTTAAACTGCCAAGACGAAAATAAAATTTTATTTAGGTTATTCGTCATACCTAAAACGATACAAGAGTAAGAGGGATGAGAGTGGAGATGGGAGCGCACGACAGCAGCTCATGACCGTGGTGGTGACGGCTGAGACGGCCATGAACCAAAGACAAACGCCCTTTTACTTCAAACCCGTAGCAAACAAACAATCAAACAGACCCTTGACCTCTTCTCGATCTCTTGGTGTAGGCGGCGGCTGTGGTGGCCAATAATGGTGGTTGGCCGGAGATTGGCCATAGCAGGGGTGGCGGCTGCCGGAAAATGAGAGGAGGAGGCTAGGGTTTTGTGTGGTGTGTGTGTTATAAGTGCCATTATATAGCAAAAACCTAGGGACCAGAAATGAAAATTACCAGGGACAGGGGGAGGCGGTGAAAATTAGATTCAGGGACCATTATTGTAATTTCTATATCTTTCTCAAAATGAGGTTCGGGTTAGTTTGGACTAGCAAACGATAGATTCAAGACACGGGAATTACGCCAACGCGCTCAGAATAGTATTTCCAATAAAAACGATTATATATATGCCTAGTATCTCAAAATTAATACCAAAGTCAAATTAAATTGTTAGTTGTGCCAGTACGCGTTGTGTGCGATTTTTCACGTTTCGCGAGATAACTTCTCGTATTCGATTCAAATAAGTTCGGAAAAGTCCAAAAGTGAAACTTAGGAAATAATAAATATAATTTATTATTAAAAATCAGTCTGGAAAATTACGGATGGTTACAGTATACCCTCCTTAACGCGAAATCCGTCCCAGATTTCAGTTTATGTTATCCGATAGTGTGTTGTCTCAGAAGAGGTGATGATACGTATAACAGACTTGGGCCTCACTAGGTTGTTTAAGGGTGTCTCTCCGTTTGTGGGTGGGCATTTAGGTTGTCTGTCACTGTTAAGTCTTCTATTTGATGTTTTTTGTAAGGTACATTGATTCATGGAGTAAGTTTAATAGGATGAGGGTTCTAGTCTCAACCTCACGATGTTTCGCAGCCTTGTTAGTGCGGCTCCTCTAAATTTTCTTGTTCTTAATCCCATATATGGTTCCATATCTTAGTGACACAAAAATTCTAACCTGATAGATGTAAAGTGGTTAAAATGACCTGATTATTGGTCCTCAAGATTTGTCCCAAAATTGTGTGTTTTCCTTCTCAGAGGAATGGATAAAGGTTTGTTTGAAAATTTTATTTGAGAATGAATTTGACCCAAAATGGGCATTTAAATGTCCATTTGTTTTGAAACTAATAGTTATGTAAAGCGGTGTAACTCCTAAAGGTTTATAATTTAGTAAAATGGGTTTTGAAATATGGTGTAAATGAAACAATTTCGTGAGGGTTAACGTTTAGTCACTTTGCAAAAGTCCTAATAAAGTTTGACCAGAAGAATTTTAACCCATCAATTTGAGCATTTTAGAAAATTATTATTACTACGAGTTTTATGATTTGATATAAACACATTTTGAAGGTAAGGTCCTTATGATAGGAATATCATAGAAGAAGGTGTAGTCGGGTATGTACGTCTACGTAAGTTTTAATTATTTAAGGATAGAGTTTAGTTGTCATGGCCGAGTGGGGTTCGATGCTTAATACCAGGCGGATTTCATAAACATAAGTATTCAATTTACTTTAACAGTACTAAGAGGTAGTAACATAAATGTTTTCCAGGTGGGTGGATAGTTCACCGGGTGATTGCAAAATAGTTTATAAAACGGATTGTACGACAGTTTATAGAGTAATAGGAAGACAATGTATTATTTGCAATTAGTAGCAAAATTGTAGTTTAGTTTTGTGATTTAGTAGCAATGCAGTTCATAGGGGAGTAAAATAGTTCATAAGGTGTAGTAAGACTTGTAGGGTAATTGTATATTGTTTACAAAATACTAGTGAAACTGTTTGTTGTTTTATAGAATGGTAGTAAGGTAATGAATCGGTTTATTAGAAATGATTCATAAAACAACTTATAGGACAGTAGGAAAACATTTCATTAAATAGTACCATGGTCAAAATCTTGATTTCATGAAATAGCAGTAAAACATTTTGTAGTATGCCCGCAAAATGGTTTGTAGAATAATCGAAAACAGTTTGTATGCGACACAGTCTATTGTCTTATAAGAGGGTATCAAGGTAGACAACTGGTATTCTTGAGGGATACATGCAGGATTAGGTGTCTGTCCCAAATATAGTGGTCCAGGTTGCTCCTTAAGGTCTTAAGGTTTCTGTTGGGCATAACATCCCTGCTGAATGGGGAGTTTGGCAAGTTCAAAGTACGACCCTGAAGGAGGATGTTGATTGCTACTAGCAATCAGTTGGTTGTCTCGGTAGTGTACTTAGTACTTAACGCGGAAGGTATAACATCGATTGAGTGTAGGGTTTGAGGTGGAGGCGACTGTAACATAACCCGATTGTGGTAAAGGAGTATTCCAGTTAAGAGAAAAAGTGTTGTGATGCCAGTGTGTTGTGTGTAGATGTGAATGTTCATGTTAGGCAATGATTATGTACACACACAGAAATTCTGAAACTTTCAGAAATCAAGTAGAAAATCAATATGGACATAATTCTAGTATAACTACTCTCAGTATCGCAAAATTTACCTCTAAGTCGGACATAGGTGATCAGGCTATGTCCCACTGTCCATGGTCGAATATAGGTGATCAGTCTATATTCCACCGAGGTTCAATAAATTTTGAAATACTCAGCTCAGTTACACCAGTAATATATCTCTTACTTTAAAAGAAAATGTTTTATCATAAGTAAGGGAGCAGGCTTGGCAGGCAGGCAGACATGTGGCGGTCATAGGGTCAAGTTTTTGAAAAAGTAGTTATAGTCTAGGTTTTAAAAATACCCAGTTCTCTATAACCAAGGCTCTGATACCAATCTGTAACACCCCCAAAATTGGGTCCAGCGGAAGCATACATGTTTGGGTGCTACTAAATTGGTATCACAATACAAAGTACAAAGAACGGTTTTACCTCAACCGTTTAAAAGAAGTTTCAGTTTCAAAAGTATTTTGTTTACAGCATTCCAAAAATAGTGCGGAAATATAAGCCCATAAAAGAAATAAAGCGGTCCCAAATACATCAGAGTCTTCTATGACCATGACATGCCATGCCAAAAAGCCTCCACAACTAGGTTATCGCCTTAAACCTGAAAATACATGCTAAAAGTGTCAACACGAGGTTGGTGAGTTCATAGGTTTATGATAAAGCAGTAAAAATAATATGAGTTCAATAAAAGTTTTGTGACCATTGTGTCGCTCACAATATCATGAAAATAAAGTTTACATTTAGGTAAATTAATAAAGTGGACCACAAGGTTTTCGAGTGTGAATAATTGTTCACATACAAATCAAGTTTAGTATTAGTGACCACTGCTTCACTCACAGCGTCATGAAAAACAACATTAGTAGAGTAGACCATAAGTATTAAGCAATAGAGTTGGACCATAAGCAAGGTATGTGGCCATTACAATGAATATAATGTCATACAAAATAAAAATAGTCTATTACGCTAGCACTAAGTTTATGCAGCTGAAGCTCGACAGTTCAGTGCGCTACAATGTAGCACATAAATAATAATAATAGTGGCCCATAGCGAGTGTTTAACCCAATACACTCATAATCCGACTTGGCATACGCCCGCATTGACACGTCTGGCCAACCGAACGGGGGAGTCACCCCAATAGATCTATTTATATCAATTGCGCTTCCCAGCAGAAATTAACGGTTCATGAAGGTGGGCATAACAGTGGGTTCAAGGGCTTAGGCTAACTACGCAATAGTTTCGGGGAAAATAGAACATTGTAGTGGTCCAGAAAATGTTTTGCATGTTTCTCACCCCATAGTTATAAAACAAGTATAAGTAAAGTGGGGCTATAAACTCACATATATGTTTTCAAGCACTTGTGTCCATGAGTAAAAATCGAGTATGTAGTGAGTACATAATATTGCATTCAAGAAATCAATAAGTATTAAAGCAAAGCAGAGAATGCTTCCGAGTAATTAAATCATGTATGAGTATAATTTAATTAAGAAGTTCGAGTAAAACGAATGAGTAAAGTGTGCATTTATTCTCCCCCAAAAGTATTTCAAAACAAGAAAAAGTATGGGCCATGAACTCACCTCAGTATGCAGCAACGCAAAATATCACAACGGTCACAACTGGCATCAAGAGCAAAACACAACGGTATTGAGAGTACAGGCACAACGGTACCGGATCGACGCAACCTAATGATTATATAGTTATCTCAGAATACGTCTAGTAAAGTAAATGAGTTTTCGAAAGACAAGTGTCTTAGTTTTCGTAGATTACTCGTATCAATGTTTGTAAAAAGTTTATCTTCATTACTCGTAAGAAAAGTTAGTTTCAAAGTTTCGTGTGGTGGTAAAAAGTATAGACTCAGGAATACATACGCTAGAGAGAATTAGATAACAGAATAGCCCAGAAAAGATTACTGACGAGAACTCGAGTCGAGTAAAATAACGACAAGGAGAAGTCAAGAAAATAGCGACAAAGAAATATGTCCAAGAAAGTAAACCAATTGGTAAGTTTCGGTACTACCCCATAATTCCCAAATCGTTCGTATAAAACATACGTGTTTCATTAACAAAGATAAGTTGAATTCACAATTCAACAATAAGGGTTTTACAATTCATCATTTGACGATTTTATAATAAAAAGCGTTTTTGAAAATACGGTCTGTATAAACTTATAGAGGTATATAGTTTTATTTAATAGTTAAGTTCAAGTTAAATGTCTAGTTATATACATCTGATGTCAAGTAATTAAATTACAAAATTCTACTTTGTCTTCTAGTCGGTTTTTAAGAAAGTGTAAACTTGTAAGAATGTTTTCTAAGACTTGTTCGTTTATAAAACTTCCAAGTTGTGTAGTATTTAGTTAAACTACCTTTTCTATATACGACTTAGGTTGTCGATATGCTAAATAGTCCATTTTAATTAAATTACCAAGTAGTTCAATTTTTTTACGAGTTTATAAGTTACTAGTTTTCATATTGGGCCAACTAGTCCATTTAAGATCCACTTTTACCATATAAGTTATTAGTCCAAATTTAAATCCATTTTGGGCCCAACATTAAGCCCAACTAACAATCTAGTCCATATTTCATTTTAGTCCAGATTATGTCCAAGTTACCAACTTTTATTAATCCAAATAATAAGTCGACTTCGAATAAGCCATTTTAAATCCAAAAATAAGCATTAAGCACTTTGTTCATTTTCGGTGTATCAAAAATTAACAACAAGTCCATACGTATAAGCAAAATTAGCCACAAGTAATCTAATAAAAATAATCCGAATTAAGGTATTGCAAGTTTATATGTTTTCTTTGTTCCCTTGTTTTACTGAAACCAGAAGTGTTCGAATAAGCACCTCTAGTGCTTAATAATAGACCAAAACTTTACATAGTCAAAACCAAGCTTAAAATAAGCCACAACCAAATAAGTCGAGCCTCACAAGCTCGAAAGTAAACACTCCCTTGGTGTTTGCCGTTAAACCGAGAGAAAACAACACCCCTCGTGGGGTCGTTATTGCTGTGAACCGAGCCAAACAAAACATACACACCCTCTAAAATTTGTCTCATACAACCGAGACTAAAACTACTCACGATAAGCTATTTTGAGCTTATTACCAAACCGCAAAGATTCAAGTCTTAATCATAAACTAACACAAACGCAACCCAAGCGAATCCAAAATCCTACCATGACCCTGAATGAATCTCGACCCTGAAACAATCCAAATCGACAACAATAACAACAACATCAAGAACATTAAGACCAATCCGTGACCCAAATTCTTAGTCGGTTATGAACCGACCCAAGACCCTACGAGTTCGACTCGAGAGCAAAACAATAATCAATCCAAATCCAAAACTCGAGAATCATATACGGGTAACAAATCACACATACACGAGTTTAATCCACCTAAACCACGCGAAATAATTATTCAAAAATGTTTTTAACCTATTATTAATATCCACGAAAACATTATAAGTTGTATAAATCGGTTTAAACCGCCAAGACGAAAATAAAATTTTATTTAGGTTATTCGTCATACCTAAAACGATACAAGAGTAAGAGGGATGAGAGTGGAGATGGCAGCGTACGGCGGCAGCTGATGACCGTAGTGGTGATGGCTAAGACGGCTACGAACCGAAGACAAACCAAATACAAACCCTAATCGTGACCCTTTTACTTCAAGCCTGTAGCAGACAAACAATGGTGGTGGTTGGCCAGAGATTGACCATAGCAGGGGTGGCGGCTGCCGGAAAATGAAAGGAATGAGGCTAGGGTTTTGTGTGGTGTGTGTTATAAGTGCCCTTATATAGCAAAAACCTAGGGACCAGAAATGAAAATTACCTGGGATAGGGGGCGGCGGTGAAAATTAGGTTCAAGGACCATTATTTAATTTGGACTTGCAAACGATAGATTCAAGACACAGGAATTACGCCAACGCGGTCAGAATAATATTTCCGATAAAAACGACTATATATGCACCTAGTATCTCAAAATTAATACCAAATTCAAATTAAATTGTTAGTTGTGTCAGTACACGTTGTGTGCGATTTTTCACGTTTCGCGAGATAACTTCTCGTATTCGATTCAAATAAGTTCGGAAAAGTTCAAAAGTGAAACTTAGAAAATAATAAATATAATTTATTATTAAAAACCAGTCTGAAAAATTACGGGTGGTTACATTATAGGGGGAAAGATAGTCGTTGGAGTAATATGAATTCAAAAAATAAATTGTACACGTACGAAATCAAAGAAATTAAGTTATCATTTATTTAAATGAAAATAGAAATTGCAATACGACATGTAAAAAACAATACAAAAACTAAAACATAATCGTCTTAATGTTATTTTTCATGTAGCCAAACAAACTTAGCATTGATTTGTTGGGAATTTTGGAAGTTCCTACTGATGAAGTTCTTCTGACAGGTTTCTGCTGAAGCTATAGATGGTTTCTGCTGACATAGTGTTCCTGCTGAAGACTTATAGTGTTTCTGCTGAAGGCTTATTTCTACGGATATAGTAAATCCGTATCTTTATTATTAGTTTGTTAGGATATGCATGAACTATTTTAGGTAGTGATATGCATTGATATTTTTATTTTATTATTGTATTAAGGTTCCTTGTGTATAAAAGGAACAGATGTCTTTAGTATTTGAGACACTTCGAGAGTAAAACACTCCAGGAAAAACACCTTTAGTGTGTGTGATATAGATCCATAGAGGATCATTGTTCTTTTTATTAGAAAACCTTGTTAAGAAACTTTGATTGTGTTCTTATTATTTTTATTCCGCTGTGTATAGAATCATTGTTTCTATAATCCTAGAAGAGTAAGATCTTGGATTCTACAATTGGTATCAGAGCCTCGTGCTCGGGAGATCTAGTGATTCAACAAGGTTTTATCCGTGAAAGAAGTGAAGATTCGAAGTAGTTTTGAAGCAGTTCTATAGACAGCAGATCTGGTAAATAATTCACTAAGGTAATCGTTAATTATAAAGTGCGTTTGCAATTGTGTGATCGATCTGCACGTGGGAGTATATAATTAAGAAAATTGTGTCGATTTAATTGCAAAGGTAAAAACGCATTAATTATACCTCGTTCAATTATTTGTTCGATTTGTCGTGTAATAGCTTCACTCTATCAATTCGTTTATTGGGTGATGATTGTGGGGTCGGACGGATATTTAATTGATCAAAGTTGCTATTGTTGAGTAAAATCCAGTAGGGTCTATTTGCTTTGGCTGCTTCCTCTATATGAATATTATTAATTAGGTGGGTCCCATGTTCGGTTGCTGCTGAATGACTTGTACTCAATTCTGCTGGTATTGTTGACTCAAGTCGTGGGTTGATTTGCTAAAGTGGGATCACTTTTTGAGTAGTTTTGAGTGTGGGACTGATTTGAATTAATCAGTGGCGTTGTTATTGATATAAATTTGGAACTGTTTGAAGATTATTGGTTCATTTGGGTTTCATTAGTCAGTGGTCATTAATACTGGTCTGTGAGCAGTTTGGCTGTTAGTGTCAAAGAATAAACCTCTCTCATACCATTCTCTTGAACCAAAATACAATGTTTTCATTCAGATCTGAGGATTCTCTTGAGACATGTGTCGAGAAGATTAGAAAATTTTCTTTTCATTCTAGGGTAGACTGGTCTCAAGATGAGGGAAATGTTGAGGAAAGATGTGTCACTCAAGTGAGGGACATGGTTGCTGGACATGAGACAAAAGGTGAGGAAAATGTAACTGAGGCTGGAACTACACAGGACTATGAGATGATTGCTGGATATGGTACACATGTGGCTGGAGACTTTGGTATGATGGGCATCTCTCAGGTACATAATTGTGTTTTTGGCTGTAGTGAAAGATATAATGAACTTAAGGAGGCTTATGATGAATTGAAACCTAAATATAATAAATGTTATGTAGAAGTTGAGTCTTTAAAACTGACTTTAAAAACTCTAGAAAAACAAAAGGTTTGGTTTCAAAAGAATCAGCTTGCTTATGATGAGAAGATAAGGGTGTTGGAAAGTGATTTGAAATGTACTAGAATTGATTTAAAACGAACTGAGAAAGAAAAAGCTGATGTAGAATCTGAAAACCATGTTCTTAAAGAGAAATTAGAGAAGGAGATTGCTAATCATAAGATTTGGTTAATGTCAGGTGATAAGTTAAATAACTGTCTCTATAATAGTCAACCTGTAAACTCTAGTATAGGTTTAGGTTTTAAAAAATATGTTGGTTTAGAGGCTAGGTTTGATTTGGGTAAACCTACACCAGCAGGCTTAGCAAACTTTGTTAAGGAAGGGGAATTACATGCTGTCCCTGGACCTATTAGAGGTGAGTTTATGCCTAGCTCTCCTCAAAAAGACTTTGATGGATCACACCATCTATATGGCAAAAAGTCAAGTGACTTGCCAGATCCTGATTGTAAGTCTACTGACTATGCCTCATGTGATTCAAGTGACAAGTCTTCCAAGGTCAATGTCTCTGCCCCCAGTGTTCTTAATGTTACAAGCTCAGAGCCCATCTCAACTGAGTCTACCTCCTTTACTTCTACTTCTAGTGTTTCCACATCTAAGAGTAAAGTTGAGATTGAATCCAACGTTAGGGCACCCAAACAAGAACCCATTGTTGTTCAAGATTTACCTAGTTTCACTTGTAATAAATCTGATAAGAATACATACAATTCTAGGACTTCTTGTAATAAGAATGGTTGTTTTAATAAAAAGGCTGGTAATGTTAAGAAGAAAACTTGTTTTGTGTGTGGTAGTAAGTCTCATCTCATTAAGGATTGTGATTTTCATGAGAAGAGAATGGGTGTGTGTGCTAGTCAAAAGAGATCTAGACCAATGTGGACCAATGTTAATGATATTCCACCATATGTTCCACAAGCAACACATAAAACCAACAGACATGTTGCTAGACCATTCTACATACCTACTAGCACTTACTTTCAGAATGGTTTTTGGCCTGGTTATTATGACCCAAGGTATATGGGGGGAACAAGATGGGATACTGGTGTTAAGCCCTCAACAGGTTGTTCTTGGACAAATAAAAGGAAAGGTTCATTCTGGGTACCCAAGAACAATAGTCCTTGTCAGGTGCACTGATTGAGGGGAGGCATAAGCCTAAGGGGAGGCTTATTGTTGTATATTTTTGTGCTAACTAACATTTTTTTTTAGTTTGTTTTGTGTTCTCTACCATTAATGCTGCTGTTGGAATAAAAATTGGTCAATGTATGGTGATACGATATCTCGTCCGAATTTAATTACAAATTTGTCATATTACACATGTGGGTCAAGTACTGCAGTATTGAATATTATTCTTGACATATTATTGTTCTGCTGCTTGGATGTACTAAATTGACTAAATTGATAGTAATTCGTATGGCTGATACAACGTGGGTCCCTGGATTAAGATTGGTCTGATTGCATATTGGTCGTATGGGTTTTTGTGAGCTGTTACTGCTGTTGGCTCCTTTATCTTATCAATTCAATTGTTAAATTAAATGGTCAACTTGTTCTTAGAAGGTGATGGCTTAACTAATAATATATGTGGGGCTGCTATCAAATTGTCGCTTATGGCTTTTTGGTCAAACTCATTGAACTGCTTGATGGTGTTGATATTTGCCTCACATTGGAATTCAATTATTTAATGGTTTCCTCGTACTGATGATGGTTAGTGGCCTGTTTGACTAATTAATTGGTTGTTGCTGTATCATTGGTCAACATTATCACGTGTGTGTGATGGCTGTGTTTGGAATTAATTCGGAGTTGTTTTTGGCATCTGGTGGTTTAAAGTATGCTTCTGCATTATTTTGATTCTGCTGATGACTCATCCGTTCCTGCTGAAGATCACCATTTCTGCTGATAGCATTAGCCGTTCCTGCTGATCGGTTTCTGCTGACAGTGTACCGGTTCTTGCTGATTGCTCATTTCTGCTGGTAACTTCAGATTCTGCTGGTATTATTAGTAAAAAAAAATAAAAATAAAAATAAAAATAAAAAATAAAAAAATTCCTTTTCGTAGTTAGTTTCTTGTTAAAAAAAAAAAAAAAAAAATCATTTTCATTTGTTTATTTCTGTTTTTATTTCATTTATTTCTTAAAAAAAAAAAAAAAAAAAAAAAAAAAAAAAAAAAAAAAAAAATTATATTTGTGTACTAACTTTTATGCAGGTTTGTTGTATAACTCTGTTGATGGTTATCAACTCACCAGATGTGACTTGTGTCCATCAAAGAGTTGGCTAGTCCAAAGGGTACAGCTTTGGTAAAGACACATCAAATCTGTTGATAGCTATAATAGCTTGCTCAAAGCTATAGGGTAATTCAACTCACCCATGCTTGATTGCTGAGAGTTGAAATGGTCATCAATTCACCATGGATGTAACCCTTTATGGGATCCAAAGAATTGGCTAGTCCACAAAAGTATGGTTTGTGGTAAAGACAATTGGTATCCATATTTGGTATTCAATTCACCAAGGTTCAGTTGAAACCAAAGAATTGGCTAGTCCTGAGCAAACGGCTACAGGTAAAGACATCTCAAATCCGTTTATAGTTGCTGATTTGCTAATAAATCAGATGGTTATCAGTGTACCATAGTTTTCGAACTTAAACATTTGGCTACTCCAGTAGTGATGGCTATTGGTAAAGAGACATCAAATCCATTATTTTCAATGATTCACCTCTCACAGGAGTTAACACACCTGGATGTGATGAGAATAGTATGAAACTAAATTGTTTTGATGTACACTTTGTCATTTGTTGCTGCAAAGACCTGAAGTTTAAATTTTTGCCATTCATAGAGATATGGTTCATTTGATTCTTTGCTGCTGATGTTCGAGTTCAATCCTCTTTTTGTGAAGTATTAATGATCTATCAAGAATCTTGAACTTAACGTTGTCAAATTCAAGATTAGGGGAGGATTGTTGGGAATTTTGGAAGTTCCTACTGATGAAGTTCTTCTGACAGGTTTCTGCTGAAGCTATAGATGGTTTCTGCTGACATAGTGTTCCTGCTGAAGACTTATAGTGTTTCTGCTGAAGGCTTATTTCTACGGATATAGTGAATCCGTATCTTTATTATTAGTTTGTTAGGATATGCATGAACTATTTTAGGTAGTGATATGCATTGATATTTTTATTTATTATTGTATTAAGGTTCCTTGTGTATAAAAGGAACAGATGTCTTTAGTATTTGAGACACTTCGAGAGTAAAACACTCCAGGAAAAACACCTTTAGTGTGTGTGATATAGATCCATAGAGGATCATTGTTCTTTTTATTAGAAAACCTTGTTAAGAAACTTTGATTGTGTTCTTATTATTTTTATTCCGCTGTGTATAGAATCATTGTTTCTATAATCCTAGAAGAGTAAGATCTTGGATTTTTCATGTAGCCAAAGAAACTTAGCATTGATTTGTTCTTGTATTTTCATAGCCTTTCTAAACAGAGCATTATGCATCTCGTAATCTTTCGAAGATTCTTTGTTTAAAAAAGCCTCTATTTGAGCACGGTTTTCTTGTGGAAATGTCGTTACATTTCTCGTACGCTTTCCGCAGATCATCTTTAGCTTCGCATGCCTTGTTAAATTGCATAGCTAAGTCGATCAACGCTTGCTGACGAACAATATCCTCCGCAATTAGTTTATGAACATAAGCTATGATTTCATTGAAAGTATGTGAAAGCGAACAAACCATTATTTTTGTAGTATATAATTAAGTTTTTTGTGTAAAAATTGGTAAAATATGAGCACTATTTATAAAGGTGGGTGGAAAAAAAAGTATCTGTTTGAAGTATCAAATGGTCAAAAATTTCAAAATATTCAACACAATCAACAAATGGCGTGACATTAGTTTACTCGCATTTCCATTTGCGTTGGAGGTTGGTGGTGTGGTGGCGCAGGTTTGGCGGCGCCAAAATGGCAGCCACGTAGTAATGGCGCGAATGCAATGTGATGTATCCCTTGCTCTTAGTCTATGTTTATCAACAATCTGTCACAACCCAATCTCTTATTAAAATATTATTTTCTCTTTCTTTTACCTACATAATCAATACATACAACCAATTTATATTTTTTTTCATTTATCAACAACCAACCTAACATATAATGTTATTTTTTTTATATATAATTTAATTACTTAAAGTTTTATATAAAACTATATATTTAATAAAATATTTACTTTATAAGTATATTTTTGAAAAAGTAACGATTTGAATAATAAAAAAATAATAATAAAATTTTCACTTTATATTTGTTGGTTTTAATTGAAATAAAATATGTCTTTCATTAGAAAAATGAAATTACAAAAACATGAAGAAATTAAAAATTACAAATTTTAGAGATACAAATGACATAATTAATTATCATCGCCAAATTTTTGCCATATATGCTCAATCAAGTCATTTTTAGAGATGAATGAGCTTCTCTGTTGCGCAGTTGTTCTCTGTTTCTCATATAACTTCTCAAATCCGCAATTCGTTTAGTAGAGTACTTAACAACATCATTACCATTTGTATGCATGTCGTTGAAAAATTCGGATGGATAAAAACTTAGGTATGTTTCTCGTTCATCTTCAACTATCATGTTGTGCATAATAATGCCAGCAATCATAATTTGTCTCATTTGTTCGTAGTCCCAAATAAGACATGGATGTCGAAGGAATGCGAAACGAGCTTGTAGAACTCCAAAACCCCGTTCCATATCTTTTCGAACGGCCTCTTGATGTTGAGCGAACAACCTATGCTTTCTAATTTGTGGAGAAGTTATAGATAGGACAAATGCATCCCATGAAGATATATGCCATTAGTAAGATAATATGCCATATTGTTTTGATTACCATTCACAACATAACTCACTTTTGGTGCTCGACCTTCTAACATATCACTAAAAACATGAGAACGATGGAGAACGTTAATATCATTGCAGAAACCTAGTACCCCAAAGAAAGCATGCCATATCCATAAGTCATATGATGCAACAACTTCCAGAATGATGGTTAGCTTTCCACTTCCTCCTGCATATTGTCTAGCCCATCCTGTAGGACAATTTTTTCACTCCCAATGCATGCAGACAATGCTACCTATCATACCTGGGAACCCACGTTGTTCCCAGATATAGAGTAGCCTCGCTAAATCATCTTCATTGGGCCTTCGAAGGTACTCATCACCGAAGCAAGAAATGACACCTTGTAGATACGACATGAGAGACTTTCTTGTCACAACACCACTCATCCTCAAGTATTCATCTACGACATCAAATGATATCCCATAAGCCAACACCCGCATAGCTCCTGTACATTTCTGCAATGATGAAAGACTTTGTCTACCCGTAGAATCAAGTCTTTGTTGGAAATATTGATCATTGGCAGTAACAGCATCAAGTCCCATTAACAATACGAAAAAAAAAACAAGTGTTTACGCATGTGAAATCTGCGTCAAAATATAAGTTCATCAAAGGTTGGGTTGTCTATGTTAGGTTACCTTAATGATTCAACACAAATGTATTAAAGATAGAAATGAGATAGAGAGAAATAGAGTAGGTCGATTATAACATAAGATAAATGGACAAAGGTTTAGTAGCAATATGAAATAACCAACACCTAATAAGTGTGAGTTACATGGGTATTTATAGGAGTGGAAGGCTAGGGCAACATCCCTTAGCTCTTCCATCCACACGTTTACTAAAGCTCACGGCTCATGGGCCTTCTACATGGACCGATCATTAAATCTATACATAAAGGCCTTATAACTTAGCAACCTATTACATTATTAGATGACCAAGACTTGATAATAGCTACACGTATTCCCAACAATCTCCCCTAAGGGTTGGTCATCAAAGGTTGCTTGACGTCTTCTTTGCTTCTTTGGCTTTGACGTTTCATGTATCTTTGTTCTTTGCTCTTGTTCTTTGTGATATGGTAGTGTAGTGATCTGCCTTTCATCAACGTAATTGGTTTGGTTGCTTTTCGTCTTCATCCAACATGCTCATACTTCTTTTGACTATGAATCTTCATACTAATGAGGTACTCTTTACTTCACTTTGATCTATGTCACTTTACTTTGTAGATTCTTTGACATTTGATGTAGAATGTTGCTTTGATCTTTGGTGAGTACATTATCTTCATTAGAATGAGCATGTGGAATAGTAACAATCTTTCCCCCCAAGGATCATTCATCGATATCTGCATGGTAAAGGTTAGTGATAATACCCAATCGATCATTGTGGACTATTCATAAAGATTAGACCACTACGATTGTTTTTCTGATGAATGTCTTGATTCCATTCACCTTGGTCGGGCACATCAGCCGTCCGAATCCTATTAAGGACAGTTATCAGTACCTTGGATAGAATCTAAGTACCGACCCACATTTTCAGGACTCGATTCGTGAATGGAATCTCCTTAGCGGGATTTCCAGCACTTACAGGTTCAGACTTTGAGATAATCAACAGCATAGTGTGAAGACTCTCTCTAATCCTTACAAAGGCTGTTCCTGAATTGATACCCTCAAGAAGGCTTGCACAGGTGCACCGAAGTACACCAACAATTCAGGTGAGTCGCTGAAGTATACCGAAGTATCACTCCACGACTGTAGATCGTTTGATACATAGTAACAACCACCATGATGAAAGTGGCAAGATCCGAAGATCTCATAAAAGACTCTTATACAACTTGTGTCCTTTTTGGCGAACACAAGTGTAGATTATGGAAAGTGTATCCTAAGAGATCTTTTGATGAATCTCATGGCTCTAGACTCGATTAGTGCGTTGTGGTTTTAGTCGTCAGAGGCATGGAGCAGAGTGCCTCCTTTTCAATATCAACACATCTCGGAACGAGAGGTCGATAGATTATGCGAGGTTCTCCGTGAGAAATGAAACAAGTACCTTTTGAGAGATACTTGAGTGGCTAGAAGGTTAAGTGCAGTGTGTCACTGGGTCCATGACGTCTTGTCTTCAATACCGGCATCACCTTGGTGATAACCAGTAGCATATGAATTGAACCCGGTACCTGCCCTAAGGTTGAACATTTGGAAGGCTATTTCTTTTCACCCTTTCATTAACTTTTCTTTTTAATTATTCAACCCCTTCTTTCTCCTTTCATTTCTTTTCTCCTTTTTTCAATATACCTAAGGACTTCTAGTTCTAAACTATTGGTGTTGTCCTTGGGTAGATCCCTCCGGCTCTGGCGGATCATAGGACATAAACCTAATATTAATCACCTTATTACTCCATGATTATCCTAGATTTATTGATCACATGCCGTAAAACCTTTTGTAAAATCTCTCAAAGTGTTTATGATTATAAAACATATTTGTTAACACTTTGAGAGTTTTCCATTTTTAGAAATACTCCCCCTTCACATGTGCATATGAATTTTAAAGAATATTTACACATGTTGGGTGGAGTTCACACTTTTGAATTGATAGATTCTCAGTGAACATGACCGCTCCGAGACACGCTTACATCACTGATTAGACCAGCTTAAAATTATTACCCATCCTGGTCATATTCAAGGAGAATTTCTCGAAACGGTACACTCTACTTAGACAAGTCCTATTCGAGACACGCTTACATCACTGGTTAGATCAGTTTGAAATTATTACCCGTCCAGGACAAGTCCTTTCGATTACTGACAGTTAAGTTTCGTCAATTCGTAGGTAATATCTGAGTCGAGCTCATACGAGATTCCACATTTGTTACCATATTTTAATCATTTTTTGTTTTTCTCCCCCTCAAAAATAGCATATTGATGTTGTTTTTGAAGAACATTTTTGATTAAAATATGCTGTTTGAGGTTTGTGGGAAGAAACCATTTAAAAACTTATCATTTTGACCAAAGATTGTTTCAAGTACTCCCCCTCAATAAGTGAAATAACTTTTTGAGGTTTTGATTACGAGAGAGAATACTTGTTCTTTTGAGCAGAATTATGAAAAACTTAAAATTTGAATAATTCTACATAAAAGTAAGAAGTTTTCGCTCCTTATATTAGGATTGAGGCACTAAAGCGTACCTCAGGGTCCTTTCTTTACAAAGAACGCGTTGTGCACTGTTATGTGTGCACAAGCCATCATTTTAATACAAAATTTGTTTTCTTTTAACAAAATACTCCCCCTCAAATAATGAAGTTTATTCGAGAGATAATCTTCTTGAGCAGAATTTTGAATCGTATTTAAAAAAAATACTTTTTGAAAATTCGTGAGATGATTATGCTCAAGGTTTTAGAAAACACAATCAAGTATTATACAACAAAGAATGCTTGAATATCAGATTAGACAACAACCTCGGGAACCCATTTAAGCATGGCGCCAACGGGTTTACCAAAATTTGAAATCCATTTTTAGGTTGTGTCAATCCGATTAAAAGATGTTGAATTCCAACGAGGACTGAAAACCTTTGTTTCATTTTGAAATGATACTCGTGGAATCAATGGAAATTTAAAACTCCTTTTTCTGTTGAAAGTTGTTTGAGAAACCCGGTGTGTCTCTTTGAGTTTTAAAATCTGAAGACGAAGATTTCCATCTAGAGTTGAACCTCATGAGTTCTTTTTGAAGAGTTGTTTTTGTGGTAAATGGAAATCTTCCGGTATTTGGGATGTTCAAAGCAAAGTCATTCTTATATTGCAGTAAAAGCATTCCAAATTTTGAAAATTTGAAAGGTTTTGAACGACTTTACTTTGGTACCCACACTTGCTTTACCGGTGTAAAACGAGAGTGTAGAGTTTGAAAAACTTGTTTCTCATCATTTTAATCCTCTTTCAAGTTTAACCTTTTAACACATTTAGCCCTTTGACCTCTCTCACTGGAGCCGTAAGACCTCAAACACCGCACGATAATATCTAGTTAATATTATACTTTGAAAAACACTCACGAGAGATTGGTGCAACAGAGATCATGAGCATCACAAGTTTTCAACGATTTGAAAATATGCAACTACATGAACGAAAAATAGTTTGTTAGTGCAAGCAGTCTCGTTGGGGAGATTGTTAGTGCAAGAAGTCTTGTTTGTTTGGATTGATGACAAACATGTAACTTGATACATAACGTAAAATGTACAAGTTGCTTGTAATCATATATTGTCTCAACATACATTCTACATCTCTCGAGTCCTCATATGATACAACACAGGTTCGTACATGTTTGTTATTTGGCATTATGATCAAACCCTTAACAAACCATTTAGAATGTTTAAAATATGGTTAGGTAATTAAGTATTTTAAAAGGCTAATCATTCTACTTAATTAGACCCTCATTTTACACCTTTGCATAAACAAGTATTTTTACTTGTATATCATGTTTCCTAAGTTTAATAGGATAAGTACACTTTAGGTGTCAAACTAACATGATACATCTTGGTAAACATATAATAGTTAGGCTAGTATATACATGGTACATGATCACTAGGATACATGTTACATACATATATACATTTACATGTTTATGTTTATTTCTTAAAATAGAAATATTTAACATGACATCATGGCATGCATCACTTACATATCTTGGAAGATTTATAATATATTTTGTATAGATCTTCAAGCTAACAAGTTGACTTTTGAAGATATAGCAAGATATGGTAAGATATGAAAAGATTTGAGAATCTATTAGTTGGCCTGACACGACGGATCCAAATGGTATAAAGGACGGATCCAAATTTAGGGATCCGTCGGATCCGCCGGGCAAAATTCTTGTTGGCTATAAATAGCAGCCCATTGTTTACCCATTGAATTATCCACTTAGAACACACATTCCCTCTACCTTTTTTCATACATTTAGATCATTAGTTAATCATGTAGAAACACACATTAATCACCCTTTACATAATGATCATAATGTTACTAACTTTCATTATGTTGTAAGCATACACTCGTAATGATCCTGTGAAGCTAGATCAGAGATCGTGAGTCATCATCCATCATAAGCTTGCATACTTCCTGATCCACCATAAAGGTTAGAAGATCTTGAAGTCATCATCCACCAAATCATTCCAACATATGAAGATTCAAGGCCACTTGACATCCTCAATGATTGAAGACTTCTTATTCAAGAAGTTTATGTAGATACCATATGCATACATGAAGATCCATCACAACAAGTTTAGGGAGCTTGTGATCTTCATCCATTAAAGGCTTCCTTTCAATGAAAGTTTATTTAGATTAGCCATTCATATCCATGACTCATTTATGTCATGGATCATCATTGTAATCTATTCATACTAGATTAGATGGTTTATGTGTTTGTGCCATAAAACACAAGGTTTCTATGTTGGGCCATAAAACATAGCGGGAGTGGTTGTATCCTTGTAAAGAACTCGGTATCTAGCTTAGTACCGGAAAAAGGATAAGCGACGACGGGAGTGGTTGTACCCATGTAAAAGAACTCGACATCTAGCTTAGTGTCGGTAATTGTATAAGCGACATTAGGTTGGTTCTACCTCGAACTAGAACCCGGTATTTAGCTTTGTACCGGAAAAAGTGTAAGCGACGTGTGTAAGGTTTTCTCCGCCGAGAAGGGAGCTTGTTGATCTAGTGAAGTAACTCTCGAGTTGGGTACTCGGGGAGTGGAGTAGGGCGGAGAGGAGCTCCGTGACCGAACCACTATAAATCATCGTATTCGGTTTGCGCTTTCTTTTACTTATCTCTTTACTTTTATATTTGCATTATGTGATTGATTGTGGTGTGACTTGTTGATAATACTTGTGTGACAACATGTTTCAACTTATGCAAGTTAGAAACATCTTTCATATTAGAACAAGCTTAAACGGACATTTGATACAACAAGTTTTAAGATTTTAAAACGATAACGTATTCCCCCCCTCTACGTTTTCACAATTGGTATCAGAGCCACGTGGCTCTCATTTTCAAAACAAATGGTTTTTAAAATGGAGTACGATCCATGTATCAAATTTCTATTGAAGCGGAATATAATATGAAAAATGTTTCGCTATGGATACTTAGAAATTTTGTTGTTAAATACTACTTTGTACACAAGCTTGAAGATGTATTTGGAAAAACAAAAGAAAAGATTTCTTAAAGTGATTAAGTGTCAATTTGTGTGCGTAAAGCTAATTTACGAAAAACACGGGTTTTAAAGGGGCGTTTGGGATAACTATTAATTTAGTTGAAAAATCACCTTCGTAATGTTTAGATAAGTCACATAGGTAGAAATATTGTTAAAAATATGTAATATATGTTTAATATTAAGTCTAGAAAGTCCTACACGTTTTCTCTATGTCAAAATACGAGTTTAGGAGAATCTGTCACAGACACCCACGGATCCCTTTGTTACAAAGGGCGGATCCCTCAAAAAGGATCCGTCGGATCCGTCACTGCAGTATGCATTTTTTTGTTCAACTTCAAAAATTCATAACTAATTAACCGTAAGTCCGTAGAAATAATCTCATATCCTAAATCTAAATTGAAGTAGGTAAAACAAATCAAATACTACAACCTGTTCAAAATATTAAGTTTCATTTTGACACAGTAACTTAAACTTTTACGTCGGGCAATGTAAGTTGGTATTCTTTGAACATTGATATGATTTCTTTTGAAACTAAAGAATTTGGTAATATAAAGGAAACAAATCAAGCTTGGCATACATCGTCATATTTAAACGCAAAGTGACGAAAAGTATCTGTTCATTTATGTTATGCTATGTGACTATCTGCTCTAAGTTATTTGCATACATGTGATTTGCCTGTTGGTAATTGTGATTGAATTTGTTGATAGGAAATACATAAGTGTTTTGCCATGACAATTATTTGCTTGTTTATCAATTGCTTGTTTGATACACAATAGGACTTTTGCTAGATCTTGTGCACTAAGTTGATAAACTGTGTTTGGTTCACTTATAGACTTAGATACTTTTGTTTGCATATGTTATGAGAAAACCTTGCATAACTTACTTAGGAATGAGAACTAAGTGAAACTAGTTTAGTGTCTTGAAAAGTATTGTCTTGCACAAACTTTAGCTCAAATGTTAAAATGTGTAAACATGTAGTATCTGTGATAATGGTGATTGGTACATTTGCTTCTAATCATGATGTTTAATGATTTTGTTTTGTCATAGGATAGAAACTTACCTTTGAATGTTCATGTATACTAACCATGTCATGCAGGATGATAACATTTTGATGTTATCAAGTTTCCGTGTTTAAGCCACTGTTTGGCTTAACATCCATTTATGGTAAGTTATTATCATCAGATTGATCTTTGTGGAAACATGTGTTAGAACCTGCATTTTTAGTTTTATTCTATCACATATTAGTTGTTACATATGTTTTAGAAGAATTTTCGGGATTTGAACGAGTAACGAAAAATATGACATATCCTCTGTTAGAATTAGCACTTCTGATCGGCGGATATGGCGGATCCCAAATTTTGGATCCGCCTGTTGAGCACTTTGGCTCCGCCATTCCTCACCCTGCGGATTCTGTGGAACCCAAATATGGGATCCGCACTTGTTGTCAATTGGATCCGCCAAGATAACAGCTAGTTTTTCAAACTTTCATTTAAATTCTTCACTCAAGATCACTCACATTCTTCACTAGGATTCTTTTCACTGATGATTTACTCATATTAGGATTAGAACATTTCACTTGCACCTATAGGAAAATCATCTCTAACCATAACTTCAAACTTCACAAAAAAGGGATCCAAGATACCTTTCTCCATAAAGGAAGGAATCCGGAAATTTGTTCCTTGCAGTTCATGGACCACTGATCATTTGTGATCATTACACACATTCACTGCATCCACTTGTCCTTTACTTATCCATTAGCTTGATTTGTAAAATGACAACCTCCTAACAAGTCCGAACTCACTGTTGGCAAAAATATCATAGATCACAAGTCCAACTGATAACTATTGATATTTTCCAGTATTCACATATGTTGCCTTACTTGTTTAAAATGTCATCTTTCAAGACAATTAAGATTTACATCAAGTCATAACTCTCACTTAAGTTATAGATGTAATTATCAAGTCTTGTCTCCAAGTAGGATTGACAACTTAAGTATTTCGTCCGAAATATTCAAGTAAAACTGACAAAAAATTGTAGTAATTAAAAGTCACATCTGAAAGAATCAACACGCAAGTAATTTTAACAACATATGTTAAAACACTTATCCTATCACCAAAGTACACTTGTACTTTCACCATCATCCCATCACATTCACCTCTGTGATATGTATCAGGCCAAAGCTTCTAATCATTCACTTGTTGTACCACTCAATAGATCACAAGAATTAGTCTTCGTCTTTGCTATCTTAAACATCCATGAAACCTAAAGTACTTCCATAGTACAAGAAGCCATTTCAACACCACAATTGTTATCATCATTTGAATCCATTGAGTGCATTGCTCAAAAAGCCCTTTGGTCAAACACTTTGGCTTCATTTAGGAAAACATGATGTTTGGGAAAGCATCATGCCTTAGAAATCATGCGTTTAGGATAATGTATATCCTATGCATCATTCTCTCCTTGCAACATGAATGGTTATGTTACAAGAGATTTTATTACACCCACAAGCTCTATGAACTATTCCCCTCATCTTGTCATACTTATTCTCTTAAGCATGATAACCTTACTTGTTGAAAGATACTTTGTGTATCTATCTTCTTTCAAGCGTACATCATAACCAAACCTTGCTCATAATCTAGTTCAAACCTTGTGTGTATCCTACACATCTCTAGAGCATACACAAGATCTATTAAAGTTGGTAACTTTACTCAGATTCTTGTTCCAAAGAGCTTTCTTGAGAACGTTCTCAACATATTCCATTATCATACACAAACATATCTCTTGGTCTTAGATGATCAAATCACTTGCATAACACATACTTAAACTCAACTTAAAAGATGTCACCCTTTAGATCACTCAACCTTAGATTCCAAACACAAAGATTAAAATCTGTTGACACATATTTGTCAAATTCCCGTGTATAACATGACATCTTCATCACATTAGTTTTAATAGAAATAGTTGAGTCTCATTAAGCCAAGTAATTGGTAAACTATCATATTTTATATACTTTGATAGGCAAAAATAGGAATTCCTATCTTTCAGACATTAGAATGACTACTGGAGAATTTATTGCACTAGAAACTCAATTTAACCTAACGGTTAAATTGCTTCCAGCAGAGAAGTTGGGTATGTGGAATCACCCGTAAAAATGGTCGTGTTTAGCCTTAATTGAGCACCGCTAGTAATAGTCTCATATTCATTCTCCAACTTGAAAAATCTTTATTCCTATACTTGCCTAAAGTAAGTATTAAAAGATGATAGTTTATCTTGTCTTAGGAATATTAATCAAACAAGTAGTAGATGTGATTTTTCTTTAAAATTACTTGCATTACATGTGTTGATTACATGTTGATTGGTTGATATGATTTAGTATCTTGACGTTATCATGATTGATAGTCAAATGTGTAAACCATGGAAAGGTTTTGTCTGCATGTTTATATGCTTCATGTTAACATGATTTGTATGATATGTTCATTCTTTCATTATATGCTATTTCGTAAGATTAACGTATTACTCACTATATGTCATTTTTAATACATGGTGTTAGATAGCTTTTGTCTCTAGTTGACATTCATTGAGTTTCCTTCGTAGGATAGTCTAAATGATGTATGCTTCTAAAATGGCAGAATTGTTTGCATGAACCTATCGTTTCATTACTTTTGTGACAATGTCACACTATTTGTTTGCCATGTGTGCACCAATATGTCTAAGTGCTTTTTGGTATGATGAACATTTAGAAGTCATTTTATTTTACACAAAGATCATTGTGTTAATTAATGGGTAAGTGTGCTTAAGTGACTAAGCCTAACTTCAAAACAATTTCACAATGTAGTATCTTAAACAATGTCATGCTATGATTATTTGTCTTGATGCTATGTGGTAACTTTGTGTCTAGTAGTAGATTATTTGTTTTATAAGATGTTGTCTTATGATATTCACATCTTTTGTCATTAAGACTTTTGTCTTGCAGGTTGATAACAAACTATTTGTTATTTCTCTTTGTTATGCTCATCTTGCATAATTGTTGTCTCATTATTGCTACTTAGATTAGTAATATGTTTATGGGATCCATTCTCTTGCATATAGCTTTAAAAGCTAATAGGATTAAGTTTTAGAGGTTTGAAATTTGTGTTTGGATATCTTTCAACATACCTCTCTCCAAATCATATTGTTGCTTTCGCTTTCCTAACAACATCTCCATCATCCTTTAGTTATAACAATACACCTTCCATGAGGAAACCACATGCCTCGTCGTGCGATCATCTTGCATTGATAGAGAAGAGCTACATAACTTCGAGGATGAAGTTCTTAGTATGCTAAACAACATCCGCAAAAACATTGCTAAGCTCATCGCTTGCATTGTCATTCGTAAGTCAATACAGTACACATATCTCTTAGATCCTCAAATACCGACATGTAGGTTCACACCATTCATTTGAAATCAGTACACACAATCACAAGTGTGTCAAACTCTCTTAACCCAATATCACAGTCTTGTACCAATACCTCGTCAAGTGAAAAACACATCATGTGTTTGACAAACCTCTTAAACATGAACCATTAAGTCTCCTTAGACTTTGACTAGGATTAGTGAAATCAAATCCGTAGTTATAAGTAAATAGACCTTAGCTTGAACCTTCGTTTGATCAAAAATGACAAAACATGACCAAATCTATTCTGGTCTCACGGAACCCTTGGATAAGATGGACGGAACCAAAAATTTGGTTCCGCCCAATCCGCAGGTACTAGGCTCAGTTTTCAACCTTTTAAAACAGACAACCCTCTCACAACCGAGTCTAGGATTTACTTTCAAATCTTCATTGTCTAGAATAACTTCATTATCTAGAACTCCTTCATTGTCTAGAAACACCACCATAGGATCTCATCCTTTTCATTTTTTGATACATATCAAGCACGTCATTGTCAGTGCAAACAGAACCATCACTCTCAACACGTTGGTCCAACCAACACTCTCATCATTTGATGTCATTTTCATATAGGTATATGGAATCTTTATTCCTAAGTGATCATTGTATTCACTTCCTTCATTTGAGCATTTATCATCTTTGGAAGATGATAATATCCTAACCTTAACCGTGTTCAATACTCTTATAGCACTTGCTATACAGTTTCTGAATTCATTATAACCACCACCTTCCATCACCTCTTTCACTAATCATCAACCCCATGGATTAGCGAAAAAACCACTTGCATCATCCTTTAGTTATCAATTGAGTTATCACTAGTAAACTAACACCAACACTAGCATCACTAACTTTAACTCCACTTCATTTCCTCATCATAGGCATTGTTTTGTAAATGTAATTCTTATTAGAAGATTACATTCTTTATAACAGTTTACTAGATAATCACGATTGATATCACAATTGGTATGCTGCATCATATTTTTCTTTGATTAGACAATCACAATTGGTTAGTTGCTTGTGATTAGATTATTGATATGTTGCATAATATTTTTCCTTGAGATAAAATATATTGCACTAACCATTTCATTGTAGGTTCATCATTATATATGCTCGATCGTATATAGCTTACTAATCATAGGATGAAGTTTGCATCGATTATTTTTCTTCTTTTATAGGTTCATCTTGACGCCCTAGAGCAAGGGGGAGTTTTCGTCAAGCATTTTTTAGGATGCATCATATATACGCATTGGTGTATATCACATACTTGTCCTTGGACAAATATTGTTTTATACTAACCTTTATTTTGTAGGATTCTTCATCCTTGGATCATATACGTCGGTACCCTAGCAATGGGGAGTATAGATCGAGGGGGAGTATATCATATACTAACTCATCATTTTTGGCATTTCTCATCCTTGAACCGTATACGTTGGTACTCTAGCAATGAGGAGTATACATCAAGGGGGAGCATATTATAGTCTAACTATTTGTTTTGTAGGATCATGCATCATCATACATCATATCCTTGTCACTCCATTTAGGGGGAGTATAAATCAAGGGGGGGCTTTAAATTTCTCATAATCACATTCCGCTACGCATTATATGCATTTCATTCATCATGCATTTTCCATATATATTTTTTTAATGTTGCACACCACTAACCTTGATGTAGGTTAAGAGTCTAGTTTGATCCATGGATCCGCTAACAACCTAGGGGACGCAACAACCATAGGAGATTGGAGTAGTCTGTTTAACTTCACTAGGGATGATACAAGCTCGCCATTTTGGGAAGAAATGAAGTTAACTCCAAGGACACACCCTTTTTGCTTTGACAAAAGGGGGAGAAAGGTGTAAACGGAGAAAGTAATAGGCTAGAAGAGTTGAGAAAGATGTAAACGGAGAAGGTAATGTTAAAGGTAATACAGACACAAGTAACTTTTTACATTTTACTTTCTATCACGTTTACATATTTTGTCATCATCAAAAAGGGGGAGATTGTTAGCGCAAGCAGTATCGTTGGGGAGATTGTTAGTGCAAGCAGTCTTGTTTGTTTTGATTGATGACAAACATGTAACTTGATAAATAACGTAAAATGTACAAGTTGCTTGTAATCATATCTTGTCTCAACATACATTCTACACCTCTCGAGTCCTCGTATGATACAACACAGGTTCGTACATGTTTGTTATTTGGCATTATGATCAAACCCTTAACAAACCATTTAGAATGTTTAAAATACGGTTAGGTAATTAAGTATTTTAAAAGGCTAATCATTCTACTTATAACCTCATTTTACACCTTTGCATAAACAAGTATTTTTACTTGTACATCATGTTTCCTAAGTTTAATAGGATAAGTACACTTTAGGTGTCAAACTAACATGATACATCTTGGTAAACATATATTAGTTAGGCTAGTATATACTGTTGGAGTATGCTCTTGTCATAATGACTAATTATATGGCTAGACATATGTGAGCCTATGGGGTCACACACATATACACTGAGGTGCCATTTTATATATCGTGATTATCGTATTTACGATATATAAATAACCGTAAGTAACCAGGAACCGCTATTGGGCTTCTAATGAATAAGTAATGGACTTATTACATTGGACTAGAACAACAAATGGTGAGCCCATTTGGAGCCCATAAGTGGCCGGCCCATGGAGTGAAAAAGTGAAGAGATTGGTTTTAATTTAGGAGATATATAATTAATATGATCTCCTAATTTTTAGTAGAATAACTAACCACCAATTCTTCTCCCTCTTTTGCATCTCACGGCAAGGACCAAGAAAACCATCTAGGGTTTTCAATTTTTCTATCTCTTCTTTGTTTCTAGATTAATCAAAGAAGACTAGATCGGTTACGGGGTTTATGGACTAGCATCAATTGGTATTCGGTGACGTGTAGTGTGGATACACATAGAGGTGATCTCCATTTGATCACTTGGGTTTCTCATCCATTCGTGTGGTGATATTGATGGTGTTACCCGGATCACGCTACAAAGGTATAACTTATGTGTTTATTTTATTTGATTGATCATATGGCACTATGGATCCTGTTATGGTGATGTTTATCCGCTGCGTTTTATATTAATTAATTGTTAATTCATGTTTCATCACCTATAGTGGTATCACGAGCCATCATATGTTGTCATATGATCATCATGTATGCGTAAAAATGGTTAAAAACATGTTTTTTTAATGGATTTAAAGGTGTCATTTTACAACAGCCCCTAGGGCTTATATATCATGATTATGTCGACCTTAAGATGGTCTTAAGATCTGGACTTTTTGATCCTATGGCCATTTGTTATGCATACGTTGTTTGTTTACTTGATCGGTACCCGTAAAATGGCCTAAAAACGCGTTTTTTGGAAGATTTTTAACCCGATTTCAAATCAGCCCATGAGGCTTATTTTTCTTTATTAAAATGGTGTTAAGAAGGTCCTAACATCAGTGGGGTTTGATTCTTTGGCCATTTGTCACGCGTACCATTCGGGGTTTTAATTCTTGTTAATTATTTCTTCGATTCGTTGGCTAACAATTTATTTCTTGTTATTTATTTTGTTATCCATGGCAAATACATGCATGTTTGTCCATGGAGTTAGCCAACACCATGTAATAATCTTTATTTGAATGCATTA
Source organism: Artemisia tridentata subsp. tridentata (assembly GCA_021014915.2). NCBI lineage: Eukaryota > Viridiplantae > Streptophyta > Magnoliopsida > Asterales > Asteraceae > Artemisia > Artemisia tridentata. The sequence continues at coordinate 314,564,974 of CP139507.1, forward strand.
TTATGTGTTCATATGCAAAGCCGATGAAAACCTAGACCACTTGTGCGTTGTGATTGTGATTGTTGGTTAGTTTTTCTTGTTTTGGGGTTTGCCATTGTTTCGGCACTTTTGTAATGTATTTCAATTTTGGTTTTGCCAATGTTTGGGCATTTTACAGTAGATACAAAGTAGATTAGTTGTATTTTACTTTATATGTATTGTAAACAAGAGCTTGGAAGCAAAAGGCGAAAGATTGAAGAGTTGTAAACTGAAAGTTGCTGCTGGACACCTGTTGGGAAAACGTGCTTACCTGCTGATTGGTAAGGTATTTTTTTCTAAAATTTTTGGTGCAGGTCCACAAGACATAGGGCTACAACTTTGTCAACTGGGCCGAATCATGAGGAGGTGATCTTCCTGGGCTTTTGGGCCTTGCAAAACAGAAAAACTGGGCTGACAGAAACTGGAGTTCATGTGCATAATGGGCCTTTTTACTTGCTCTTGATTGTCTTAGAGCAAGTGGGAGCCCTCCATGTGGTTGTGATATAAGTCCCTAGTTGACTCTTGGTTCTTGTGATGGCTCACAAGACCAAGCATAGGATTTTCATCGGTTGAGGCTTTGCATATTGTGGTTGTATGTTTGTTTGGTTGGTTTTTTGTATGGTTGTGACTACATGAAAAACGAAAATTGTTTTCATAAAACTTAAAACAAAACATAAACCATTTTGAACTAAGTCTTATGATTTAGTTTAACTAAGTTTAAATATGATTTGAAACTTAAAATCATTGTTTTCTATATAAACAACACTTAAACCGGTTGAGATTGTTTGTTTATTTATTTATTTGTATTGTCCAAACTAAATAATAATCCACATAGGATATATATTAGTCTTGAAATGGACAACTTGACACACATAAATTAAAACAATGATTAGACTTAAGTTAAGAAAAGTTTTTTAACTTGTGCTACGAAGAATGAATGCATGCTTCTTTCGTACACGTTTTTGATCCACATCAAAACTATTTACCCGTCAAAATTTAAGTCACGCCGTCCAATTATGAGAACACTTGCAATTACCTTTTAGCATCTGGTCAGACCTAGGCTGAATTGTAACCCAAGGTGACTATTCTCCATGGTCAGACCTAGGATTATTCTCACAGTTTTCAAATTGGATGACTTAATCGAGTAGTGTGGTCAGACCCTTACCCGAGGCAAAGATGGGACTAAACATGCCTACATGACACTAGTTGTTTGACACTAGATGCCATGAGTCCCATAAGGATCTAAGAGTTGTACATGTAATACAATTAGTGATCGTCGCCTACCTATTGAATCCACCATTTCTAGTAGATCAACTGCATTAATGGTCGAACCTCAATGAGGATCTTAGCCTTTTCGTAAATTAAATGTTTTAAATTATAAACATGGGGTAGTTAATTTATAAAAGGATAATTATCGAAAATACTAAAATTGAACTTTGTAAATTCAATTAATGCAACGCATACCGTAAACAAGAGTTTGTTCTTTTCTTGTTAAAAGGACGACCTAAGTCGATCTTTCCATGTAAGAAAGAGACTTATTCCTATCCTTTTTCTTTATGAGGAAAAGCCATAATAGGAATATTTGAATTTTCCTAATTCTAATCAAACTCAAGGAAAACCTACTCTAGAAATCGTGATGTCTTTTAAAAGTCAAAACGGTTAAGTATGGTTACACATCGTATTCCTTCAACGTTGTTTTATAACCCTTGTTTCGGTTTTGAAACATTGAAGAAATATAAGATATTTGGACAACCAAGAACACGTGCACTTGACTTGACCTCTTTGGTCAGACCTTAGGGCCATTTCAACCCATGGCGAATTTTGCTCATTGGTCAGACCTTTGGCGATATTTGCATGTTCTTGCTTGGTCAACCTATTTCGTACTAGCTACCAAACTAAAATGAGTTTAAATAATTAGAAGACGGAAGTATCAATAAACCGCAATGTGGTAAAGGCAATTACTAGCATGATTACCTAGCAGTTTGCCTTAACCCAATATACCTACTAAGGTCCTACATACCCTTGTGGTAAAGTAGACCAATTATGGAGGAAATGCATGCCTATTTTCAAGTTAAAATAGCAATGATGGCTAGCCCATCATCTATATGTTAGAACTTGATGCACTTTCTTGAATACCTAAGTACATGTTTACTAGTCAAAGTGACTCACATTAGCAATAATGTGTAGATATTCAAAGAAAGATGGAAAGTATCCAATCGCTACTCACTCTCCACTGGTGACGTAACACATTGTAATGTTGTCTAATCCAGTGGGAGCTACGTGATTATATTACTGGTGATGTAACGCATGTAATGTTGTCTAATCCAGTGGGAGCTGTAAGCTTTATTACTTGCAAGTTGCCCATCTTATTTTCAGATTGTCTTAAAATAATACATTACTTTCCACGTGTTAAGCATCATAGTTTATATATAAGAACCATTGCATAAGTTTTATATGATAACTTGTCGCGTTCCTGATGTTGCTTCCTGAAATGTTATCTATAAAATTGTTATGTATGATTCATTATTCAAACGATAAAGTTCTACATATTTATATTTTGATTTTTGACTAAAAATCATATGTTATCTTATACATTGTCATATTGCTCATACAAACAAACGAGCGTAGTATTGTTTGCATGCTCTCACGATGTTGTGCCATGCACAAGTGGGAGAAATCTTAATTGTGTGCAAGGTACAACATATAACAATATGACTAATAGTTTTTCTTGACTGCAAGGTAAGAAACTAAAATTCTACTAGGACTTCTACACATAAAATGTATGTTGCCCTAATTAGAACAAATATCAAGATATCATGAAAAGCTACTTCAACATATTCACTGAATTGTTTAGTAAATATGATTATGTTTTCTTGTAAACTCATAATCATGAAGTATAAAATTAACTTGAATATACTATTGAGGCCAAGAGTCGGCGCTCGTAATTACTTTAGTTGAATATGTTTAGGTCTCTTGTAAAGACACAAACATTAATTCCGTTAATTGTTGAAAGACTTATAACGTAAAGTAAGACGTCAAATTTGTTATGTCTTCTTGTTAAAGACATGTACACTTACGACGTCTACGTTAATTTGTTATGTCTTCTTGTTAAAGACATGTACACTTACGACGTATAATATTAAATGTTTATGTTTTCTAGTCAAAACATGCACATGAAGTAAAGTATGCAATAGGCTAAAATTACTATTGATACCATCTGGTTTGACTTGGTTGGTAGATATGTAAGCCCAAAAGTATAAGTTCATCTAATGAGTTGTGTGATAGTCTCACAACATCAGTCCTCATGGAATACCACAAACTTTATGGTATGTCCATCATGGAAAATCAAACACTATTGATATTGTTTGATCTTTGATAACTTAAACTGTTTTACCTCCAAAGGTATCAAGGTTAGAAAATTGGATGTGCCATGTGTACACTCAATACGGTTCCAACCCAGAAGGAATTTAAGACACCATTGTAGTATGGCATGAGATGAATCTCATTATGTCTTAATTGAAGTTCTGAATTTGTTAACTACTTAAGAGTAAGTAATTAACAAACTAGAGTCAAGAACTAACGGTGTATTTTGGATGTCCCACTTGAAAACAATTTATTGTTACTCAAGATGCTTAGTATCTAGAGATTAGTCTCTACATACAAAAGCAAGTGGGAGTACCTTTAGACCTTGAAGTTGTTCAAGAACTAAATACACAACCTTCTGAGTACACTTGCTAATGTCATATTAAGGTTGAACATGGATATATTAAACCATAGATTGATATCTCTCATTCATAAATCCACAAGGATACCTCTTGCACCTGAATGATATAGTTTTTATATCAATGCTGAGGGACATAAGTTAGAGGATCATGGTGAACCTGCTAACTACTGAGATGCATTATCAGATATTGTATCTGATGAGTAGCTCAAAACTATGAATGTTAAGATGCAGTCCTTGAAAGACAATCACTTGTGGAGTTTGATTGATCTCTTACTAATCAGTTAGACTGTGAGGTTAAGAATGAGTTTCTTGATGAGAAGACTCAAAAGGACAAACTTGTACACACATTTAATGCATGTGTAGTAAATGGAGTTTACTCGTACTCAATAAATTGACTATGATTAAATCTTCCTAGCTACAAACATTAAATGTATAAAGACGATTAATTGTCATACCTGATTTCATGTATATGAAATATGACAATAGGATATCAAAAAACTTTTCTTGTTGATTACCTTTGCGAGGACGATGAGTAATCAAAAGGGTTTATGAATCCATGTAATCTTTATTAAGTATACAAGATAAAAGAATCCATGTGTGGATTAGATCATGCATCTAGGAGCAGAGATCTTGTGTTAATCATAAAATCATTAACTTGATTTTGATTAATAAGATTACTCCTAAGTACACTGAGAGCAAGTTGGAGCATTTTATTTATTTTCTTAAATCTCATATGTCATTGACATATTAGAAACAATATTCCACCTAAGCTAGACTTTAATCCTTAGCTTGGAATGAAGTTTCTCTTGAGGGATTTATAAAATAAAACATATAACCTTGTTATATATATGTTTATTAGAATAAACATAAGCGGTTATTAAGTCTAAACACAATATGACACGTTATTGAGGGGAGTCTCAATGATCAATCTTACTTGATGAGATTGAACACATGATTGAAAATCTTAAGTTTGACTGAAGGATTCATCGTGTAAGTCATATTAAGTATTGGACTATATATTCATCATTTGCATGAATGCAAGATGAGTTGATAACAACCAATATCTAAGTGAAAGTCGTTAGATAATTGTTAAACGAACATTATATTGGACCTACATAGGACCAAAGATATGTTCAAACGTTTACGGATAATTGAGGAGCTCTGTTTTGTTTGCATACGCTGATGCTTATTTAACTGAGATAATACTCAACCCTAGTCATGGTAGGATGTCATCATGAATGATGACATTGCTGACTAGATGTGCTCGACTGAGAGCATTAATGCGTTATACATTAAAAGAATAAGAATACTTTATAGTTTGAGAAACTATTCAGATGACTATCTAAAGTAGGTGTTTTGCTGGCTTCAAACACCCTATGGAATGTATTGTTGCAATCCTCGTCTTGTACTTGAATGCACACATACAAAGGACAATCATCATTCAAACCTTTCATGAATTTTGAAAGAAGTATTCTCAAAGTTTACTCAGATGACTACTTGTTGTTTTGCACAACATGATTCAATCATGGTGGGAACATCGGATTCCGACCTATGAGTAGTCTTATGCATATCTTTTTTTAGTATTTGGATAATGGAACTGTAAGCAGTCGTATTAGATAATGAATTGATATACCTGGTATGATCGTCTTCATTTATACTACTGTGTTCTATATTTGCATGTTTAATCCATGAATAATTTATTTATTCTAAAATTATCCATTGTCGGTTGACGATACGGGAGTATCATCAAATTAAGACAAATGTGAGCGTGTTGGTGATTTATTTGCCACACTCACATGTTGTTCATTGTGATGAACATTGGATTGACCCAACCTACGAGTATTCACTGCATGGATCGTCGTCAATAGTGAATCTCGCAAGAGGTTATGTCTCTTATCCTTAGACTTGAGATGCAAGCAGGTCTTGCATGTGTGGAATTTCATTCCTTGATATGGTTAAACGCTATCCTGAATAAGGTAGTTATAAAAGCCATTATCAGGAGTGATATGAAGCATGTGAATGACACGTGTAGTCAAAACAGGATTTGTTCCTCCACATGTTATGGAGTTAGATACTATTGGGCCCCTCGATGAATTGAACAGATGTTTGTATGGCCGTACCCAAATGAGATTAAGATGAATCTTAATTCACTTGGTAATCTTGTTCAATATCCGTATCGAGAAACATAATAGTTGAACTATTAGAATGACTTTTGATCCATGTCTAATATTCAACAAGGTATCTGCAACAAAAGGATAGATGACATATAAACCATCTGAAATGAGACGTTTAAGAAACTACCCTCACATATTTCTAGGGGCATTGGCGTGTTGCTAGACGCTAACCTTTGCTTGTATAATTACTTGATTATTATGACATCGCAAGTGGGAGCTGTTGGAGTATGCTCTTGTCATAATGACTAATTATATGGCTAGACATATGTGAGCCTATGGGGTCACACACATATACACTGAGGTGCCATTTTATATATCGTGATTATCGTATTTACGATATATAAATAACCGTAAGTAACCAGGAACCGCTATTGGGCTTCTAATGAATAAGTAATGGACTTATTACATTGGACTAGAACAACAAATGGTGAGCCCATTTGGAGCCCATAAGTGGCCGGCCCATGGAGTGAAAAAGTGAAGAGATTGGTTTTAATTTAGGAGATATATAATTAATATGATCTCCTAATTTTAGTAGAATAACTAACCACCAATTCTTCTCCCTCTTTTGGATCTCACGGCAAGGACCAAGAAAACCATCTAGGGTTTTCAATTTTTCTATCTCTTCTTTGTTTCTAGATTAATCAAAGAAGACTAGATCGGTTATGGGGTTTATGGACTAGCATCAATTGGTATTCGGTGACGTGTAGTGTGGATACACATAGAGGTGATCTCCATTTGATCACTTGGGTTTCTCATCCATTCGTGTGGTGATATTGATGGTGTTACCCGGATCACGCTACAAAGGTATAACTTATGTGTTTATTTTATTTGATTGATCATATGGCACTATGGATCCTGTTATGGTGATGTTTATCCGCTGCGTTTTATATTAATTAATTATTAATTCATGTTTCATCACCTATATATACATGGTACATGATCACTAGGATACATGTTACATACATATATACATTTACATGTTTATGTTTATTTCTTAAAATAGAAATATTTAACATGACATCATGGCATGCATCACTTACATATCTTGGAAGATTTGTAATATATTTTGTATAGATCTTCAAGCTAACAAGTTGACTTTTGAAGATATAGCAAGATATGGTAAGATATGGAAAGATTTGAGAATCTATTAGCTGGCCTGACACGACGGATCCAAATGGTATAAAGGACGGATCCAAATTTAGGGATCCGTCGGATCCACGGGGCAAAATTCTTGTTGGCTATAAATAGCAGCCCATTGTTTACCCATTGAATTTTCCACTTAGAACACACATTCCCTCTACCTTTTTCATACATTTAGATCATTAGTTAATCATGTAGAAACACACATTAATCACCCTTTACATAATGATCATAATGTTACTAACTTTCATTATGTTGTAAGCATACACTCGTAATGATCCAGTGAAGCTAGATCAGAGATCGTGAGTCATCATCCATCATAAGCTTGCATACTTCCTGATCCACCATAAAGGTTAAAAGATCTTGAAGTCATCATCCACCAAATCATTCCAACATATGAAGATTCAAGGCCACTTGACATCCTCAATGATTGAAGACTTCTTATTCAAGAAGTTTATGTAGATACCATATGCATACATGAAGATCCATCACAACAAGTTTAGGGAGCTTGTGATCTTCATCCATTAAAGGCTTCCTTTCAATGGAAGTTCATTTAGATTAGCCATTCATATCCATGACTCATTTATGTCATGGATCATCATTGTAATCTATTCATACTAGATTAGATGGTTTATGTGTTTGTGCCATAAAACACAAGGTTTCTATGTTGGGCCATAAAACATAGCGGGAGTGGTTGTACCCTTGTAAAGAACTCGGTATCTAGCTTAGTATCAGAAAAAGGATAAGCGACGACGGGAGTGGTTGTACCCATGTAAAAGAACTCGACATCTAGCTTAGTTTCGGTAATTGTATAAGCGACGTTAGGTTGGTTCTACCTCGAACTAGAACCCGGTATTTAGCTTTGTACTGGAAAAAGTGTAAGCGACGTGTGTAAGGTTTTCTCCGCCGAGAAGGGAGCTTATTGATCTAGTGAAGTAACTCTCGAGTTGGGTACTCGGGGAGTGGAGTAGGGCGGAGAGGAGCTCCGTGACCGAACCACTATAAATCATCGTGTTCGGTTTGCGCTTTCTTTTACTTATCTCTTTACTTTTATATTTGCATTATGTGATTGATTGTGGTGTGACTTGTTGATAATACTTGTGTGACAACATGTTTCAACTTATGCAAGTTAGAAACATCTTTCATATTAGAACAAGCTTAAACGGACATTTGATACAACAAGTTTTAAGATTTTAAAACGATAACGTATTCACCCCCCCTTTACGTTTTCACATAGTTGACCATTTTCTCCCCCTCAAAATATGTTTCATAAAAAACATTTTGACAATAGTTGAAATTTTGACGAAACATATTTTGACTTTAAATGGAATGACATGTACTTGCACACAGAAAAAATGCATCAGGTACAAACAAGCATACAGATGAATAAAAAAAACTCATTCTAAATCTTCCTAAGTGCTCAGATTTCTCAAATTAACACACAAGATCACAGATTAATTCATTCTTTCACTCGAAATTTTCTGATCATTATGATGGTTTGGGGTTATGATTTGAGGCTTTACACGGATGTTAGTATCATAATGCATGAACATTGTACAAACAAACGCCCTAGTAGTAGCGGCAAAGACATGAACATTTTAAACCCTAAATCACTTGACTTCAAAACTATGTTGTTTCTAATTGTGCAAACACATCAATCGAGCATTCTTTAGTGTTCTCTAAAGCTATATAAACTGATTAATTAGACTAAAAAACACATCAAAAAGAAAAACCCAAATCGATTATTACATAAACCTTACTTTCTGATTATACCTTTCTTACGGTTGAAATCATTTGAAACATTTAGGGAATGATTAGACAACAACCATGAGAAAATTAGAAATTCACAATCGTGATAAAAATCGAGGATAAAAAATTGTTATTCTGAATCATTGAGGTTTTCGATTACGCGTGATACTTTTAAGAACATTTGTGGAAACATTGATTAATGTCACTATGTGTAGAGTAAAGTTTGACTGTTTGACACTTGCAGTTCCTGAGCCCATTTTATTTTCCACGCAAGTTCCTTTTACCTAAGTTTAAAGCTTTTGTGTAATTTACTCATTAGAGGTTAGTTACTTTTCCATTTGAAGTCCAAACATGGTTAACTTGGGATCATTGCAGAAAAATTTCTTTTCTCCCCCTCGAATTAGCATTTATTTTGTGAAACCTTTTTGAACATTTTAATTCGAGAGGTCATAGAACTTTTGAAAATGAGTTTTTAATACGAATGATGATGAAACAATTTTTCTTGAAGACTTATGATAAGGTGTGTGAAATTCATGATGTTGTGGAAATTTTCTCCCCCTAAAAATATGTTCCTGATTTTGAATTAAGAAGATGTTTTCATATGAGGAACATGTTTTGAAGAAATGTTTTTCGCAAACAAAAGATGATGGTTTTTTTTCTTTTTTATTTTTTCTTTTTTCTTTTTTTTTGAAAATAATATTTACAAAATGTATTTTGATCTTTGAATTTTCAAGGATATTTGAGAAAGTTTTACAGATCTTCTGGAGTCAAACATCGCATACCAATTTGATGAACTAATTCCACAAATCTTGCATGAGGCAAGGCTTTAGTGAATAAGTCTGCTAATTGGTATTCTGTACCCATAAAATATAATTCAATTGTACCCTTTTCAATATGCTCCTTGATAAAATGATATCTTAGAGCAGTATGCTTTGAATTTGAATGTTGAACTGTATTGCAGGAGATGGCAATGACACTCTTGGAGTCACAATACATCGGGATTTTGTCAAATACATAGCCGTAGCCCATTAGTTGTGATCTCATCCAAATGACTTGAGCACAACATGCTGACATGACAACGTATTCCGCCTCTATTGATGACAAGGAAGTGCAATCCTGCTTCTTTGACTACCAAGATACAAGCTTATCTCCAAAAAACTAAACACCACCAGAAGTACTTTTGCGTGTTTCTAAACAACCCACGTGGTCAGCATCTGAAAAGGCTATTTATTCAAAACCAGAATCCTTCGGATACCAGATCCCCAAATTAATGGTTCCCTTTACGTATCGAAGGATTCTTTTAGCCTCAGAGAGGTGTCTTTCAGTTGGGTTTGACTGATAACGGGAGCATAGATATACGAAAAATACTATATCTGGTCTGCTGGCTGTTAGATACATGAGAGACCCAATAATACTTCGGTATTTTGTAGGGTCAACTAGTGTCCCATGTAAATCAGCATCCAGTTTTGGTGGTGAGGCAGACATAGGGGTATTATAAGTATTACAACTTGTCATGCCATGTTTCTTTAAAATCTCAAGAGCATATTTAGACTGGTTTAGAAAAATACCACGGGGGGATTGATGAACTTGAAATCCTAAGAAGAACTTTAGTTCACCCATCATGGACATTTCAAAGTTATGTTTCATTAGTCTTGCAAAAGCATTTGAGTACTTTTTATGTGTTGAACCAAAAATGATGTCATCAACATAAATTTGAACAATTAAAATGTCCTCCCCGTGTCTTTGAATAAACAGTGTGGGATCAACTGATCCTTTGGTAAAGTGATTAGCAAGTAAGAATGCGGACAGTTTATTGTACCATGCCCTCGGGGCTTGTTTAAGGCCGTAAAGGGCTTTCTTGAGTCTGTACACATGATTAAGATGATGTAGATTGATGAAGCCCTTTGGTTGAGTGACATACACTTCTTCACGGAGTTGACCATTCAGAAATGCAGTTTTCACGTCCATTTGATAAACGATGATGTTCTTGTGGGCAGCATACGCCAGAAACATTCGGACAGCTTCAAGTCTGGCCACTGGTGCAAAGGATTCTTCAAAATCAATTCCTTCTTCTTGGCTGAAGCCTTTGGCAACCAGACGCGATTTGTTACGAATTACTGTTCCATCAGCATCAAGTTTGTTTTTCCAAATCCATTTAAGTCCGACGACATAGACTCCATCTGGTCTTTCAACCAATTCCCAGACTTCAAGACGTTTAAATTGATCAAGTTCTTCTTGCATTGATTCAATCCAATTGTCATAAGTCATTGCTTCTTTAATGTTCTTTGGTTCAGCTTGACTGACGGTAAGAGCATAAACACAATGTTCAGCATCTGTGTGAAGTCGTTGTCTTGTCATGACTGGATTTGAAGGATTACCAATCACATTTACTAAGGGATAATTTTTTGTCCATTTATGTGTTGAAGGGCGATGTTGAGAAGAGGTGTACATATTAGACGGATCCAAGTTGCGGGTTGACGACTCGGCAATATCATAAACAGTTGGAGCTGGTGCAAATGGATTGAAGAAGGCATTTCCGTCATAATCTGCGGGTGCGGGTATTTGTTGTTCAAGTTGATCTTCAGCTACATCATTTGTGTTGGAAGCGGTTTGTTCTTCTGTTGTTGGAGAGTCGAGTGGAGGTGCATCAGTTGCAACAGTTGTTGTTGTTTGTGCAGGTGTATCAGTTATTTGAATTTGATCAGGTTGTGCAGCGAAAACAGTTGATACATCTAGAGCACGCCTTTCTGTTGTCTCATTGAACAAAGGAGCAAACAAGGTTTCCAATTGTTGACGAGTGAATACGGGTGATGGTGCAACTGATGATTCTGGGAAGTTTAAACGGTTGGTTGCGGGTCCTAAGCTATTTTGCTCAGAAGCCATATCTGTAAGCTCATCGAAATTAGCATGAATGGTTTCCATGATTTCTCTAGTGCGACGGTTCCAAATTCGAAAGCCTTTTAAATTTTCACAGTATGATGTCTGCTTTTGCCTTGAGTTTGCCAAGGTCATCACGATCATTATTTGGATAGCAAAGGGCACCAAATACATGAAAGTGTTTGATATTTGGTTTACGGTTGTGGACAAGCTCATAAGGTGTTTTGTGGTGGCGTTTGGTAATCATAGAATGGTTTTGAGTGTAACATGCAGTCGAAATGGCTTCCGCCCATAAGTAATCAGGTAATTGAGCATTAATAAGCATCGTTCTTGCAGCTTCCACTAGTGTTCTGTTTCGTTCTTCAACTACTCCATTTTGTTCTGGACTTCGTGCAATTGATGTTTGATGTTCAATTCCCACTTTCTCAAAGTAACCACGAAGAGTCTGATTCTTGAATTCAGTTCCGTTGTCTGTTCTAACTTTTCTGACCGTATTGCGAAGCTGAACTTGAATTTTCGTGAGAAAGGTGATTATCATGTTAGGAGCTTGATCTTTACTTCAAATAAAATAAACCCAAGTCCATCTGGAGTAATCATCAAAAATTACTAAAATGTAGCGTTTGCCATTAATCGTCTGCACGCGCATTAGGCCACAAAGATCCATGTGAAGAAGAAGAAGAACGTGATCGGTACTGTGTTCAGCTTTTTGAGGAAAGTGTGCACGAGTGCTTTTCCCTTGTTCACATGCAGGACATAAGTGATCCTTGGAGTAACGAAATCTTGGAAGACCGTCAACTAGTTTGTGTCGTGCAAGTTCAGTCATGGTTTTAAAGTTCAAATGAGAAAGTCGTTTGTGCCATAACCATGATTTTGTCGAAGTTGCTTTGGAGAGCAGATATATTGGAGAAGAAGCAATCATATCAGACATTGAGATTGTGTAAAGACTTGTTCCACGAGTGCCTGGCATTAGATCATTTCCTTGTAAATCACGAACGAAGCATGTTTTCTCCCTAAATGCTACTTCCAAATCCCCATCACAGAATTGACCGACTGAGAAAAGATTGTGACCAAGGCCTTCGACATAATACACACGACTAATTTCGATGTTGCCATTGACATAATCTCCATAGCCCATGATAGCAGCGAAGTGATTGTTCCCAAATCTGATAGTGCCGATGAACTTTGAAACAAAGTTTACTAACAGTTTGAGATTTCATGTCATATGTTGGGTACAACCGCTATCCAAAATCCATAGTACGATTTGGATTATCTGTATCACATTAAGATGACGAAGATGGAAGAGAGGTAAAATTGGAACCCGTACTAGTAATGGGTTCCGATACAGTAGAATTACACATGTTTGTAGATTTAAGTAACCACTTAAAATTAGGTGTATACTGCAACCATTTTTTCCATATCCAACTATTTTGGGCATTTTTCTTAGTGAATGCACTAGGTGAATCCTTTTTCTTAGGACTTATGTTTTCAGCTATGGGATCACTTAACGCGACTTCGGAAACTACTTTTGGCTATTTTTCTAACGCAGACTTAGAAGCTATAGTGGGACTAGAAAGAATGCCAATAGTATGTTTTCTAGTGCGTAATAACAGAGAATTAGCAACACAACGATCATGAGTACCAAACATCATACTTTTACGACAAAAGATACAAAACGCATTGACATTTGAAACATTCAACGACATAGCATTCGTTACATTGATATTAGAATTACAAGTTTTTAAGTTCGAATCTAAATCATGTGCAACATGCGTTTTATTCAAAGTCCTAAGGTGATCTTCTACTTCATTCTCTTCTAGAGGTCTGCTCCTACATTTCCAGATCCTATTCTTCTTTCTTGTGCTCTTAAGCTGTGAACTGCTAATGCTAGTAGTGGCTCCTAGTCCTGTAGAAGTGGAAGCATTCAAATTAGTGGTCTGACTTTGGTTAATATCTTTTTTCCTAGATGTTTCGACTTTGTACATTCCTGGTGCGATTACGTTTGTGTTTCCTGATTCCCTTTGTTAAGTGTATGTATTTTCTCTTGTAACTCACTAATGATGAGTTTTTGATCTTGTATTATTGCTTCGAGTTCTCTATTCAAACGAACGATGTCATTTCGATTTTGTCGACATTCGTCATTTTCTTTCAATAGCTTAGAACGTGTCTTTTTCAAAGAATCATAAATTGTTTTATACTCATCTTTCAATTTCTCAATTTCTTTTTCACATTTGAAAACTTGAAATTTTAAAAACGCATTTTCATTATCAAGATTCTCAATTTAGATGTCTGATGGTTTTGAAAAGACATGTTTTCTTTTTGACGTTGTAATTCAAGTTTAAAAGTAAGACTTTGAGCCTGACAGCATTGAAGTTTCTTTTGAAGTCGAGAAATCTCGAGTGAAAGTTTTGTTTGAACATCATCATTATGAGTCATGATTCTCTCATTTTCTTCTTTTATTCTCAATCTCGTGTCTCAAGGTATCATTATCAACATTGTGGTCGGTTATGAGCATGGAATTGCATGAAAAATAAACAGAGTTCATAAATACAAATATAATATCAGAACTTAGAACATCTTCCAAGAGTCGATCTACTTCATTTTGAAGACTTTTGTTTTGACGTTTTCGTTTTGAAATCGAGTTTTCTGTTGCTTTGAAAATGTTCATCATGAATGAAACTGCATTTTGTATTTCCCGTTCCCAGTGTGTTGCACAAAGACGCGAATGTTGAACATGAGGTAAAAATTGCGTTTGAAAATTTTGTCTTTGTTCTTTTGCGTAAGCAGATTGAAAAGTAGAAAATTTTATCTCATAATTACATTCAATTGCTTGTTCCAAAAGTTTGATATCTTCCATAAACGTATCAAAATACCGAAGTACAAGACATCATTTAGGTAATGGTTAAATTTCACCAACAGATGGTAAAGGGCCATTTATTTATGCCACTGGTTTGACGGGACCAATATCAGAAGTTGATTCATGAATTTCTGAAATATTGTAACACCCCCATTTTCGTGATGCGCAGCGGAATTCAAGCTGGGTGTTACTCGACAGTACAACAGTTATAGTAATGGAAAACGATCTCTATTTGAGTCGTATTAAAAGATTTATCATTCGAATTTTATAAATATCAGAGTTTACAAAATGAGGTCCCAGTAGGTTTACAATTTATTAAATAAGTTTCGAATGATAATTAGCCTTCTATCAGTATCCGTCTCTTTTCATGCCATCCCCGTTCATTATGGACCTGAGATAAACATGCTAAAAGTCAACACAAAGGTTGAGTGAATCCATAGCGTTTAAGGTTATAATAAATTTGAACACAAGCTAAGTAGAAAAGTAAATCAGAAATATATTGCTCTAAGTCTCATGAACTCAAACATTAACGGTGTGTGTGGGTGATATCATAAAATGATTTAGGTAATGGTGCATTTGGCTATCAATCCGGCTAGCACAAAGACTATCGATCCGGCTAACACAAACAAGGTGTCTTAATATTAATCAGGAAAATATACAGAAAAATACTTATGTTCAGGTTTGTAGCATGTATCTCCCCACAAGTTTGGAAAAATGTATAAAGAAAAGTGGGATTATGAACTCACCTTGGAATGTAGTGATGTAGATAACACAATGGTGCCAAGGAGTATGGCAGAACCGGGTAAGGAGTAACGCACAACGATACAAAATTGGTAAATCCTAATGAATATAAGTTTGTCTCAAGATATGACACGCGGAAAGTATATAATATGTATGAGTTCCAAAAGATAGAGCGTTTTAGTTTTCGAGGAAGATTTGTATCAAAGTTTTGTAAAAAGTTTAGTATCTTATTCGTGTGGTGGTATAAAGTCATAGACTCAGACAAACGCACACCAAAGCATATAACATATAGCACAAGTATAAAAGGAAAATCAACAGGTAAGAATCAGATAAGTATATAAGTACATGTTGAGCCAATGGTTAAGCCTTTACCCAGTATCCCCAAATAGTTTGTATAAAACATAAATATTTTATAATAAAAGATTTATTTGAACTTATAATTCAAACAATAAGGGTTTTATAATTTAAAAGTACACATTTCATCATTGACGAATTAATATTAAAAGTGTTTTCGAAATGAAGTATGAGTATAGAAATTTTTATAGAATTTCAATATAACTCATTCATTTATGTAATGTTTCAAATAATACTTTTAAACCGATAATAGTCCGTTAAGTATTTATTTAGTTCAATAGTCTAATTGTCTAATAAGTCTAATATAAGTCCAATATATAATTCGATGTCCAAATTTAATAATTTTTAGTCTGAAACATACCAATATGCCAAAACTCAATAGGTCACGTTAGTTCGTATACCAATATTAATACAAACTAATTATATTTTGATGATACAATTTGTAACCAAACATACTTAACACACTTTTAGTATTTTTAAGGAAATATACCCAGCCCATTTTTAATTGTTATGGCCTTTGTCCATATAACTAAACAAACGCACCTTATGTGGATTGGGCCTTGGCCCATTCTAATAAACCAAATGTACCCTATATTTATCTTGAGCCCAAAACCAATTCCTTCACAAACACAGCAGGCAAACACAAGAGTCATAATCACAGAAGATGTAACGCAAATGTAACACTACCCTTTGTTACACTTTTTAGACCGAACCAAGGCTTACCCTCATGGTACCTTGGTCGAACCGAGAACAACAACAACAACAAACACACACCTTTTATGGGTGGTGTTGAGTTAAGACCAAGCCACCCCGAGCACACCCTTGTGCCTTGCTCTACTAACCAGACTAACAAACACACGCACACCCTTGTGATGTGTTCGTTGACTGAGCCAAACGAAGACACCTACACCCCGAGGTGGATTTCCAGTCAAGAACCAGGACCAAACAAACACCTTTATGGGTTGTTTTCGGTTCAATGAGTATAACAACACAACCCTCTTAGGGTGACTTGAACCGTGCTTAAACAAACACCAAGCGCCCCTAGTTGGGTCGTTTCTGTGAACCAAACCAAGACACACTCCCCGTGTCGTCTCTTTTGGTCCGGCAATAATTCAAACCCATCGCACCCTTATAGATTGCGGTATGGTGGTTGTACCCACGAGTCCAACACCACTATGTGGTGCGGTTCTGGTGCGAGCACAAACAAAACAAACACCACCCTTGTGATGTGGTTGTTTAGCCGAAACAAGTCACAAAACCAAATAAGCCATATAAGTTCAAATAAGCAAATCCAAAATAAACACAACAAATTTAACAAACGGTAGTCGACATAAAACTGGGACACGTAGACCAGGTCGACTCAAAACCTAATCGAGTTCAAACTGGTCCGAGATCAAACCGATCTAGACAACACTTCTTTGAACTCGTTTTTACCACACGAATAGTTTTCAAAAGTGTTTTAATCCATTTACTAGTCCACGAAAACTTTAATGAATTTAATCATAATTGTTTTTAAATACATACCAAGCAAACGAGGGAAATAGATAGGTGGAGGCGATGATGGTACGGCTTTGATGGTTATCTCGAACCAAACGAGACCCTTTACAAACACCCTAGGAGATGATGTTATACGTATATGGGGTTGAGAACTCGAGTAGGAACGCGTCCAATGATCACCACATGTTCAGACGTTTCGGATTAGCTTCCAACGATAGGAACTCAATCTTGGTCTCTTCGAATTGGGTAAAGTAGGAGAAAATGCTTGGTGAATGAAATGGTGAGTGAAGTTTTACGTGTGAAAAGGGTCTCTTCTTTTCTTTTTCTGGTTTATATGAGATGCATATGTATATATATATATATATATATATATATATATATATATATATAGGATTTGAGATTGAATTGCATGCAAGGTAAATATATGTTTACACGTTATGTAAAATTTAGTTATCGTATGTATTGGCAATGAAATGGAACACGTATAACAATTTTGAAATAGAACACGCAGGGCAAATTTTGAAATGTTGTATGTTTATGGTTTAAAGTTCTTACACACTACATATTTATGGGTTGGTGTATTTTATGGTTAAAAACTATACATGTGCCAATTATTGATTTATGATTACACGTTATGTAATTTTGATCATATAGCATAGTTTTAGAAAATATATAAATAGTTTAAGATATAGTTTGATCCCGGTAATTACTAACGTTAATTTATTAAGTCACGAAACTTATAACTGGGTAATGTAAAAATATAACGTTTATAAAAATATCATAATTTATCAATATACTTCAACTAATTATATTAGACGTGTGATAAATTTAACAGAGAGCATATACGTTAATAAAATCTAATAGGTTTGAGTATTCGTATTACATAAAGAGTATAGTGTAAAAAAATATATATAAAAATAATAAAGTGGCAATAGTTCATATAAAATATATAGACTTATCATAATCTTGTGTTGGTCGTGAGTATAGTATAATAAAGAAAATTTTTAAATTTTCCCGTAAAAATGGCAATTAAAAATAATGACGGAGATTAATATATAATTAATTGTTGTTAATTATGATGGGAATTTACCGGTGGTTACAGTCTCACCTCCTTAACGGAATCCCGTCCCGGGATTCGATCTGTGTTACATGTTTAAGTGATGAAAACGAAAAGTGGTTTTACTTGTGAAAACTTTATAAATTAAAATTTATTGTTTTTCATGAAAATATTGTTCCGAAAGTCATTTAATTTTTAAGAAAAAATAAATATTTTTGAATGAAAATTTGTTATTTTATAAATATGTATTATGAGTTTATAAAATACTGGTAACAAGGAAATTTTTAACAATGAGGGTTTCAGAAAAAGAACTTGATGACTATAGAGAAAGTTTTTGAAATTTAAAATTCCATAGTACGATGAACAGTAAAAATCAAGGGTCAAGAATGGTAACTCCCAACGGCTAGTTTTCAAAAGGCTATGAACAGTAAAAGGTAACGGTCGTGAATAGTAAAATAACGGCTAGTAATCCTTAATAAAAGTGAAGAAGATCTAGTCTTGTTATCGTGTTTAATAATTCGTTATGTTAATTGTATTGCTATGTATCAATATTCGTGGATTCAAATGAAAGTTTACGTTTTGTGTTTTATGAATTCTAGTGATTCTCGAGTTCATACTCATATCCTTTCAGATACAAATAAGCCCACTCATTTATAATTCATTATTTACATAGAGAGGCGTCCCAAACAATGTAAATAAAAGAGTATAAACTTATGGTTCGGTGATTTATAATTTCTTTATTTGAATAAAAAGGCGTCCCAATCCATTCAAATAACGACATTGTAAATCATCCTACTTAAGAATTTCTGACTCAACATTCGTACTTGACCGATGAGTTACAAAGTATTTTAGTGAGGGTACGGAAGGAATATTTACATTCATCTGTTGAGATAAGAGTAAGATAATCAAGGAAAATTGACATAGTAAAAATAGTTTGGTGATTATATATTTAACGCATATGGAATAAGGATTGCGCAAATCACAACGTAATTACAAAATGTAGAAGTAGGTAATGCTCAAGGAATTATGATTTAAGTCAGGATGCCTTAGGATAGGCATAAGCAGGTATGTTTATTTATATAAACTGATCAGAAGTACGTCATGTATATATATCAATATTCTAAAGCATAAATTACCTAGAAGTTACATATTCGTCTAGAGGATGGAAGGCATGGACAGCGAAAAGGCTATAAAATATTTTTGTGAAAAGCAGTTATAGTTTAGGTCTCAATTAGACCCGTTTCTATATAACTATAAGCTCTGATACCAATCTGTAACACCCCCGTTTTTGATATTCGCAGCGGAAATATAGGTTGGGGTGTTACTTCAAGGTTCGCAGTCATGATAATAGAAAACGACTCGAAAAGAGACGTTTTAAATAAATTGTTATCATTCATTTATTTAAATCAGAGTTACATATAGAGGTCCCAGCGGGAAGTTCTGAAATATATTATAAAAGTTACATTATTTGTTTGAATGATAAACAAATAGACACTGTTGGGAATAAAATGTTCAAGTCAAAGAGCCTGCCAAAGATGTCAAAGAGCATGCTAGTTGATTTTGAAGAGTATGAAGATGTACTAACAGTACCTTCTGGGTAGAAGGTACTGCTAGTTGATAAAGATCCTGCCAAGCATTATGTCAAGTTGTTAGATATTTTGTAATAGATATTTAGTGGAATTATTAGTCTTTGTACATTGCTATACGTTATGTAGAAGTAGTTTAGTCTTCTGTGGTTCACAGAAGAATATTGCAGAGTTATACATTGGTAGTTGTATTTAATTGTAGGCTAGAATAGTCAAAGTAAAGTATTATATTCAACCACTTGACAACTTGTAATTAGGGTACCTTATCGTATAAAAGGTTCCCTAAGTCACTCCTTCATGCATGCATCTTTCCAACTATTAACCAAAACTGAACTATCTCTCAAGTAACTTAGTTACTCAACTCACAAATCCTTTTTACAATCTAAGATTCAAGATTACTTTGTAATCCCGGTGATAGTTAGATCATCCGTATTATTTCATCAATAATATTGAATCATTTTGTGTTAACTAAAGTTGTGTTCCTTGTTGATGTGTTTTTTATAGTCTATAATTTTTAACCAAGTTTTAAATTTATTTATTGCCGAACTAACCTATAGACTCTAAACACTCACGAGCAGTGTACCCGATCAATGTAGATAGTTTCTAGATAAGCAAGGGTCGTTCACTAGGAGTGACGTAATCTAATCTAACTATAAAGCAACTAATAAAAAGGGGGTTTTAGCCTGAGAGGCTATCACGATTTTGTGTGTTTAATTAAACTAAATACGAGAAAATAAATATTAAACTAATTAAAAACAAATTAAAGTAAGGTTGTTGGGTCTAAAAGATGCTGCTGATTCGAGAAATATAACTTTGCTGAATAGTTATATGACTCTGCTGATTAGTACAATAACTCTGCTGTTTATGACTCTGCTGGTTTGGGATAATAGGCATAGTGTAACTCTGTTGCTAGCTCACGAAGACTCTGCTGCTAGAAGATTTACTCTGCTGCTTATTAGATATGTATAGTATGTTAAGGATAAGTATAGAAAAGATACGTATGAATATTTTTCTTGTATAGGAAGTCTTGTAAACCGACTAGGACTCCTTACGCTATAAAAGGAGGTTCTAGGGTTAAGGTTAGATATCGATTATCTTAGCATACGTATTATTGTTTACACTTCAAGGTTTCTTGTAACCCTATTGCTGTCGAGCAATCGTATTAATATTGAAGTGTTGTTTGAGAATTTGTTTGTGTTTATTCTTTTTAAGATCAAGTATTAGTTTCCGCATAATATTTGATATACAACTCAAGATCAGTTTCTATACTAATTACTTTAGATTTATCTAAGGTAATTAATAAGATCGTGAAGCTCAACTGGGATCAACAAAGGTGAATTCAATGATAGAAGAACATGCTAGCCAAGTCTAATCCATCTTATAGTTATATATGTGCTAATGTCTACTTGTTTTACTTCATTCAAAAGTTAAGGCGAAGATCCAATTACTAAACCCTGTCACGATTTAATAACTTGCTATACGGAGCGGGAAATTGGCCAAGATCATAGTGACCTATCTAGCATCAATACTAACTTATTGCATAATCACCATCTAACCTAGTTTGGCATTACGCGCTACTAGTCCTAATAGTGGCATAAGGCACGGTTCCGATGTGTTCCATCTAAGCCCGTCTATATAGGATTCGGATTACTACACTTATGATTCAATTAAAGTAACCACAGTTTCAGATAGTTAAATTACACCAATTAAACCAATAAGATCATAATCTAGTTACATAGACTTCTACTAGTGATAAGCAATAAACGAGTTTTTAACGATAAGCACCCAATCCAATAACAAAGCAAACACGTAATCAAGAACACAAATAAACTAAATAGACTTCATAAACTTGGCTAACACCTAAGGGTGTTAGCCCATAATCTCAGTAACAATACACAATGTTTGAATCATAGCATAAAAGATAGAAATCATAATGAAAACTACACGCTAACCGAATGATTAAACAAAGTAAATTATGGAGATGTTCTTCGTCGATCTTCAATGGTGGATGGAGAAGGTGTTGGGGACGATTTGGGTCTGTTTCCCACTGAATATGGTCCTCTGGAGTCGTGCAAGGGCTTTGGTATTTATAGGATTAAGCAAGAGTAGCCTCCAAGTTTACCAAAAATATGCAGTCTGCTGTTACGACCCTGATACGGCGCATCTAGAAATCCTATGCGCCGCATCTCCTTCAGAATCAGATAAATTTTCTTTTTCTCTTCGCGTGGCCACTTGAATCAACTAAAACGGAGTCCGGATGAAGATTTTATGACCAAAACAGTGAAGCATCTTCTAAAGTTGTTACGTAAACATTATTTCTTCATTTGGCTTCGATTCTTCACTTGATTTATCGGTTAAGGCTCATATACGACGTATCTCAAGGATAAGATGCGCCGTATTCGATGTAATCCCGCCTTGGTCTTCAAATATCTAGGGCTTCTATACGGCGTATTCATAGAATCCGATACGCCGTATTCTTCAAATCGACCAAGTTTCATATACGGCGTATTCCCAAAGATGGATACGCCGTATGCATCAAAGTCAGGCAAGGTCTTGAACTCTTCTAAGTATATGGATACGGCGTATCTAATTAGCGTTGATACGCCGTATTGAGTGTCTGATCAGTAGGCATTCTTCAATATCTTCATTTTTGCTCCAAAACACATCTTTTTCTATAACTTTCTCCAATTGCTCCGATATTACTGAGATTTACAAAAGTAAATGATTAAGTACCAAATCTCACACATAATAGTATAAAATGAGCAATATAAACGGGATAATGATGCTAATAATATGTACTTATTTGATGTCATCAAATATCCCCCCACTTGAACTTTACTTGTCCTCAAGTAAACCTTAGATTAAAACTTATGAAAATGTATCCTAAAAGATATTAGGATGTATTTTTATAATTAAGCACTTATTCGTTTTATCATAATTGCACAACCAAACACTTAACGAATTAGAAACAAAATAAAATATTTCGATAAAAGCAAATCTAATCGTTTAACTGTCCAGTCGTGACGAATATTCTATCATAAGCTTGGCAATGATACACATCTCCCCCACTAAAGCTAAGGAGTAACAAGTCTAAAGCGGTAAAAAGGTTTTTTTTTTTGGTTAAGGGTTGATCATCCTTTTTAATCTCTATCGATCTCATATTCCAGAAAAGGCGACAAAATTACAAATACATGATCGAATCCACGACCACGATACTTGCAATTGCTCAAATCCTTAACTCGAATAGGCTAAAGATAGGACCAAGTAATCTTCACCAATAATATTATATCAAAAAGGGCGACAAAATCATAAATACATAGTCGAATCCACGACTACGATACTTAAGATTGCTCAAATCCCTAATCTCAATAAATCAAAGGTTTGGATGAAGAATGATATAGGGTATGGATAATATTTGGGATTTAAATTGGTGTAAAATATAAAATCAACAAACAAATAGATTAAGTCCTAGTGTGGTCAATCACTTTTCCAACCATCCCAAGAATAAGACTCATATCATTGGATAACTCACGCTTTAACACTTGAAACACACGCTTTAGGTGGACACGAATTATACTCAACAAGATCTCAATCAAAGAATATCCTTAGTTGGCGTTCCCATAACGGCCAACTCCCATTCAATCCATAAATATAATATACAACAAATAGTAGCCATATGAACCACTTACATAACTTTACTTTGTTGGTTTACAAACTTCCAACTTTCTTCTTTCTTTTTCTTTTCTTATTTTTCTCTTTTTTTTTTTTTTTTTTTTTTTTTTTTTTTTTTTTTTTTTTCCAACCAATAAAAACATTAATGGTGTAAAATTTCACCACTTCACCATCACAAAAAAAATCTTCATAACTTCAGATATAAAAATAATAGTGAAAGTAGTAAACACACGAAAATAAACTAAAAGTTATACAATATTTACTTTCTTACCAATTGCATTGTGCAATTTCCCGACCTAACCAAAGATAATGAATTACGCACGCGAATACAGGTAATGTAAGGAAACACACTTTGCCTAAAGTAACTAACCACGGACTTTAATCTACAGGGTAGGCTAAGGTGTAAGGGTGTAACGAAACATTTTAAACATTGGTGTAAGAAACGGAAGGAATGGCTCTGAGGGTTTTTCTAGGGGTATCTTACTCTAAAAATGAGAGTAAACAAAGGGTTTATACGGGGGTTAACTAACCAGTGTAGTTAGTTAATAACACAAAACATATAATAGGCTTTTTGGGTGAAATCCTAGAAATTTTCCAAGTTAGACAAGTCACTCCAATTATATCAATAATACTCATTATGGTGGTCTCGAATAGTATACAAGCCAAGTTCTAAAGTTTACAAGTCACCGGCACACTCATAGATTTGTGAATTTTGATAAGTTCACAATTTTTGAAAATAAGGTTATGTGTGCAGCTATGCAACTTAGATTAAACAAAAACATGCTAAAAAAAATTAAATTTTGATAATTAAGCATAGATTAAAGCATATTTTTGAAAATTTAGGACAAGTAACGTTCTAATTCTCCATCCCCCCACTTAAGTTAAACAACGTCCTCGTTGTTTGTATTTAAAATTAAAAACAAGAGATAGAAAGAATTAGAACGGAGAACTCCCCTGAGATTTGCTCGGTATGATCTTCCAATGTAAACGTGCGAGCGTATATAATGCGGGAGTCCATCAACCTCTTCAATTGTCCAGACCTGTAAAAATATAGAGACCACAGAAAAAGAATCTCGAGAGCATCTCGTTAATCATTGGTTAGGAAAATAAAAATACAAACTAGAATTGGATTACTGTTCCGAAGGGTCGATACACCGTATCCATTGGCAGAGGATACGCCGTATTGAAACTTAAAGAGCAGGTTCCAAATACGAGTCAAAATATCGAATACGCCGTATCTTTAAACCTGAATACGTTGTATCGATATATTTGACGACAAAGTTTTTAATACGAAAAATAAAGACCAAAGTATTCCAGGAATGGTCGATACGTCGTATCCATTAAAGTTGGATACGCCGTATCAAGGCCCTGGGACTGACTCGACAGAAAAATTAAATGGATAGATTTCCGGGTTGTCTCCCGGCAAGCACTTTTGTTTATTGGGGAGTCTTTAAGTTCGACTCCCTTCAGCTCTACGTTGCTTCAATCAATTCAACAACCTCCTTATCATCATTGCCGTGAGGTTCATAGTACTTTTTAAGACGTTGCCCATTGACCTTGAAACTTACACCACCTTTATTTGTAATTTCTACTGCTCCATACGGGTAAACCGTTTTAACGATATACGGCCCATACCATTTTGATTTAAGCTTTCCTGGATACAATTTCAATTTTGAGTTATATAATAATACCTTATCTCCTACGCGAAAATCTTTATTATCACGGATTCTTGCATCATGCCATTTCTTTGTCCGTTTTTTATAGATGATGTTATTATCATAAGCCGAATCCCTCAATTCAGAAAGTTCATTCATCTGCATAAAACGATTCTTACCTGCTCTCATCAAATTAATGTTACATTGTTTCAAAGCCCAATATGCCTTATGTTCAATTTTGACCGGTAAATGGCATGCCTTACCATACACCAATCGAAATGGTGTACATCCCGTGGGTGTCTTGTAGGCAGTTCTAAATGCCCACAAAGCATCTGTAAGTTTTTCGGACCAATCTCTAGGATTATACCCAACTGACCTTTCCAGAATCCTTTTAATCGCTCTATTAGTTACCTCAGTTTGTCCATTTGATTGAGGGTGATATGCTGTAGCTAACCTATGTGTTACTCCATATTTTAATAGAGTCTTTTCCATTAAAGCATTACAAAAATGTGTTCCCCTATCACTAATCAAGGCTTTAGGTACACCAAATCTGGAGAACAATTCCCTTAAAAACTTAATCACTACTCGAGCATCATTTGTTGGTAAAGCTTTGGCTTCAACCCACTTTGACACATAATCAACAGCTACAAGTATATATTTATTCCCTTTACTATTAGGAAATGGTCCCATAAAATCTAGCCCCCATATATCAAAAACTTCACATACCTGAATATTCGATTGAGGCATCTCATTGCGAGCTGAAATATTTCCTGATCTTTGACATTCATCACATCTCTTCACATATTCTGCAGCATCATTAAAAATTTTAGGCCAATAGAATCCAGCTTCGTAAACTTTCTTTGCTGTAGTATTAGCACCATGATGTCCTCCAGTAGGCCCAGAATGACAATGTTTCAAAACATCCAATTTTTCAAGTCCATCAACACATCTCCTGATTATATTATCGGCACAACGTTTGAATGCGTACGGTTCATCCCACAAGTAGCTTCTAGCTTGGTATAAGAATCTTTTCCTTTCCATATACTTCATATTTGATGGTACAATTTTTCCTACAATGAAATTAATATAATCTGCATACCAAGGTTGTCCTTCATCAATTGTTCCTAACATCTTTAGGTGCTCATCTGGAAATGTGTCAATTATCTCTTCATCTTTTAAAATTTCCGTGTCAGGATTCTCTAACCTAGACAAATGATCTGCAGCTAAATTTTCAGCTCCCTTTTTATCTTTGATTTCGATGTTGAACTCTTGTAACAACAAGACCCAACGTATAAGCCTAGCTTTAGCATCCTGTTTATTAAATAAATACTTCAAAGCAGAATGATCAGTGTACACAATAGTTTTTGATAAAATAAGATATGAACGAAATTTATCAAAAGCAAAAATCACAGCAAGAAGTTCTTTTTCAGTAGTAGTGTAATGCTCTTGAGCATTATTTAATGTTTTACTAGCATAGTAAATAGGCTAAAATTTACCATCTACTCTTTGCCCTAACACTGCTCCAACAGCGTAATCACTAGCATCACACATAAGTTCAAAAGATGAATCCCAATTAGGCGAGATTAAGATAGGAGCAGTAGTTAATTTCTCTTTTAAAATGTTAAAGGCCTTTTTACATTCGCTAGAAAAATCAAATTTAGCATCTTTTAATAAAAGCTGGGTCATAGGTCTAGAAATAATGGAAAAATCTTTGATAAATCTACGATAGAATCCAGCATGTCCTAAAAAACTTCTAACTCCTTTAACATTAGTAGGATAAGGTAGTTTCCCAATTACGTCAATTTTAGCTCTATCTACCTCAATTCCTGCTTTAGAAATTTTATGTCCTAAAACTATACCTTCTTTAACCATAAAATGACATTTTTCCCAATTAAGTGCAAGGTTAGTTTCTTCACATCTAGCAAGCATTTTATCTAAATTTCCTAAGCATCTATTAAAAGAGTTACCGAATACAGAGAAGTCGTCCATGAAAACCTCCATGAAATCCTCCACCATATCATGAAAGATTGCGGTCATACAACGTTGGAAGGTTGCAGGGGCATTGCATAGTCCAAATGGCATTCTTCTGTAAGCAAACGTCCCATATGGACAAGTAAACGTAGTCTTCTCCTGATCTTCAGGTGCTATGGGAATCTGAAAATATCCTGAAAAACCATCATTTCCAAATGGCATTCTTCAGTAAGCAAACGTCCCATATGAATAGTAATATTCATTTCCAGCTAATCTTTCCAACATTTGGTCAATGAATGGAAGAGGGAAATGATCCTTTCGAGTAGCATCATTAAGTTTACGATAGTCAATACAAACACGCCATCCAATAACAGTTCTAGTAGGGATAAGCTCATTATTTTCATTTAAAACAACGGTTGTCCCACCTTTCTTTGGAACAACATGAATAGGGCTAACCCAAGGACTGTCAGAAATTGGATATATTAATCCAGAGTCAAGTAGTTTGATAATTTCATTTTTTACCACATCTTGTACTTTAGGATTTAAACGTCTTTGTGGTTGAATGACAGGTTTGAAATTATCTTCCATAAGAATTTTATGAGTACAAAATGATGGACTTATACCCTGAATATCAGACATTTTCCAAGCAAATGCCCCTTTATGTTTTTCTAAAACTTGTACCAGCATTTTCTTCTCATTTTTAGTTAACTTAGAAGAGATAACTACCGGAAAATTCTTGTCATCATTTAAATATGCATACTCTAAATGAGAGGGCAATTCTTTTAATTCAGTTTTAGTTTTATTTTCTTTAACAAAATTTTCCTCATCATTATGTAAATTTTTCTGATTAATAGAATAAGTTGTATTAAAATTTTCGGTAATTTGTATAGACTCAAATTCCTTATTAGGTTCTTCTTCATAAGCCTCATCTGTCTCTCTAATTTCTCTTTCTAAATCGTGCACTAAAAAGGAATCTAAGTGATCATTTTCTAATGACTTAACAGCTTCTTCAGTATTTATCTCATCTAATGCATCAATATTGTAACATTCTGTGAGGACCTTGGTTATACACGGTTAAGGTGGTTAAACCTTGTATCTTTGTGTATGAGATATATTGACTTAATATGATTAAGCACGCGGAATTTACTTAATCACACTTAGAAGGTTATGTATGTTATGGAAATGGAAGAATTATGTTTGTTACTTAACAATGAACAAAGAAAGTGTTTCACTAAACGATTCAATATTATTCCAAATAATACGAGTGATCTTGAGTTTTTCACTAGGGTTACAAAACCTTGAATCTTAAGTTACAACTTGTAATTTGTGTTTGTTCTATGTCTTAACAGATATGAGTCTATAATTATGCATGTGTGTCTAATATCCAAGTCTAAGATCTCTTTTATAGTTGCAAGAGATCTTTACAAATTTGCTAAAAGTCTTGACCGACTTACTTGGTTAACTTATTCATATTGGTGTCAGTACATAAGATACAACATGTATCTATGTATACAACTTGTTAACTAAGCACATGGAGTAAGATATTATCTACCGTATATGTTTGACCAAAATACAATAAATATCTTTTTGATCTTATCCTATGAGTCACTGATCAGCAGTACTTTGATGTACTAGCAGTACTTTGATCATGAACTAGCAGTACCTTGATGTACTAGCAGTACTTTGATGTACTAGCAGTACCTTTGACTTAGAGTAATTTCTAATACTCTAACTTCAGAATATTTAATTCCCAACAATCCTCCCCTAAACATGTGAATTAATTCAAACATGTTTTTCTTTGAATTAAATGAGGACTTGTGAAGATCTTTCAAACACTTCATGAATCTGAACTATTCTTCTATTCTGAACTCATCTGCTTTGTTCTTCTTTGACTTCAGCAATATCAAAACATTGTACCAAAAGATGGTGCAATTTCCTTGGATGGAGGAATTGTAAGAGGCAATGATTTCAACAAGTGAAATCATCTATCAGCATGCCTTTGCAAGTGATAAACAAACATAATGAACTGAAATTGAATCTTTCCTTCGTTTGATCTAGATAGAACTTTCTCCTTTAGAAATGCTTCATCCCTTCTAGATATTTGATCTGTTCTAATCATTTTCAACCTCTACATCATCATCTTGTATGCTCTTGTCTTCTCCTTCCATATATTGGTTTATTCTTCCTTTTCTGGGAAATTATTTCCTCCCCTGAAGCAAATAACTTTTGTTTCCTCCCCTTGTTTGGAAGATCTCACTATGTACCTTTGACTGATCCATCAATATGTAACATTTGTTGTCAGACAATATTGTACATGAAGCCATCAATTCCTTAAGAGTTTAAGTTGCTGTCCTCATCACTTCTAGGTGTGTTAACTCCTATGAGAGGTGAATCAGTGGACATTTTTGATTCATAGTCCATAAATGTGTGGTTTTTCTGAATCCTTGAAAATCCTTTTAAGAAATCATTTAACTTAGTAGTATGTTCATGATTTTGAGAATTGAAAAATCATACTACTTCCAACCATTTTGAAGAAATCAAGTGAATAACAGTCACCTAATCAAAATTTCGGTTTAAAATAACCTCTGGTTGTGTGAGAACCAATATATTTCAGTTAACACTAACTGCATGTGAAAAGATAAATCTATTCAAAAGATTTTCTTGACAGGGTTTCCAGCTCATAGTAATTGTTACCTCCAACACAAGTGTTAGATTCACTTTTACTAGCTGTTATTTCTATCAGATGTCCTTAGACTAACTCATTATACTTGAAAGTATAAAATGATAGAAATTGAGTTGTATCAGTTACTATCTGATCAACTAAGTCATCAATTCAATGTGAAATATCATAACTAGATTTCAAGAAAGAAGTTTTAAGGAGGTTAAATTCCTAAACTCAGTCCATCATAAATCTACTATGGTCAGCAATTTGATAAGAATTCTGCTGTTCCCATTTCACTTGAAATATCCTTTGTGTTCACATATTCATACCTGAAATAGTTAGTCTAAAACCAAAAGAACAATGTACAAAGTACTTGTCTTGTATTAGAATAATCATAAAATCAACTATATGAATAACACAATTCAAATTTTGATATAGCAGTACCTTATAAATCCAGCAGTACTTTCAAAATTTTATGTACAAAAACACATCATATTGAAAATTTAAAGATTAAGCATTCCAATACTTGCTACCAAGTACTGAAACCTTGAAACATCAAAAGCTTTTGTTAGCAGATCTGCAAAATTATGCTCTGAAGCAATTTTAAGAACCTGAATTAATCTTTTCTCATTGCAGTCTCTTATAAAGTGATGTCTAATTTCAATGTGTTTTGTTTTAGAGTGTTGTACAGGATTTTTAATAATACAAATTGTACTACTATTATCAATATAAATAACAGTGTTTAAGAAATTGTACCCATAATCAAGAAGTTGGTTTTGAAGCCATAGAACTTGACTAGAGCAACTTGCAGCAGCTATATATTCAGCTTCAGTTGTTGAATTTGCCACACTTGTTTGCTTCTTACACTGCCATGAGACAAGTCTACACCCAAGGAATTGACATCCTCCAGTTGTTGACTTTCTGTCCAAGCTAGCACCAGCATAATCACTATCCGAATATGCTACCAAATCAAAAGGAGATTCTCTAGAATACCATATACCCAACCTTGGTTGACCTTTGAGATATCTAAAAATTCTCTTGACTGCAATTAAATGAGAAACCTTTGGAGTAACTTGAAATCTTGCACATACACAAACAGGAAACATGATATCAGGTCTAGATGATGTAAGATACATCAAGGAGCCTATCATAGATCTGTAACTGTGTACATCTACATTTTCTCCATCTTCATCTTTCAGAAGGTGCTTCTCTGAGTCCATTGGTGTGCTTGCTATTTTTGAATCAGCAAATTGAAATTTTCTAAGTATCTCTGCAACATATTTGTCTTGACTAATAAATATGCCTTCAGATGATTGCTTAACTTGCAAACCCAAAAAGAATGTAAGTTCTCCCATAGAACTCATTTGAAACTTATCTTTCATAAGCTTCTCAAATTCTAAACACATTTCCTTCCTTGTAGATCCAAAGATAATGTCATCCACATACACCTGCACTAACAGTAGATCCTTCTTGTGCTGTTTGATGAAAAGTGTCTGATCAATCTTCCCTCTTTGAAATCCATTTTCTAATAAATAGGAAGCAAGTGTTGCATACCAAGCTCTTGGTGCCTGATGAAGGCCATAGAGAGCTTTCACTACTCTGTACACTTTGTTTGGATGTAATGGATCAATGAAACCAGGAGGTTGTGAAACATACACCTCTCTTTCAATTTCACCATATAAAAATGCGCTTTTGACATCCATTTGGTAGACTGTGAAGCCTAAAAATGAAGCATAAGCTAGAAACAGCCTAATTGCCTCAATCCTTGCTACTGGAGCATAAACTTCATCATAATCTATTCCTTCTTCTTGTGTGTACCCTTGTGCTACTAGTCTAGCCTTATTCTTGATCACAATTCCTCTGTCATCCCTTTTGTTCTTAAAAACCCATCTAGTGCCAATTAGCTTCTCACCTGTAGGTAAATCAGCTAGCACCCAAAAATTTTGAATCTTGAACTGAAGAAGCTCTTCTTGCATAGCCTCTACCCAGCTTGAATCATCTAGGGCTGTAAGAATATTCTTTGGTTCCTTTTGAGAGAGAAAACATACAAATAAACATGAGTTTGAAAGTTCATGTTGTTTTGAAGCATAAAGGGCATCAAGAACCCCTTTTTGATCTGAAGAGACTAGTTGTCTTCTTGTCTTCACACCAGATTGTATATCTCCTATCACATTATCAAGGGAATGAACTTTGTGAATTCTTGTGTGTGGGGTAGTAGGAACATGATAAGATGATGAAAGATTAGTCACATCCACTTCATCTTCTTGGAACTCTGCATCTTTTGAGTGTGAAGGACCAGCAGTACCTTCAACTGAACTAACAGTTCCTTCAAATGAACTACCAGTACCTTGAGAAGTACTAACAGTACCTTGCTCTATCTCAGCAGTACTTTCAATATTCAACATATTGAGTTGTTCCTCTGTTCCAACATCTTTTCTTTGAGCCTCAACATCCTTTTTTGCTTTACCAGAAAAAGATTCATCATTGTTTGAAGCTAAATCTACACTGGTACTTGACCACAATGGCATAATGACATCAGATTGATCTTTATCTAACTCCACCTCATTTGTTGCTTGTGAACCTGAAAAATTATTAGTTTCTGCAACAACAGGTAAATAATTCATAGAGTTTGTTAGATAATCAAGATCAAATATCCATTTTGGTCCTTGACCTACTACATTGGATTTGTTTTCCTGAAACTCCACATGTAGTTCTTCTTGAACTTTCTCAGTTCTTAAGTTGTAAACTCTAAAAGCTTTGCTAACAAGAGAATATCCAACTAAGAAACCTTCATCTGCTTTACCATCGAATTTACTAAAATGGTCTAAGGTATTGAGGATTGTCACATGACATCCAAAAGGTCTAAGAAATCCTATTGCAGGAGTTCTTCCATTAAAGAGTTCATATGATGTCTTATTGTGAGGCTGCACAACTAAAACTCTATTTTGAACATAGCAAGCAGTGTTAATTGCCTCTGCCCAAAAGATTATAGGTAGCTTAGAATCAGCTAACATTGTTCTAGCAGCTTCAATTAGTGTTCTATTCTTTCTTTCAACCACTCCATTCTGTTGTGGTGTTCTAGCAACACTATATTCTCTCCTAATACCCTTTTCTTTGCAGAAATCATCCATAACTCTATTTCTAAACTCTGTCCCATTATCACTCCTAATGACTTTTACTTTCTTGCTTACTTGGTTTTCTATCAGTGTAATGAATTCCTTAAGAATGCTTGATGTCTCATCCTTAGTAGCTAAAAAGAAAACCCATGTAAATCTGCTATAGTCATCAGTTATAACAAGACAATATTTTTTATGTTGTATACTCCTTACTGAAACTGGTCCAAATAAGTCCATATGCAGCATAAACAATGACTGATTGATAGAGTTAAAAATTTTGGGCTTACAAGTGGCTTTGTGTTGTTTGCCTTTTAGACAAGCAATGCATGTTTGATCATTTTCAAATCTTTTGTGAGGTAAACCTCTTACCAAACCATTCTTAACAATTTTATTTATGGTTTTGAAATTAATATGACCAAGCCTTCTATGCCATAACATTGATTCATCCAATGTGGCCTTTGATACAAGACAAGTTAAATCTTCTTTAGGAATGATGTTCTTCATATCAACACTATACATGTTGGCCTTTCTAGGAATTCTAAGAAGTACTTGATTTTCATCAGGCATCTTAAAGTCTTTAGATAGAACAAGACATTCAGTGTCAGTAAAAAGTACATTATTCTTTTTGTCACACATTTGTGAAACACTAAAAAGATTATACTTTAACTCTTGTACATAGTACACATTTTCAAAATCTAAATTTCCGGTTTTAATAGTACCTTTACCAGAAATTTTGCCACGAAAACCACCTCCAAAGGTAACATATCCTCCATTGAATTCTTGAAAGTCTGAAAGATAAGACATGTTGCCTGTCATGTGATTGGAACATCCACTATCTGAGTATCCTTGATCTTGATGATCAATAGAATGTCCCTGCACACAAATAAGAGTGTTAGTTTTCTTTGGGGATCCAAGCCATTACTGACTTGGATCTGCCTCTTGCATCAATGTAATTTAATCTTTTAAGGACTGTTGATGCAACATTGGATTTTTGAATCCAGCATGCTGAGGCCTTAACAGCATTTGCCCTATTACCCTTAGCAGCAGAGTGAATAACATGTTCAGCAGAGTCTGCTAACTTTGAAGTCACACCCTTTGGTCTCCAAATTTGTTTGTGGACCACTGCTTTTGATTGAATGGGCCTTAGAACAGTTTTAGATGCATGTTTGAAAGTTGTTTTTGCATCCTTAGCTGTTGATTTTGGGTTAACAGTCATCAAAGGTCTAACAGTACCTTTAGATTTACCAGTACCTTTAATTTGAACTGGCAGTACTTTGTTAACAGGACCTTTTTGTCTATCAGGACCTTTGAGTCCAGACTTGTTTGAGACTGTTCTGGGTTTAGATCTATGAGAATTAGAGTGAAAAAGAGTTTGATGAGTTTGCCTTTTGTAATTCACCCTATGGTATTCATACCCAGTTACCCTTTGGTTGCAGAAAGCTGCAAGATGGTCAAAACTACCACATGTATAACAAGCTTTATTATAAAATGCAAAGTCATCACCTAATTGGTTAGACTTGAGGTTGTTCCAATTCCTTTGGTTACCTCTGGGCTTGTTTGTAGTTCTATATTGTTCACAATATCTAACTGGTTTCCTAACTGTCTTAACATTTGACTTAGGCCTGTTAGTGTTGTGATTGACTATCTTAGGAAGACTTGTTCCTACTTTCTTAACCAATACAGGTTTAGACATAACCTGATCTTCTTTATCACTATCACTATCAGTTGTACAATCTTCAACAACTATAGCATCTCCTTTCTTAATAAAGGACACCTTGTCCTGATAAGATAAAGTTTTATCTAAACTTTTACTTACCTTCTCTATCTTTGGAGATTTAGTGACCTTAGAACCATATTCCATGATTGGTTCTTGAAACTCAGGTAACCCTGTGTGTGCTAAATCAATACCTGGAGGTGAATGAACACCTCTGTATGGTGGGGGTACAGACTTAAATCCAACACCAGAATTAACTTTATCAATAACTTGGGCTTCCCAAAGTCTATTGAATCCTTCTGAGGAATGTGCTAAAACATCCACAGAAACCTTTACATTTTCTCTTTCATTCTTATGTTTAGCTAATGATTCATTCAACTCAACAATACACTCATCTCTGATCTTAATGTCATTTTTTAGTATATTGATGTCATCAGCAAAATGAATTTCATTATCTTTAAAATGTAAAACTTGTTTTTCTAAAACACCTAGACCTCTTTTGTGATTAGCCAAATTAAACAAAGAATCAAGCAGCTCTTGTTTATGAGCTTCAAATCTCTTATTAAGGTCTTCATAAGCTTTAAGATTAGGACATGATTCAGTACAAGATGTAATATTGTTTACCTCTGAATCAGAATGAGCCATTAGAGCAAATTCATTGGCCAAAAGAGCAGCATTCGGTGGTGCATCCTCTTCAATAGCCATAGAGCTCCAATCATAACCGATACCATCAATAGCCAACATAGCCTTTGGCTCTTCAACAGTAACTTCCTTTCTCCTATCTTGCTTATACCATGTGTTTCTATTCTCCTGCTTTCTTGGGCTTCTACACTCCTTAGCAAAGTGTCCTAACCTATGACAGTTGAAACACTCTACTTTCTTCTTATCAAACCCAGCAGTGTCATTACCATTTATGGTAATCTGCTTCCCAGTTCTTTGCCAATACTTCTTAGCCCTCATGCTAAGCAAAGCAACCTGCCATTTAATATCCATAGCTTCCAAATCATCACCATCTACCTGCTCAAGGTCTTCATGGTTGAGAGGAGAGCCATTAGATTGACTGGTAATAAAGGCATAGAATGTTGAATCTCCAAGACCAGCAACATCCTTGTGAGAACTTGTAGAAGGAGCACTTTCACCTTCATCTACCTCTTCATTCTTACTAATACTAGGAACTAACAAGAGTGCCACGTTTCCAGAACTAGTACCATAAGTTCCAGACTTTCTAAGACTTTGTTCAACAATTTTGAAGTTGTTGTACAAATCATTGAGCTTCATTGTTTCAATGTCTGGTTTGTTCATCCAGACAATAACATGAGTATGGAACTCATCAGGTAGACTTCTTAAAAACTTCATGTTGAGATCTTCCTTCTCTGTCTCAACACCCAACACAGCTAACTGACTGACAAGCTTATGTAATCTTGAGAATAGCTTATCAAGAGATTCATTACTAAAAGCAGTAAAGTTTTCAAATTGTTGCTTTAGTAGTGTCTTCTGTGTCTTTTTGGTAGTTTCATTACCACCAAAATATGCACAAATCTCTTCAAAAAGAGTTTTTGCATCAAGATACTTGTTGAATGATAGCATCTGCTCACCAGGAATGGTCATGAGCAGCAAATTTCTTGCTTTCTGATCATTTCTCTTCAGTATCTTCTCTTCATTTGACACTGGTCCAGTATTTCTTTTTCTACTTGTTTTACCTTCTAGGACAACCTCTGAGTAGCTTGGTGAAAAAGAATCACCATATATAATTATATCCCAAAGAGTATAATCTTGGACCATGAAATATTGCTCAATTCTCATCCTCCATAACTCAAACTCATTGGGTTTGATCATGGGCAACTTTGCAGCAACATTTGTTTGAACATCATGAGCTTCCATTTCTGTTTCTTCTAATTCAAATATATCAACCCTTAGCTCTGATACCAACTGTGAGGACCTTGGTTATACACGGTTAAGGTGGTTAAACCTTGTATCTTTGTGTATGAGATATATTGACTTAATATGATTAAGCACGCGGAATTTACTTAATCACACTTAGAAGGTTATGTATGTTATGGAAATGGAAGAATTATGTTTGTTACTTAACAATGAACAAAGAAAGTGTTTCACTAAACGATTCAATATTATTCCAAATAATACGAGTGATCTTGAGTTTTTCACTAGGGTTACAAAACCTTGAATCTTAAGTTACAACTTGTAATTTGTGTTTGTTCTATGTCTTAACAGATATGAGTCTATAATTATGCATGTGTGTCTAATATCCAAGTCTAAGATCTCTTTTATAGTTGCAAGAGATCTTTACAAATTTGCTAAAAGTCTTGACCGACTTACTTGGTTAACTTATTCATATTGGTGTCAGTACATAAGATACAACATGTATCTATGTATACAACTTGTTAACTAAGCACATGGAGTAAGATATTATCTACCGTATATGTTTGACCAAAATACAATAAATATCTTTTTGATCTTATCCTATGAGTCACTGATCAGCAGTACTTTGATGTACTAGCAGTACTTTGATCATGAACTAGCAGTACCTTGATGTACTAGCAGTACTTTGATGTACTAGCAGTACCTTTGACTTAGAGTAATTTCTAATACTTTAACTTCAGAATATTTAATTCCCAACTAATGCATCAATATTGTAACATTCGTCCTTCTTATCTAAAAGTTTTTTTATTGAATTTTCCATATCAAATGTTACTTTTTCATTCCCTACCTGAAGAGTAATTTTTTTATTAAATACATCAATTAACGCACGAGTAGTAGCTAAAAAGGGCCTTCCTAAAATTATAGGAATCCTAGAATCTTCAGGCATATCTAAAATAACAAAATCCACAGGAATAAAAAACTTATCAATCTGAATAGGTACATTTTCTATTATTCCTCTTGGATATTGTATTGATCTATCAGCAAGTTCTAAACTCATTCTAGTAGGTTTAGGTTCACCTAATTTTAATCTTTCAAACATAGTAAATGGCATCAAGCTAATACTAGCACCTAAGTCAGCTAAAGCACTAGGAATAAATAAATCGTTAATTTGACAAGGGATAGTGAAACTTCCTGGATCCTTTTCTTTTGATGGCCATTTGTTGAGTAGAACTGCTGAACATTTTTCATTCATCATGACGGTTGATGCTTCTACCAGCTTTGCTTTATTAGATAGCAAATCCTTAAAATATTTAGCAAATGTCGGCATCTGCACAAGAGCATCAATAAAAGGAATGTTAATGTGTAATTGCTTAAACTGTTCCAAAAACTTCTTTTGTTGAGCTTCCTCTTTCTCTTTTCTAAGCCTATTTGGGAATGGAATTGGGGGACGGTAAGGTTCAACAAATGTAGGTTCTTTTGGTTGCCCTTGAACTTTAGGAAGTTCAATGTTAACAGTCTCATCCTCAGGTTTTTTCTTGCTCATCTGGTTGCACTTTATCCTGAATTGCTTCCTCAGTACTAGGAATCGGGTCAATTGTATTCTTTCCTCCT